>LNAC01000298.1:2137889-2188257 GCA_002007465.1 Ailurus styani
AAAAAAAAAAAAAAAAAAAAAAAAAGATGCTGGGGGAAACGTGGAGAGAGCGGTTTCTAACAAACAGATGGAATTATTGATAATAAAACTATTTCTTAATAAAGGATTAATATACTTCAAAAAAAAAAAACCATCTAATTTCAATATTAATTATAAAGGTATAGTCATGACATTGGCCTAAAAATAGGCATAGAGATTGGAGGAACAGTATACAGTCCAGAAATAATCCTACACGTACATATGCAACTGACTTTTGGACAAAATGCAAAGACCATTCAGTAGAGAAAAGAGATTGTTAATAAATTAGCTGAAACAAGTGGATATCCATGTGCCAAGAAAGAAAAAAGTACTTGCATTCATACCTTCCATAATTTATAAAATTTAAATGGATTATAGACCTAAATTTAAGTTCCAAAGAAAATAATCCTTTTTTTTTTTAAAGTAGTCTCCCTGCTCAATGTGGGGCTTTAACTCATGACCCTGAGGTCAAGTTGCATCTTCTACCAAATGAGCACTCCTCAAACTAAACAAAAAGATAACATAGGAGAAAATTTTTGTGATATTGGGTTGGGCAAAAATTTCTTTGATATGACCCTACAAGAACAACCAATAAACCAAAAACTGATAAATTAGACTTCATCAAAATAAAAACTTCTCTTCAAAGATACTGTTAAAAGAATGAAAACAACAGAGTAGGGGAAAAATGTGAAAATCACATTTAGTAAAGAACTGGAATCCAAACTTTATAAATACCTCTCAAAACTTGATCGGAAAGTAAATATCTTAAGAGAATGGATGGAAGATATGAGCAGACTCTACCTAACTCTTTAATTTGATGTTTTATATATTTGAAGTTTATATCATTAGATGAACATGTGTTCAAGATTATTGTAACTTACCTATTATTTTTAACTGATATTACCATATCTCTTTGCCCTATGACATTTTTGCCTTCTGTTATATTTTTTCAGATACTAAAATTCCCATTTTAAGTTTTTTTTAAAAAAATAATTTACATGGCAGGGATCTATATTACCACTCCTTCATATTCAGAGGGTCACCTGAATAAACACTGAGTCCCCATAAAGGAAGGGCAACTTTCTCAATGACAGTGATGCAAGACAGTAACCACAGTGGACCTGGAAATAAGAGTCCCTTGAAATTTCTGACACTGGAAGAACTTGAAAAGAGTGGGAAATGGCACAGTTAGCCAGTTTCAAAGAAAACGACAAAGAATATATGCACAAAGGACAGTTTCCACAACTGGGCTTCCAAGAACAATTTATGAAGACCATTTAGAAAGTCTTAAAATAGAATGTGGACCATAATAACCAAAAGAACTTCCTGTTTTAAGATTTGTAAGCAAAAGTTTTATAAATGAAGTAGATGGTTTTAATGCAGCAGTGAACCCAGATGCTATCACCAACTGAAGGGTTTTAGCTCAAATTTTATTTAGGGAAAAAAGCAGTAGATGATCAGATGCTCAGCCATGACAGCTCTAAAAGACCTTGGTAGTTAAATTTGGAGAAAGGACACACAAAGGCCCTTGTAAGCACATGCATTTCATCTGAATGAATTTTCTTTTCCCATAGTTAACTTTTGTTTTTGAAAACTGAAAAGATGTGCTTTAAGCAAACTGGAGAAAATGGAGAGCTCTTAGAGTTCTCCATTTGAGTACTAGTTTGGAATCTGACAAATATAGAACAAAACTAACCTTGAATTCCCTGTCTGCCTTGATATTGGGGCTTCTGCCTCTTAACGTTTCTCCGGAAGAGTGAGGAAAGAACTCAGCATACCCAGCAGATGCCCTGAATTGGCTGTTTCACTTCTCTGCAAATCACTATCTTTTCTGATTGTCTTTTCGGAACTACTAAGGGCTGAAATGTGGATGCAAACCAAAGTAAATCCATTTTTTCCTCTGGTTTCATTTGTTAGTTTTAACTCAGTGTTTGAGTAAAATCACTTTAAAAAAGATTTGTCAGAGACAGAGAGAGAACAAGCAGGGGGAGTGGCAGGAAGAGGGAGAAGCAGGTTCCTGGCTGAGCAAGGAGCCTGACACAGGACTCCATCCCAGGACCCTGGGATCATGACCTGAGCCAAAGGCTGACGCTTAACCAAGTGAGCCACCCAGGCATCTCATAAAATCACTTTTGAAGCAGCAGCTATCAACTCTGAAAAGCAATAGATAGTTTCATTAATCTTTTTCTTGGGAAAACCTTAGTTATAGGGCTATAAAATCTTCTTTAAGTAGAATTTAACATAACACTACTTCATAATTATCCTCTTTATTGTCGGATAATTTGACTTTAATATAATAAAAACCGTGTGTTAATTAAAAAAAAAAACCCAAATACTCTACCTCCATTGCTAAAGAAAAGCCTATAAAAGAACAAATTGTATGACCAGTAGGAAGATTGAGTATCTGGCTGTGGGCAATAGAGTCTGTCAACTAAGGTTTCATAGGGAGGTAGCTAGTGGCATCAGAGCCTGGAAGGGTAAATATGTTTTTGTAGGTAAAACGGTGGCATTATAGGCAGAGAGAAAAAGAATGTTCAGAGGCAGAAGGGAGACCTGCAAAACTTTCTACTGTGGTCACAGTTTAAAATACTGACTTTTACCTGGGTCGACGTAGAGTTAGGATAATGGTGCATTACTGTCCTGCAATAAACCCAGCTGATTGTTTTATCGTGTGTAGTGTCTAGACAGTCTATAGAGAACCACCTTGTCTGGGATAAATTGTTAGGGTGGAGAAGTGGGAGTAAGAAAGAGTAAGGAATTTATCCATTAACTCCTTCATCTCTTGTTTCTTTGGGGTCAAAGTTTATTGTTTCTGATTCATTACTCATTTTCATTTATAGACACAGAAATATATGTCCTTGCACACACTCTGTATGAGACTTCACGGTCCTCCGGCTGGTTAGGTGGAGTATATACCCTCCACTCCAGTGATGTCGTGCCTGGCCACTCTTAGACAGATGGGCTCACTGAGCGTTACTAGTTGACTGTTGAGAAACAGGACGATGGGATACCTTGGCAAGGTTATCCAGAAGATGATAAAGCCTGGATCACAGAATTCCAAGCTGTAAATAGGTTCTGAGCACATCGGAATCCTACCCAGCTTAGTTGTACTCACACCTCTGAAGATCAGTGTGGTCAGTCCCAGCCAGGGCTCAGATGTGCTTGTCTAGAGAGTAGCTAAAGCCAGTATACCTCACAGATGGAGGGGAAAATGCTGACAGTGGGAAGTGAACCAGGGAAGGTGGGAGCTAGCCAGCAAGCTAAAGGATAACACTGCCAAGATGGACCAGTGGGAATGAGCTGGACAGCCCAGGCAGCTGGAGTAAAAGGGTGTTTTCCCTCATAGGTAAGCCTGTCTCTCCATTGCCACATTAGTCCACATGGTTCTGAGTAAAGCCTCTTCCTGACTATATATAAAATCCTGAGCTGAGACTGAGCCCCTAGGTAGCATATCTTAGTGGCTATGAGTACAAACTTGGGAATCACGCAGATCTGGGTTCAAATTCTGACTCCTTTACTGTGTAACTGTAGGCATTTTCTAAATTTCTATAAGCCTTCCTCAGAGATAAGGAGAAACAATTTGATGCATGTTTTATAGCAATTAGCACTGTCAGATGGGAGATCCTCTACCTCCCAGGTCTAAGGTAGCATTGCATGTCCTAATGTCTTGTTGGATGGCTGGGGCCGTATGACATTCTGGCCAATGAATTGTGGATGGAAGCTAAGAGTGTCATCTTGGAGCTGGTACATATTCCTCTAAAGATCTCTTTCCCTCTAGTGTATGGTGATCAAATGTTCACGATTGTGGCTGTTCTGTCAGTTTGCTTTCTGAATAAGTACTAGGAGCAGAATCCCCCGGCTGATCTGTGGAATACCTGTAGTGTGAGCAAGTCCTAAACCTTCATTGTTGTAAGCCACTAAGATCTTTGATGGTGTTGATTACAGCAGCATAACCTTTCCTTTCCTGATATAGCGTGAAAACACTTAGTAAAGCTTCTGGCACATAGCAAGTACTAAAGAATATAGCTATTAAAATGGAATCTTATTATAGTTCAATTAGGCGTATTCTCCAAAGGTCTTTTGTTTTAATGTCTTATCATTAGTGAAAAGGAAATACAAAGGAAGGAAGGGAAAAGGATCTGATTATCTGTGGAATTTTGAAGTTTCTTTTTGTAATCATTAATGTTAAAAATCAAAATGAATAAGCATACAAGCAGATCATTATTGTGCACATAATTATCCTAGAAAAGTCTGAAAAGTTTTGAGACGTGTAATTGATTGCATGAAAAGTTTATGTAGAAGCTAAAGTATAAATGCATGTGAATTTCCTTTTCTAATTTAATACCTGTGATCATTTCCACCTGGTTGTTTGCTTGGACAAGAACTCCAGGTAATACATTGATTATTCATTCAAAGACTATTATAAAAATAACAGGACAGAAGATGAGACAGCATCCCATTAACTTTCTTAAGGTGACATTTACCCTGCTCCTTCAGTGGTCTGCAAATGCCAGTTATGATGTGCTATATCAGAATCGCCTGGGGATTAAATGGGAGAATTTTAATTTGCAGATAATTTTAAATCCACACTAAAGTTGCAAGATTATTACACAGAGCTCTTGAATTCCTTTTATCAGGATTTACTAATTTTTAACATTTTCCACATTTGTTTCCTTTCTCTTGAGACGAGAATATTCTTTTAAATTACCACGGCAGAGTTACCAAGCTCCAAGGATATAGTATTGATGTGCTATCTTTATCTAGTCTATAATCCAATTTTGTTTATAGTCCAATTTTGTCGGTTGTCTTAATAATGCCCTTTATAGCATAATTGTTTTTTCAATACAGGATCCAGTCCAGGATTATGTATTGCAGTCATTTTCCATGCCTTGTTAATCTCCTTTCATCTCGGACGTTTCAGCCTTTTTTTGTTTTTTTGTTGAATTGATACTTTCGACAAATACATGTAATTTATTTTATAGAATGATCCTTACATTGTGTTTGCTTCATGTTTCCTCACTCTTTGATTCAGGTTATGTATCCCTTGCCAGAATGCTCTAAAAGTGATGTGTACTTTCCTTAGGGCATCACATCTGGAGGTGCTCAAAACCCATTTACCTCTCTCCTTAATGAGGTTAATTTTAATCACCCAGGAAAGGTTTTGTCCAGTTGTTCCACCTGATGGTTACCATTTTGCCTCTTGCAAGTAACAGGTAATTTATGGTTAAGTACTTTAAAATAATGTATATATCCTACGCTTCATCAAGTATTACATGTTAGGCTTTACAATAATTGTTTGTTCTTGCCCCAGATAAACAGTCTCTACATTTATCAGTTGGTCTTCTGTAAGGAGTAACCCAGTGTTCTGTTCTATCTATAGATCTGTATATGCATCTATGTATGTTTCTATGTGTCTATGTTCTGTCTCTGTCTACCTACATTATCAGTATGGACTCATGGGCCCCTATTTTATTCAGTGGGTTAAAATCTATAAATGTTCTTACCTGTTTAGATGCTCAGATTATTCTGGCTTTGGCCAGTAAAAACCCCTTTAAGTTGACCGAACTGGCTTCCATGTCTTTTTGACATGTTCCCCATTTTGTGTGTGTGTGTGTGTGTGTGTGTGTGTGTGTGTGTGTGTGTGTGTGTGTGTTGGCAGCACTTGTTATTTTCTAGCAAGGCAAGATGTTTCAGGCTCATGTTGCACCTACTCTTCCCCGGACCTGAATCTATAGTTCCTAACACTAAGCTAATTGAATTAAATGTCAGGAAGTGTGGCCCAGGTAGTATTTTGAAAGGAAAACTCCTCAACAGTTCGGATGCTCTGGTAGCTACATGAATACTATATTGTTGGATAAAAGGGGTTATAAAATGTCTCACTATGTTAGTGATCAGATCCCCTAGCCCTATGATGGATTCTTGATTTCTGCAGGACTCTGTTTTACACTTTCAGACCATCAACATGACACCCAGTTACCTTCAGGAAATGTCACCGTACTCTGTGGTCAAAACTGGGGCAAAGTGGTTCTGTTTTCTGTGCGCCCCTTTCTTGCCTGGTTCTAGTCTTGCTTTTCACCTCGGTGTCTTTTACTCCCACCTTCAGGTGTTTAGTGCTTTCTTGTTCTCTTCCTTCATCTGACCCACCATTTGCCAGCATAAAGAAGGCATAACATATTTTAGCAAGGGAGCAAGTTGTTGTATATCAAGGTTTATTCATTCAATAGTCAGCAAATATTTGTGGGTTAGTCTGAAATTTGAACTTGCTGAGGGTTATTTTTAAAATATGCATAAAATCAAGCTTCCTCTTTGCTTAAATGACCTGGGTGGCCAAGAGCAACAGGATTCAAAACTCACTATGATTTCTCTCTCTCCCTTGCTTTTGGTTTGAGTGCTCAGGCGTTCATTATGGAAGAAATCCTCTAAAACGACTGGCAATTGATTATAATGTCTTGGCTAAAAGGTTAAATGATAGTAAAATTTGAGTATGCACTAAAGAGCCCCTGTCCCCTGGCATTTACATGCGTGCTTCCTTATCTGCTTCCTCTGCAAATACTCCATGAGCCAATTTTTGCGTGTAATTACTGACTAGAGATAAGGGGAAGGTGTGGGAAAGAAGGATGCACAAGACCTGAATGTGGATGTTGGCAGAGGTGAGGCAGGCATTGAATGCTTAAGACCAAAAAAAGTCAAGTTAAATCCCTGCGTTCAGGGAGAAGGCGGCCCAAGAATAACAACAGATGAAAATGAATCCTCATGGGAGTCACCACTAAAGAGAATTTTCGATATGAGAAATGAGAAAGCAGAAAGTCTTCCTTGGAAGCTTACTAGACATCCTAGATTCGTGATGTGGAGGATAAGGAAAACTAGGAGTGGAGTGCCGCCCACATAGAAGGCTCGGGGGATCAGATAGGGGAACCTATTGCTTTGCATATCCAAAGGGCCTGAAAGATGTTTCCTGGACCTTTAAGGCAGGGTCACTCTCGTGACTCTGTGGTCCACACCAAGGGCCTCAAGGGAGGAAAACCCCACAGCAAGATGTGTTCCTCACTCTGGACTCTGCAAGAACAATGGGTTGCCATCATGACTTGCCTGTATAAAGCCTGAGCATCCTCATACCTAGTGGAAAAAAAGCTTTGTTTACATGGAAACTTGGCACAGCCACAGTTGACAAAAGGCCACACTAGGGAAATTGCCCGTTGCCCAAGGAGTGTGCAGATCTGTTCGATCTTGTTTATTCTTTAAGCCTTTTTTTCAGTAGACAGTCGTAGAGCTTGCCGAGCTGCTACAAGAAAATGAAAGTTCCATTCACACCAGCGTTGGAGAGATTGAAGGGTAGGTCCTTTAACCCCCTGAGGAACTTCCACTTTCAATCATTTCCCTGTCACGGAAATACAGGTCACTCTTTCTCACAGTCCTAATGCCTCTAACTCCCTGTGATCCTCACTGTACAGCTCTGGCTCAGACGAGGCAAGAGCAAAAAACAAACTGGCCAAAATGCAAGTGTAGCCAGGAAGTGTGTGAAAGGTAAAGGGGCATTGGGGCGGGGCACTGGATGCCTGCTCCAGAGCATCTCTGTTGCTGTGATCTGGGTTAAGCTATAAAGCTGGTCAGAAGAGAGGAGGCTGCAATAAAAAATAAACAGGTGGCTAAACCGAGTCAGTTGCAGAGTGGGACAAGTTCCGCGAAGCTCCTGAAAAACTGAGGTCTTTCTACCTGTGGGCAGTTAAATGCTTTGCTAATATGGTTGGAGACACAGCTCAAGAGAAATCTGGAGGGCAAATGCAGATGTTGAGGCTGTCATTTAGCAAAGGCAGAGTTTTGAGAAATGAAATGTTGGTCCCTTCACACAGTTATAGCTCTTCCTTCACTGTAAATTAAATGAGCTCTTGGCTTCCGAAAATAAACCATAAATAATTTGTAGATCATCTTTTGATGAATAGTAGCACTCCTTAGAAGAGATGAAATACAAAAACGTGCACTTCTTAATAAAGGAGCATAGTGAAATTGCTTGCTGGTGGTTGGATGACAGCCTATGAAATTGATGTGCTCTTAATCAGGGTATGTTTGGGGTGTCAGGCTCAGAGAGGAAGGTTTGTTTTCTGTATTTTGCTGACTTGCGCAATTCCCCTTAAGAAAAACAGCAGCAACAACAAATCAGTTACTGAAAGCCCCAGCTAACAGCATTGGTTGAATAATTCACTTTTCTTGTCACTTCTGTGTCCAAGTGGCCTGAGCCTTGGGCTGAGTCCCTGTGACTGGGCAGCATCTGGGTCCCCGGGTCGAGTGGGCCCTCTCCTCCCACCTCTGTCCTCTGAGCCCTTCTCTCCCAGCAGGAGCCCTTTGGAGTTACAGGCTGAGTCTCCTGCCAGTGACCTCACCTCAGGTAGATGTGCAGATTTTTAGGATTTGCGGCATTTGCTTTGAGTGTATCCTCTGTACAGAATGTCATAAGGGACTAATAAACAATGAACCAGGTAAAAAGTCTTTATAATTATGTATTGTTTTTTATTCCGAGGCCATCCGTCTTTCATGTTAGCATTTAAAAAGGTTCACTATGGCTCTGCCCACCCGGGTTCAGGTGCCTGCTGCTCTTCAGGTGCGGCTCGCCCCTTGACAGCTGCTGCTGGCCTCCTAGGACGGGGGTCCGGCATTCTCCCTAGGGCAGAGACAGCGGGTGTCATCAAATGCTCAAGTTCAGGAGAGCTTCACATCTATCAGAAGCCTTGACTCTGTGAACTTAAAGAACAGAAAAAAAATAATAGAGAAGAGGGCACCTTTAAGAAAGAGGGCAGTATCTGTCGAAAGCATCACTGTGTTGCAGGTGGTTCACTTTATGTGTAAAAGTGTGTGTACTGAGAACAATAGCATTCATTGCTCTTTCTGTTGGGGGCCAGTCTCTAGAGTAGCACTGTCTTAAAAGAAATATAATCTGAGCCACGTATGTGATTTTAAATCTTCTTCTAGCCACATTAAAAAGGTTAAAAGAAACAGGTGAAATTAATTTAAAAAATTGTTTAACTTAATGCACTCAAAATACTATCATTTCAACATGTAATTAGTATAAAAATTATCAGTGAGATACTTTAGATTTTTCTTTATACCAAGTCTTTGAGAAATCTGGTGTATATTTTACCCTTATTTTTTAATTTAACTTTTCTATTGCAAGTATTTCTCTGTATTGCTATTCCCCTTCCTCAACACAATTGCTAGTGATTGAATGCTATCGAATCACAGGAGAGTACTGGAGTTTTCTACTTCTGTATATTTGGACATGGAAGGTTTTCATTTTGGGCTATTACAAATGACACAGAATTATATCTGAAAAGGATAGTGAATGAGAGAACTCTTTTCCCTCAATTACCAATCACAAATTACATAGGAACCCCTAGAGTTTGTCGGTGGGAGAGGGAGAGAGAGAAAGAGAGATGCAGACAGACTGGGAGATAAAGTAAGAGAGTTAGACCCTGATATGGAAGCTGTGTACATCTTTCTCTTACGGCATTCCTATGTGCCAGGTTCTATTCAGGGCTAGGGGATGAAGAAATCTTATTACTCTTTAAATTTTGAAATCCAAGAGTAGAGGAAATAAATGGCAGCCTTCAGGGTCTTTGTGCTCTGGAGGTCCTTGTTCCCATAGAAGGATCCTTGAGTCATGACAACTCATCAGAACAGAGATGGCTGCATGCAGCACCTTGGGCAGATGGGTCTAAGTTTTCTCTGCCTCCTGTGGGGTGTGGGAAACAGATATTTCCTTGGTGGTAACAAGTGATTTGAACAGGATGCTGAGAACAGGAAGGACCCAGAAGTGGCCATAGGGTCACGGCTGGCTAGTGCACCTGAAGGTAGCAGTATGGACAGTACAATTCTGATGAAGAAGTGGCTTTCCAGTAGACACCAATATTAGGAGTTGCCTGTGACTTTCATACAGGCTATCCTAGAACAAATTAAGATGGAGGAATGGATAACTCCCTCCTTGCCAACGTTATATCCTGCAGGATAAGGTGCGGAGAATATTCTAAAAGGAAAAGAAACTAAGTTTTAAACCCCAAATGATTAAGAGATCACTGGATTTGACAGATTTCACTTAGAATTGAGTTAATTAATCAAGTATCATGCCATCAGTTGGAAGTGTAAATGGGGAAAAATGGAAATTTAATCTGGTTATAGAAAAATAAAGACACCTTTGGTTTGCAAAATAAAAGGGGAGGGAGTGAAATGCCCAATCTTTATGCATTGCTTCTGTACTTTCTGTCATGGCTATATTTTTCAGAGGTGAAACAAAAATAAATGACTTCGATTGTTCAGGCACTGCAGAATTGCATATGAGTCCCGGAGGTGATTATTTTCTTTGAGAAACATAGACAGTAACCAAACACAACTTATTTCAGCTGTCTGTATCTGACATGTCATTTCAACTCTATCAAAAGTTTCTGTTTTTCTTGAAAAATAGTTTCGTTTATCTCTTTTGGTAGCAAAACGAATTAAGTCTGTCAAGAGGAACAGGGTGTGGAAGCTCACTGAGGCAAAGTAAGCTGGGCATGAGGTTCAGAGAACTATTAATAGGAGAGTCCTCTTCACTGAAAATGAGCATAATTGAGGTGCCCTGAATGTGTCTTGTGTAAGTGACAAGAAATTGGGAGTAAATAGGAGTGTGGATTAGCTCAGTTTCCATTACTTGTTAATGATTTACTTAGGTTATTCAGGTATTGGATGGTTGTTTGTGGGGGACAGGTTAATAGCCTCATCACCACAACTGAGCATACATTCAAGTTGAGTGCAGTATAGAATGTTGCAACAAGCAAAATATGCAACCTTTTCCCTATAGTTTGCCCTCCATGGAAGACAACGTGGACAAATGCTGTGTCACGGAGTTTGAGAGGAAGGAGGAACATCAGAACATCTAGTCTAGTGACTTTCAACATTTCAGACCCAAGAACGCTTTTATAACAAACCTTGTGTAACACCCCTGTCCTACCCTAAAATAAGATTCATAGACAAGTAATGTATGTATGTGTACAACTAAAAATGTCCTAACTAGAAGAGAAGTAAAATGAGATTAATTGGTGGTAATACATATTTCAAAACTAAATTCACAGGTATGGTGATAGAAAACATACAGAAGTAGCCAAGAACTTGCAGTACTTAGAGTAAGTTAGATTTAAAATAAGATCAGGAGCCATTCTGTACAATGCAAGTGCAGAAGCACATGTAGGTATTAGGATAGAAACTAGTCAGACCAGTATATATTAAAACCAGCCAAAAAGGGGAGCCTGGGTGGCTCAGTCAGTTAAATGACTGCCTTTGGCTCAGGTCGTGATCTTGGGGTCCTGGAATGGAGCCCCACATCAGGCTCCCTGCTCATCGGGGAGTCTGCTCCCTCTGCCCCTCCCCCTGCTTGTGAGTACTCTCTCTCAAATAAAACACTTCAAAAAATTTTGCAACAATATTCTAGTTTTTATATGTGAAACAGGTTCTAGGCTAATTAATAAGGCCAGTCACATACCTCAATGTCAGAGGGACATTAGAAAGTCATGCAGGATGCAGGACAACTCCTGATTGTTGCTGTGTTAAACCTTGCAGGACATCCAGCATCCCTGTCCACACTTGCTCAATGCCAGTAGCACTGTCCAATCTCGTGACAACCAGAACTACTCCCAAGCATGGCCCAAATGTCCCCTCTAGTGGCAATGCTGCCCCTGAGGAGAACAGATGACCTCGTCTAATTCTTTTGCTTTATAGACAAATTGAGGACCAAACAGGTTAAATGACAGATCCAAGGGCTTTCAGCTGGATAGAGGCAGAACAAGGAATAGTTCCTCCGATTCCTGCCCAGAGCCTTACCAACTTGGGCTACATTCCTTCTTAGTGCTCCCAAAACATTTTGGGAAATGGAAGGTCAAATTAATATTCTTCCAGTTTTTGGAAGAGGGGACCAGACCATACATTTTGAAGCTAAGTTTTCATGTCACTTAGGATTACTGGAGGAGGCTTGACAAAGCTAATGGAGACACTCCCTCATAAGCACCTCTTGGAGTTGTCACTTCCTCGGGTCCATTTCTCACCATGCCTGCCTTGAGCAAGGCTCTGCTTTTAGGCAACTCTTTTCTCCCCAGGGAAATAAGCAACCTGACAGTGTACCAGTCATAGCCTCTGCAGTATCAACAACATGAATAATAGTCTTCCATTGCCCTATGGTGGTTTTGTGTGGACTATATTTTTGTGGTAAGTACAACTCCCAGTAAAATACTATTGTTACCTATCTACCTATATGTGTCAGGCTCTGATCTAGGCTCTTTTGCTCCCTGATTTATTTTCTTCATAACATTTAAGGTAGGTATTATTAGTTCCAGTTTACAAATGAGAAAATTGATGCTTAGAGAGGTTAAGGAGGGAAGGACAGACAAGGAACATTCCAGGTAGTTAGCAGAGTCTACAACGATCCTGAAGTCATAGAGTAGGGGCTAGTTAAATGAAGGTCCGAAGAATTTGTAGAAGAGTTAGAGTTGTTCTTTTGTCTCCTTCATTGTGCCATTCCTTTTGAATAAGTTTTATAACCTCATTTCTTCTATTCCACTGACACCAGATTTTCTGAAAGAGAGTCTCTGCACCGTATGTGCAAGTTCAAATCTCTTGCAGTACGTCTCCACGCCACACTATCTTGCTGATGTCAGCCTTGGGAAAACCTCCAGTGACTTTCACATTTCCATATTCTTTGACTTTCCTTTGGTTTCCAGCTTAGAGGATTCTGAAGCTCTTCACACAAATGGCCAGCCCTTCTTCTTAAGTCTTTCATCTCTCCAATGTTTGCTCTTTTTTTCTCCTGTTTTCTTCCAGCTTCTAAATTTACGTGTTCTTCTTATCACCATGTGCAAAAAATCATTTTCTGCAACCACAGATGCCCTTTTATACTTCTAGAAATATCATAATTTGTTTGAACAGAGTTAGTTGGTTCACATAAGACTTGGTTCCATAGAAGATTTGAGGCACCTTGTGTGATGTCTTTTCTGAGCCATGATTCTGATTTCCAAACACTTCCAGGGAATCCTCATCGAGTGATGATAGTGAAATCTAGAACCGGGTATGCTCCAAATGGAATTTACTTTTCTTCTGTAAATAAACTCTTACACTTTTTGATTTTTCTTCTTCAGAATGCCATCATTATTCCCCCCAGCATCCTGTTAATAACTGCTTCATTTTTTCTCTCTTCATGTTTACTGGGTCATGGGCTAAGTCCCAATGGTTTTAGCTTTTTGGAATCTCAAATATTTGTCTTCCTTTTCCATCTCACTGCCACTGGCCTGCCTCATTTTCTGCTTCCTCCAACTCATTTTGCACTCTGCTTCCAGAATGATTATTATAATGCTCCTTAAACCCACAGTGACTCCCGCATCCTCCACTGCATATGTATTTTAATGGAATAATATTTTTATATATTAAATATTTTTTCTCTCCCTTGATTTCTCCTTTCTCCTCATTCCTTCAGTTAACCAGTCCTCTTGCTCATTGTCTCAGGGCAGAGATGAGGTAAAACTAAAAACAGAATTGACCGGGGAGTCTTCTATATTTTTTTCCCTCAAAGCCTAAGCCCTAGAACACAGAGAGCTCAGGTTAATGGTTTCCCGATCAAAAACTTGAAGGAGTTAAGATTGTCCCATACTAAAGGGCAATTCCAGTCTGGGCTAGAGGGAAGAGATGTATGGTGATGGTGGTAGTAGTAAGGACATGCCCTACTTTCCAACTAGTGCCACCAGTAGTTACAAAGACTCAGAAAAGTTTGTGAACTTCTAGAGATTGGGAGCTTGGACTGCTCAGCATCACTGCTGAGAATGTGTTGTGGTAGGGGGGCATATTAGACATTAGATAGGGCAATAGTCTTTTGAAGGAACCTCAGGGGCTGGCAAGCTAGGAAGGGATATCTTTGTAATAAACTGGACAGGAGACTCAAGGATCCAATAGTCCAGTGTCTTCTCAATGCCTAAGCATGATGTAAACCCTAAACTCACCCTCTCAAGGAGAGAAAAGGAGAGAAACACTGGGAAAAAAAAAAAAAGAGATTCAAATCTCTGGCCTGTTCAGCAGAGTGGGGCTTAAATTAGAAATGAATGATTGAAATAAGGTTATGTTGCTTACACATTGACGTTTGTGGGCTAAGATGCATAGTTTCACACAAAATTAGGTATAAAGCCTTTAAATTATGAAGCCCTGTAGAATGGTGCTTGAGTCAATGTTTCCAGTTTTGTTTTTTTCCATTTTTTTTGGTAACTTACATTTTATTTTGATGAGTCTGCTTATAATTCCTTGGTCATGTTTTCCTGCTTCTGCTTTGTTGGCCCTTCTCTCTGCCTAGAAAGCACTCCTCCAGCATCCCCTCACCCTAATCCTACCAGCTTTTCAACACCTTCTTAAATGCCATCTGCTTCACAAAAGCTTTGTTGTTCCCCTTTGCGGAACTCACAGGCATTTCACACATCCTTCTCCTCAGGCCTTTGCCAGACAAGGAACTCCAGATGCCGCACTCAAACTCAGCTCTAGTGTGGTGGCAGCAAAGCCCATGGACCTCAGCATAGCATTGTGCTCATCCTCACAAACTACTTAAGCATCCTGTTCTCATGACCTGTCCCCTGTTGATAATTAACAGGCAGAGGGTAAGAAAGGATGAATTTTATGGTGACCATTCTAGATGATCATTTGGTGCAGGATACCCTCGATCAGCTTAGAGGATGGAAGAGGGAATAGATCATCAAATGAGCTTAAACAATGGTCTGTGAGGGTTACTGGGGGGTGGGAGGGTAGGGATAGGGTGGATGGGTCACGGACATTGGGGAGGGTTTGTGCTATGGTGAGTGCTGTGAAAGGTGTAAGCCTGATGATTCACAGACCTGTACCCGTGGGGCAAATAATAATAATAATTTTAAAAAATGGTCTGTAATCCAGTTCTGTGAACTTGGGCACAAGAACAATGGAGTTTAAATGTCATACTCTGAATCTAACATCAAGAGAGTCTCTAAAAAATTTTTTTTGCAAAAATCTTTAGTAAACCTGTTTCACTTAGAATTTTCCTGGTCTGTGATCTGAATGTGGGGGAATTGTTAAAGCAGCAACATGTCCTGGCTCCCCAAATCTACCAGGAAAGACTGTTGTCCAAATTGGTGATGGTTCCAAGATCACTCACCATAATCTGCCTCATGTCTCGGTAATTACTTGAGTGTGTTTCCTATCATTCAATTATAAACTATTTCAGATTAGAGCCTGCTTGCCTATTTTTGCATATTTCTTATTATCTGGCTTGTAGTTAAGTGGTCAATAAATGTTGACTTGGATTCTTTCACATCATTTATTAACCCTATTTAATCTTTCCATGAATCATTAATTTTTTAACCTCAAAATGAGTTGAGACACTGTATGTTAAGTGCCTAGAAGAGACCATAGTAATAGAGACTATGTAGAGTTTTCTGAAACAGTCTCATTTTATGTATTCTTTTTTCTCTTTCCAATAATAGCACTTCATTAAATGTGAAATCATATGCAAACCATTTTTCTTCATTTGTAAGATTTTCACATAGATTTTTAATTCAAATTATTTATGTACTAAATGATGTATAGTAATCTTTATACTGGAGAATATGTTGTCTGTTCATATTAGAGATGTCCATTTATGTTTGTTGATTCTGAATCAACTATAATTCCTTTCTTCTTGAGGTTGTGTTTTGCCTATAAAGACAAGTTGGACAAGGTTCTCCTTCTTCCAGATTTGAGTTTACATCATAGATGATGCAAAAACATACCTTAAGCCCAGTTTTTCTGTTAGATTAAAAGCACTTCTGATCAGTGCTTTCAGTTGCAAAGTTTAGATTGAAAATGACTTCTGTCTTTCCCTTGCTCACCAGGGTAATGATAGAATTGATTTCATACACCTTGGGGTCCTGTTTGGCTCCAAGAGGTAAAATCGACATAAGGGAGTAAATGCCAATTAGTGGTATTTGTGAGCTAGCTGAACCAGCCTGGTGCAAGATAGCCTGTAGACCTTTGAAGTTCTGTTTCTAAGTGTGCTCAGTTTAGGAAATTTTTGACTATATCAAGCTGTGATAAGACCAAAATGTGACCTTTCAGGCTTGAATAGGTACATGGAAACCAACCTTGTTTCCCCCAAGAATGAACCAAATGGCTTCTTTGCCATTATTTTTCATGTGGTGGTTGAGCCTTCGGGGCTGTTGGAGAATTTGAGACACCCAACAGGAAGTACCAGTCAGATCTCCACTGGAATGTGCTTGTGCATGTGTGTAAATATATGCGACAACAGGGATGGGTAGGGTGATGACACAAATGTTGTACATGTAAATGACTTTACCATTCCTTATAAATCTTATGAAGTCAGAGTCTGGGTCATTTTGTTTGTCTTTCTTTTTCCTGTGCCCTGAAAAGTGTAAGTGTTTGAAAAAAAAACTATTAAAAGGATAAAAGAATCATCTACCTATAGATCAGATTCTATATGGGCCAACAGGTCCCTTAAAACTATGGATGGATCAGAAAGCTCAAGAAAGGTTCTGGATGTTTTGACATTTGGCAACTGCGATGGTTAATCTTATGTGTTAACTTGACTGGGCCACAGGGTACCCAAATTATTTGGTTAAACAATATTCTGGTGTTTTTGGAAGGATGTTTTTAGGTGAGATTAACATTTTAATTGGTAAAATAGATTGTCCTCTATGATGTGTGTAGACCTCATCTAATTAGTCAAAAAGATGGTATGAACAAAAACTGATCTTCTCGTGAGTGAGAGGGAATTCTTCGCTTGTCAGCCTTTGGACTTCATTTGTACCTTTAATTCTCCTGAGTCTCAAGCCTGCTGGCACAGACTGCAGATTTGGAATTATCAGTCCCCATAATCACATGGACCAATGTCTTACAAGAGATTCGTTTCTATATCTGTATAAATAAACACTGTTGTTTTGGTTCCTCTAAAGAACCCTGGCTAATAAAGCAACTGTGTAATTGTAGGAAGGTCATATAGTTTCTCTCTCTTTTCTCTTCTCTAAATATGGAGGTAATAATATTTGCTCTTCAGAGTTGAGATTATATATTATTGCACACATGAATCAGATGCCTGTGCTTAAAATGTGATTCCAAATGATTAAGGATAGTAACTCATTTAACCTTAATAAAAAGCCAATGAGATAACTTATACCTATTTTATAGACAAGGAAACTGAGGCACAAAGGAATTCAATAGCTTGCCCAAGTTTACATGGTTAGCAATATTACATGTTCACTGAAACCCACTGAACTCTTTCCAAAGCACACCACAAGGCTACATTTCCCGGTCTACCCTGTGGTTAAGTAGGGGCTATATGATTGTTGATGAAGTATGGATGGAGATGATTTATGTTACTTCCAGGCCCGGCTGTAAAGCATAGTCACAAAGCATCACATTCCCTTTTTCCCTTTCCATGACCACGTTGAGGTCATTTGTTGAAGGTGTCAGAGCTGCGAGATTAAAGAAACATGAGTCTCTGACTCATTGCTTAGGGAAGACTTGCCAGCAGAGCCACTCCATGAGACATAAATTACATTGTACTTTGCGTGATGAGCAATAATTTCTCACTGAATCAAACCTCTGAGATTTTAGGGTTTATTTGTTAGCCCAACAGAGCCTAACCTGGACCATCTAATTGTGTGTTTGTGTTGGTGTTTAAACCAAGGTATTCCAGATGTAGAGATTATTTCCTTAACTGGTTTGGTGCAGTGCTTTCAGCTCTAGGCACATGGAAATCACTTAAAAATATTAATTTTGATTATTATTTTTTCTTTATTTAAACTCAATTAGCCAACATATAGCATATCTTTAGTTTTCGATATAATGTCCAATAACTCATTAGTTGTGTTGTCTTTTGAGAAATCTTCATAATGTAAATAAAGTAAAAACACTTGGGTATTTTTAATTGAAGTATAATTAACATATAGTGTCATATTTGTTTCAGGTATACATTGTGATTCAACAATTCTGTACATTACTCAGTGCTCATCAAGGCATGTGTACCCTGTAATCCCCTCAACATATTTCACCCAGCCCCACGCACCTCCCCTTTAGCAACCACTAGTTTCTTCTCTGTATTTAAGTCTGATATTTTGCTTCCCTTTATTCCTTGTTCATTTGTATCTTAAACCCCACATATGAGTAAAATCATATGGCATTTATTTTTCTCTGACTTATTTCACTTAGCGTTATACCTAGTAGGTCCATCTATATTGTTGCAAATGGCAAGGTTCCATTCTTTTTAATGGCTGGGCAATATTCTATTGCATGTGTGTCTGTGTTGCATATCACCTCTCCCTTACTCAATTATGGATGTACACTTGGGTTGCTTTCATATCTTGGCTATAATCTGCAATAAACATAGGGGTGCATATATCTTTTTGAATTAGTGTTTTCATTTTCTTTGGGTAAATACCCAGTAGTGGAATTTTACCAGATCATATAGTAATTCTATTTTTAGTTTTTTGAGAAAACTCCATACTGTTTTCCACAGTGACCAGACCAATTTGCATTCACCCCAACAGAGCACAAGGGTTCCTTTTTTCCCACATCCTCACCAACACTTATTTCTTGTCTTTCTGATCCTTGTCATTCTGAAAGGTGTAAGGTTATATCCGATTGTAGTTTTGACTTGCATTTCCCTGATGGTTAGTGATATTGAGCATCTTTGTTTTAATCAAAGCTAAAGGGGTTTCGTTATAGATGGATTTGTTAATATGCTAATATGCATTATGAATTTCCTAGAGAGAGGAGAGTGTGAAGTGTTCTTAAAATGACTTGTCCCCAAAAAGAAACATTGGGAGGGTATGGTGCTATTGTGAGTGCTGTGAATTGTGTAAGACTGATGATTCATAGACCTGTACCCCTGAAACACATAATACATTATATGTTAATAAGAAAATGACTTGTCCCATAGAACTCTTTCTGTGAACAACACAGGAAATGTATTTTGGAAGCAGCCTATGTAGCAAGCATTCTGGAACTATACTTTCTGGGTTCAGATCCCCATTCCTCCACTAATAGTGGTATGACCTTGGATAGAACACCTTTCTTTTTATTTTCCTTTTTTTTTTCTTTAAGATTTTATTTATTTGAGTGAGAGAGAGAGAGTGAGATCATGAGCAGGGGGAAGGGTAGGGGAGAAGCAGGCTTTCTGCTGAACCAGAGCCCAATGTAGGTCTTGATCCCAGGACCCCAGGATCATCATGACCTGAGCCAAAGGCAGACACTTAACTGACTGAGCTACCCAGGCAGCCACACTTCACCTTTCTGAATGTCAGTTTCTTCCTAGGTAAAATGAAGATGATAGTAACTACTTTACAGGGTTGTTAAGAAATTTCCTTGGTCTGATATTTTATTTTTTTTTATTTTTATTTTTTTAAAGATTTTATTTATTTATTTGACATAGAGAGAGTACAAGTAGGCAGAGAGGCAGGCAGAGAGAGAGGGAGAGGAGGAAGCAGGCTCCCTGCTGAGCAGAGAGCCCGATGCGGGCCTCAATCCCAGGATGCTGAGATCATGACCTGAGCCGAAAGCAGAGGCTTTAACCCACTGAGCCACCCAGGCGCCCTGGTCTGATATTTTAAAAAGGTTTAAAATATTGACTGGAATGTAGTAAATGGTGTGTGTGTGTGTGTGTGTGTGTGTGTGTTTGTGTGTGTGTGTGTGTGTGTGTATGTATGTATGTGTGCTTGTTTTTAGTAAATTAATGAATACACCTTCTCTTGCCTTGTCTGCTAGTTTCCTGTACTGTAAGCCCCTTGAAATCCAGGAGTGCTTCTTTCAATATTTGGAGCTTTCCTAGCTTAATACCTAGGAATGACTATTAAGCATATACCTTGTGCTTAATAAATATTGAAGAAGTGAATGGAAAAATGAATCTCATCCCATGATAGGAGGTCAGTAATCTGTAACCGAGTTTTTGTTATCTTTATGCAGAACCAAGTTGAAGAATACCCACCATTTTGGGGCACCTGGGTGGCTCAGTGGGTTAAAGCCTCTGCCTTTGGCTCAGGTCATGATCTCAGGGTCCTGGGATCGAGTCCCACATCGGGCTCCCTGCTCGGCGGGGAGCCTGCTTCCTCCTCTCTCTCTGCCTGCCTCTCTGCCTACTTGTGATCTCTCTCTCTCTCTGTCAAATAAATAAACAAAATCTTTAAAAAAATGAATACCCACCATTTGGCGTTGTCATCAATAGATACATGATTGAGAAGAAAGCAACAGATAACTTTACCCTTGATTCTTGTGCTCATGGTGCCCAGGTTCCAACGATCTCTGTTTTACTTATCGAGTATATTACATACCATGTCAGAAATGGGGAGAAGAGGTTTTAATTAGCTAAGCAGCAGAGTTAGATTAAGAAATAACTAATTTTTTAAAAGCGTTTTCTCAAGGCTGAAATTAGTGTTAGTTACTTACCCCAAACCAATATTTCCCTTGCATGCACCAATGAGTGGTAATCACAGGTTCAACTTGGTGCGTATTGGCCATATGTTTCCAGTCCTCCAACCAAAAATTCTAATTGTTGGAAATGGAGATTTGAGCTAAAAAAAAAATGTAATCGATAGAAGGTAAAAAAAAATGGATTAAAAAAACACTAAGGAACACCACCAAAAAATGGGGTGGGGGGCTGAAATAATAAGAATTTGTACTGCATGGAGAGAGGGGCCAAACACTCTACTTCCTAGGCAGAGGCAAGGAGAGAAGGCAGGAGCACCAGGTGGATTTGGAAGACCCAAGAGTGGCCTTTTCCACAAGTAAGGTGTGTGGTAGTGATATTTGGAGGAACATCTCACTGGTGATAAGATATGTCCAGACAATGACATCTGAAAGTAAAAATAAAAGATAATCAATTCAAAACCATTTCCTTGGACTTAGTTCTTATCAGGAAAGTGAGTTGAAAAGAAGTTTGAGGGCGCCTGGGTGGCTCAGTGGGTTAAAGCCTCTGCTTTCGGCTCAGGTCATGATCTCAGGGTCCTGGGATCGAGGCCCGCATCGGGCTCTCTGCTCAGCAGGCAGCCTACTTCCTTCTCTCCCTGTCTCTGCCTGCCTCTCTGCCTACTTGTAATCTCTCTCTCTGTGTGTCAAATAAATAAATAAAATCTTAAAAAAAAAGAAAAGAAAAGAAGTTTGATGTAAAAGTGTTTTCAAACTGGGGTTCCCAGACCCCAGAGACCTTAGGATCTATATCTTGAGTGCCTAAGAATTCTATGAATGAATTTTCAGATACAATGGGGTTTTTTGTTTGTTTTGGGGGGGCTTGGGTTTTTTTTGTTGTTGTTGTTCTGTTTTGTTTTTAGAGAGAGAGAGAGGGCAGGGAGGGGCAGAGGGAGAGAGAGAAACTTGAGCAGGGCTCCAGGCCCAGTGTGGAACCAGACACCTGGCTTGATCTCACGACCCTGAGATCATGACCTGAGCTGAAATCAAGAGTCAATGCTTAACCAACTGAGCCACCCAGGTGCCACAAATATTATCTTTTCACTATGATGACAAACTAACCAACCCTCCAGCTCAACTAACAAATATTTTGAATTATTTGTATGGCCACAATATTAAATGAAAAGAAGACAGAATATTTCCTTCATTTCAGTACATGGATTTGCTGTCAGTCAGAAAAGTGGGTAGATTAAAAATGAAAATGAAATGTTCATGTTACGTGAGAGTCAAATGATGCCATGGTGTGCTTAAGAATTTGAGTAGATAAATGTGGTGGAAGGATTGAATTGTCATATAGCATGTGGTGATGTAATGGAATAACATTAAAAAATATTAACCAATTATATAAAAAATTTCATTTGAGTATAGTTAACAAATATTAGTTTCAGGTATTCAACATAGTGATTTGACAAATTTATACATTATGCTATGCTCACCACAACTGTAGCTACCATTTGTTACCATATAACACTATTACAATATCATTGACTATATTCCATATTCTGTGCCTTTTATTCCTGTGACTTATTTATTCTATAACTAGGAACCTGTATCTCCTACTTTCCTTCACCCATTTTGCCCATCCCCCCATCTCTTCCCCTCTGGCAACAATCAGTGTGTTTTCTGTATTTCTAGGTTTGATTCTTTTTGTTTGTTAATTTTTTGTTTTTGTTTTGTTCTTTAGATTCCACATATGAGTGAAATTATATGGTATTTGTCTTTCTCGTCTGATTTATTTCATCCCTCTTTATGGCTGTGTAATATTCCTGTGTGTGTGTGTGCGCCACATCTTCTTTCTTTGCTCCTTTATGGATGGACACTTTGGTTGCTCATGTGCTACTGCAAATTATGCAACAATAAATATAGGGTGCATATATCTTTTCAAATTAGTGTTGGTATTTTCCTTTTCTTAGGTAAATACCCAGTAGTGGAATTACTGGATTGTGTGTTATTTCTATATTTAATTTTTCGAGGAACCTCCATACTGTTTTCCATGGTGGCTTTATCCATTTACATTCCCACCAACAGTGCATGAGGGTTACTTTGTCTCCATATTTTCACCACCACTTGTATTTTTTTGACTTTTTCATTTTAGCCATTCCGACAGGTTTAAGTTGATATCTTATTGTGGTTTTGATTTGCATTTCCTTGATGAATGATATTGAGCATCTTTTCATGTGTCTGCTGTCCATGTGTACGTCTTCTTTGGGAAAATGTCTATTTAGATCCTTCGCCCACTTTAATTGGGTGATTATTTTGGGGGGGTTTGAGTTGGGTAAGTTCTTTATATATTTTGGATACTAACTCCTTATTGGTTATATCATTTGCAAATGTCTTCTCCTGTTCAGTAGGTTGTCTTTTAATTTTGTTGGCAGTCTCTTTTCCAATGAAAAAACTTTTGCTTTGGTATAGTCCCCATAGTTTATTTTCTATTATATTTCCATTGTTAAAGGAGACATATCTAGAAAAATGTCTCTACAGCTGCTGTAAAGGAGATTACTGCGTATGTTTTTTTCTGGGAATTTTATGCTTTTAGGTCTCTAATTTAGGTCTTTACTCCATTTTGGGTTTTTGTGTATTGTATGAAAAAGTGGTTCGGTTTCATTATTTTGCATGTAGCTGTCTAGTTTTCACAGTATCATTTATTGAAGAGACTGTCTTTTCCCCATTGTATATTTTTACCTCCTTTGTCATAGATTAATTAATTATATAAATATGGCTTAATTTGGGGGGGTTTCTATTCCATTCTATTGATCTATGTGTCAGTTTTTGTGCCAGTACCATACCGTTTTGATTACTACAACTTTGTAGTATGTCTTGAAATCTGGAATTGTGGTACCTCCAGGTTTGTCCTTCTTTCTCAAGATAGCTGTGGCTATTCAGGGTCTTTTGGTCTCATACAAATTTTCTAGTGTTGTGAAAAATGCTGTTGTGTCTTTGATAAGAATTGCATTGAATCTGGGGATGCCTAGGTGGCTCAGTGGGTTAAGCATCTGCCTTCAGCTCAGGGGATGATCCTAAGGTCCTGGGATCAAATCCTGCATCAGGCTCCTTGCTCAGTGGGGAGCCCGCTTCTCCCTTTGCTTGCTACTCCCTGGCTTGTGCTCTTTCATTCTCTCTCTGATAAAAAAAAAAAAATCATACCGAATCTGAAGATGGCTCTGCATAGTATAGACATTTGAACAATCCAAGTTAAGAATTTAACTGGGTTGTTCAATTAAACAATTTAACAATCCAATTCTTTCAATCCAAGACCATTTGTTTATGTCATCTTCAATTTCTTCATCAATGTTTTATCGTTTTAAGAATACAGGTATTTTACCTCTTGGTTAAGTTTATTCCTAGGTATTCTTTTTAGTGTAGTTGTAAATGGGATTGCTTTCTCAATTTCTCTTCCTGCTACTTCATTATTAGTGTATAGAAATGCTACCAATTTCTGTATATTATTTTTGTATTCTGGGACTTTACTGAATTTGTTTATCACCTTTAGTAGTTTTTTAATGGAGTCTTTAGGATTTTCTGTGTATAGTATTATATCATCTGCAAATAGTGTGAATTCTGCTTCTTCCTTACCAATTTGGGTACCTTGTATTTCTTTTTCTTGTCTGATTATTGTGGCTGTGACTTCCAGTAATGTGTTGAATAAGAGTGGTGAGAATGGGCATCTTTGTTTTGTTAACATTAGAGGAGAAGCTATGTTTTCTACCATTAAGTAAGAATTTAGCTGTGGGTTTTTAATATATGGCCTTTATTATGTTGAGGTATGTTCCCTCTAATCTCACATTGTTGAGAGTCTATCATGAACAGATGTTGAATTTCATCAAATGCTTTTTCTGTACCTATTGACATAACCTGATTTTATCCTTTGTTCTGTTGATGTGTTATTTCACATTAACTCTTCTTTAAATGTTTGGAGAATTGATCTGTGAAACCATCTGGCCCCAGACTTTTATTTTTTGGTAGTTTCTTGATTATTGATTCAATTTGGTTACTAATAATTGGTCTGATCAAATTTCATATTTTTTCCTGACTCAATTTAGGAAAATTGTATTTTTCTAAGAATTTATCTATTTTCTAGGTTAACTAATTTGTTTAGACAAATTTCATTTCTGATTTAATTATTTAGGTTGTTTCTTTTTTGATGAAGAGTCTGCCTAAGAGTTGGTTGATTTTGATTACCTTTTCAAAGAAACAGCCCCCGGTTTGATTTATTCATTTCTGTTGTTTTTTAGTCTCTGTCATTTATACCTATTCTAATCTTTATTATTTCCTTCCTTCTACTCACTTTGAGCTTTGTTCTTTTTTTGTTGCTTTAGTTGTAAAGTTGATTTTTTTTATTTGAGCTTTTTCTTATTTCTTGAGGTATGCCTCTATAGCTATATATTTTTCTCTTAGAACTGCTTTTTCTGTGTCCCAAAGATTTTGGACCATTGAGTTTTCATTTTCACTCATCTTCATGTATTTTTTAAACATTTTTGTTTGATTGATTTATTGACAAATTGGTTGCTCAGTATTGTTCAGTCTCCCTGTATTGTGTTTTTTGGTTTTTTTTTTCCTTGTGATTGATTTCTAGTTTGATTGATTCCTGCTGTTGTAACCAGAATAGCTGCACGGTATGATTTAAATCTTTAAAACTTTAGGGGTGCCTGGGTGACTCAGTTGGTTGAGTGTCTGACTTTTGGTTTTGGCTCAGGTCATGATCTCAGGGTCATGAGATTGAGCCCTTCATTGGGCTCTGCACTCAGCCAGGAGTCTGCTTGAGATTCTCCCCTACTCCCTCTCTTCTTTCCCCCACTTACACACTCTCTCCTTCTAAAATAAATAAGTCTTTTTGAAAAATAAGTAAATCTTCAATACTTTTTTGAGGCTTGTTTTATGGTCTAGCATATGATCTATCCTGGAGAATGTTCCATGTGCACTTGAAAAGTGTATTTTGTTGATTTTGGATGGAATGTTTGTGTGTCTGTGTGTGTGTGTGTATATATATATATATATATATATATATATATATATGTATATATATATGTATTATCTTCTTGTGGTCCAATGCGCATTCAAAGACATAATTTCCTCATGGATTTTCTACCTACCTGGTCTATCAATTGATGTAAGTAGGTTCGTAAAGTCCCCTACTATTATTGGATTACTATTAACTTGTCTCTTTATGTCTGTTAATATTTGCTTTATGTATTTAGGTGCTCCAGTGTTGGGTGGGTAGATATTTATAATTGTTATATCCTCTTGTTAGATTGATTCCTTTATCATTATGTAGTGCCCTTTGTCTCTTATTACAGTCTGTTTTAAAGTCTATTTTGTGTGATATAGGTATTGCTGCCCCAGCTTTTTTTCTACTTCTTTAAGCATGGTAAATGTTTTCTCATCCCTTTAATTTTAGTCTGTATGTGTCTTTAGGTCTGAAGTGAGTCTTCTGTAGGCAGCATATAGATGGAATTTTTTTTTTAATCCATTCAGTCACCCTGTGTCTTGGAGCATTTAGGCCATTTACATTTAAAGTAATTATTTTTGGGAGGTAAGTGTGCACAGACTAAAATAATTATTGATAGCTCTGTACAAATTGCCATTCTGTTATTTTGTGGGTGTTTTTATAGTTCCTCTCCATTACTTCTCTTGCTCTCTTTGTGACTGAAGAGTTTCTATAGTGTTATGTTGGCTTTCTTTTTATTTTTTGTGTATCCATCACAAGTTTTAGGTCTGTGGTTACCAAGAAGTTTTTCTTTTTTAAGAAAATAATTAAATGGCCATTTAAGTTCCAAAACATTCTATTAAAATTTATCATAATATTTTCTTATATCCATTCCTTTTTTTACTTCTTCCTCCATGTTTTATGTATATACTGTCATATTTTACATCTTTTTATTCAGTTTTCTCTCTTGTAATTATGACCATTCTTTTCCACTTAAAGAAGACCCTTTAACATTTCCTGTATAGCTGGTTTAGTGATCATAAACTCCTTTATCATTTGTTTGTGTAGAAAACTATTTCTCTGTCAAATATTGAATGATAATCTTGAAGTGTAGCGTATTCTTGGTTGTAGGTTTTTTTTCCTTTTAGCACTTTGAGTGTATCATGCTACTCCCTTCTGGCTTACAAAGTTTCTGTTGAAAAATCAGCTGATAGCCTTATAGGGTTTCCCTTATAGGTAAATTCTCTATTTCTGCTTTTAAAATTCTCTCTTTATATTTAACATTTTATATTTAATTATTATGTGTTGTGTTGTGTACCTCCTGGGGTTCACCTTGTTTGGGGTGATCTATACTTCTTGAACCTGGATGTCTATTTCCTTCCCTAGGTTAGGGTAGTTTTAAGTCATTATTTCTTCAAATAAGGTTTCTTCTCCTTTCTCTCTTCTTTTTCTGAGACCCTTATAATGCACATGTTTATTTGCTTGATGTTGTCCAAGGGACTTTTTTTTTTTGAGACTTACTTAATATAATTTTATTTTCTTTTATATTTTCTTTTATTAATTATCTTTCCTTATGCTCAATTAGCCAACATATAGTACATCATAATTTTTTGTTGTAGTGTTCAATGATGCATTAGTTGCTTATAACATCCAGTGCTCCAAGGGACTCTTAACCTAGTCTCAACTTTTAAAAATTCTTCTCCTTTCTCCTTGCTTTTCTTTCTTTTTTTAATATTCAGCTTGGTTGTTTCCATCACTGTCTTCCAAATGACTGATATGTTCTTCTGCATCTGCTAATTTGTTGATTCCCTCTAGTATATTTTATTTCAGTTATTGTATTATGCAACTCTGATTGGTTCTTCTTAATATTTTCTGTCCCTTCACTGAAGGTCTCACTGTGTTCATTCTTTGCTCCAGCCTGGTGAACATCTTTCTGATCATTACTTATATTCTTTATCAGTCATATTTCTTATCTGTTTTTCAGTTCCTTTTCTGTAGTTTTTTTCTTATTCTTTCTTTTGGAGCATATTCCTCTGTCTCTCCCGTTTGCTTGACTTTCTGCGTTTCTGTGGTTAGGTGGAATAGCTACTTCTCAAAAACTTAAAGGAATGGTTTCATGTATGGTTGTCCCCTATATAGAGCTATTTGTGCTGGTGACTTTTGCTGGCTGACTGGCTGGAGCTGTGGTTAGTGTGGACTGGGGTCCCTGGCTCTCCACACAGTGAGTGCCTTGGCAGATTGCTAAAGCTAAAGTGGGTGCAAGATGGGGTGTCCTGAGGCTCTACCCATAGAAAGCACTTAGGAAGGATAGCTGAAGTAGTGTTATCTGGGGTGTCCTGGGACTCCTTGTGCATAGGGATCCTGGCAGGGTGGTTAGAACTGAGGTGATGCGTGGGCCAGGTGATGTGTTGGACTCCCCACACTGAGTGCAACCTGGTAGGACAGATGAAGCTGAATTTGTTGCAAGCCAAGGTATTCCAGGGTGCTTAGTGCAGGGTGTCCTGGCTGGATGACTGGAGCCAAGGCTATGGGCTGGAGTATTCTGGGGCACTCTGTGCAGGGGGTTCCTTGTCTGGGTGGCTGGAACTGAAGCAAGCACAGGCTTGGGGTTGTCAGGGTGCTTCATGCAGTGGGCACTTAGGCAAGGCAGCTGGATCAGCTAGGAGATTCTGCAATGTTCTGCACTGGGGGTGCACCAATAAGTCATTTGGTGCTGAAGTAGTGCAGGCAGGCCTGGAGTGTTCACAGGTGTTTTGCACCTGTGTCACATTGGTGTGATGGCTGGAGCTGTGGTCAGCACTGATCAAGAGTGTTCTGGTGTGCGTTGTCTTATGGCTGCCTTGGTGGGATTTCCAGGGTTCATGCGGTCTCGGGGTCTGGGGCTCACTGAGGAGGCAGGCTGGTTAAGATGTTCAGACTGTGCGTTGTTTGTGCTTTCAAGGTATACTCAATGGAGTATAGACCATGTCCATCAAACCGTCCCACCCAGAGAGTGTTTCAGAAACCCGCTCCCTGCGCCCCCCCCTACTGTTTGGCAAAGGTCTAGGACTTCCTTTTTGTATATGCTAGTTATTATTTTAAACCATGGCTTTTCTTTTGTGCCCCAGGGTGACCAAGACTGGTGTGGGCTATGGGACCTGGGTCTCACTGAGGTGGTAGGTTGGCTAGTGTGTGTGGTCTCTGTTCCTGTTCCAATTTATTAAGGTGGAGGGTTAGTGTAAATTGTGTCCACCAGACCCTCCCACTTGGAGAGCATTCCAACAGCTCCCCTCTCCATTTGGCAAAATTCTAGGGCTGTCCCTTTTATATTCTAGTTGTTCTTTTTAAATAACAGCTTTATTTCTGTGCCCCAGCATGACCAGAACTGGTGTGGGCTAATGAACCTGGGGTTCACTGAGGTGGCAGGTTGCTTATGGTATCCTGATCCTATGCTGCTCTGTGCTTTCAAGGTGAAGGGGGGGGTAGTGTGGAGCATAAACCATGTTGTGCTTCAGTCCCTCTGACCCAGAGAGAATTCACTCAGCTCCATCAGCACTTGGCAGTTTTAAGCCTGAGTCTATTATATGCTAGTTTTCTCTTTTAAGCCATGGTTTTTGTTTTTGTTTTTGTTTTGTTTTGTTTTGTTTTCCTGTGCTTAAGGACGGGGGAATCTGTTCCTATCCTAGTCCTTCAGTACTATCCCTACCCACTGCAGGCTGGAGGTTCCCTTTGTTACCTTGTCTCTGTCTCCTCTTTTACTCTTATATCTTTTGTTGTACAAAAGCTGTTCAGTCAGCTCATAGTTCCTCAAGAGGAATTGCTCTGTATATAGGGGTGTGTTCTATACATTTGGTGTGTTCCATGAAGGAAGTAAGTTTGGAGTCTTCATTCATTACAATTTTGGACTAGAAGTCTCCTAACAAATTTTTCTGTCCATACTGTTTACAGAAGAGATGCTTGTGGAGTCCTGTCCTATTCAGACTTTATCTTACATCCCAATTCACAGATAGAACATGTAGGAGGTGGAAAACCTTTACTTATATTTGGGGGACTCAAGAGTAGAAGGTATCTGAGCTTTGCTCCCAGGGTTAGAGTCTAATAGATGTGGCAAAACCCACATAGATTTTGACTGTTGAATATAGCTGGAAAATGGAGTTGTTGACCCATTGGTAGTCCAATGGGGTCTCCCAAGTTTCAGCCAGGTATAGATACGGAGGAAGGTGCTGGAAGACTGAAGGAACAAAATGACAGAAACAAGGGCACTCTTCCTGGGGATCCACATGTGCTGCCAATGGATTTGTCCACAAACACGAGTGTGGACAGAGGATTTGAATATCAGGTAGTTATCCTCCCTGTCCCACAAAATCCCTGTCTTTTTGTCATATGCTTTGGTACCATCCAAGAACTACAGAATTTAGGTACAATCATGGGGAGAAGCAAGGCAAACCATAACACTGAGATTAAGTTTCTATTGTCCTGGAAGATGATAGCTAAAAGAGAAATTAAACTGAGTCATGGAAATAATGTAGAAAATGATTTTTAGGTACACTTGAGTTTACAGGCAAAGGTATATTCCTCTGTAGCATTAATTATAGGAATCCCAGCTCAAATGAACCTGGACAGTAACAGATCAATCCCTCCTCTTGTTATAAGCAGATTTGTTTTCAGCAATCAAGATTGTCTGTTCAATAAATAATGTTAATAAGAATTTTATCTGTTTTGTAGTTTTGTTTTATATTTTGTTTTGATTCTATGTTGTTAAAGAGCTATAAGAATTATACCCAATTTTTTTTAGAAAATTAATTTTTTTATTGTTAGTCACCATAAAATACATTATTAGTTTTTGATGCAGTGATCCAAGATTCATTGTTTATGTGCAATATCCAGTGCTCCATGCAATACATGCCCTCCTTAATACCCACCACCAGGCTCACCCATTTCCCCCACCCCCTCGCCTCTAAAACCCTGTTTGTTTCTCAGAGTCCACAGTCTCTCATGGTTCATCTCCCCCTCCGATTTCCAATTCACTTTTCCTTTCCTTCTCCTAATGTCCTCCATGTTATTCCTTATGTTCCACAAATAAGTGAAACCATATGATAATTGACTTTCTCTGTTTGACTTATTTCACTCAGCATAATCTCCTCCGGTCCCATCCATGCTGATGCAAAAGTTGGGTAGTCATCCTTTTTGATGACTGAATAATATTCCATTGTATATATGGACCACATCTTCACCCATTTGTCTGTTGAAGGGCATCTTGGCTCTTTCCACAGTTTGGCTATTGTGGACATTGATGCTATGAACATTGGGAAGAATTATACCTAATTTTAGGGGTGCCTGGGTGGCTCAGCTGGTTAAGCATCTGCCATCAGCTGAGGTCATGATCTCAGGGTCCTGGGATGGAGCCCCACCTTGGGCTCTCTGTTCAGCAGGGAGCCTGCAGCTCCCTCTCTCTCTCTGCCCGCCACTCCTCCTGCTTGTTTTTTCTCTCTCACTGTCAAATAAATAAATAAATAAATATTGAGAAACAAACTGAGGGTTTCAGAGTGGGGGGGTGGGGATGGAGTAACAGGGTAATGGGTACTAAGGAGGGCACATGTTGTGATGAGCAGTGAGTGTTATATGCAACGAATGATTCACTGAACACTACTTCAGAAACTAATGATGTACTATACAGTGGCTAACTAACATAATAAAAAAATAGAATTATACCCAATTTTATGTTTTTGCATGTTGAGTATCATAATAGCGCTAATTCACATCAACATTTTAGTGCACTAGAATATTTTTTATTTGAAAGGGGCCCAAAATTTTTAAACTTGAGCAACTCCATTGTAAACAAAGATGGTAAAAGTCTAAGAACATGAAGTTAAGATTTTGACATTGTTTTTCCAGTTGACCAGAAACTGACCACGATTAACCTGCAAAACAATTCCAGTTAATTATAGAAGCTAATTTAAGATGGAGAAGGTCATCCATTTATTCTGGCTCAGCCTTTAGTAAGTTCACATTGGGCACTTACTAAGTATCAGAACTTGTGCTAGGAATACAAAGATAAATAAAGCATGGCTCCTTCATTCAAGTAGGATCTTGAACTAGAGGGAAATAGGCATATACAATTAAGTGAGTGAGATAATACTAGGGGTTTAAACAATATTGCAGTGAGAACACAGCCAGTTATTCTTCTTTTGTGGAAATGTGGTGTGTTGCAAAACTGGAGAGTAGATCTCCTTGTATCCATGTCCTCGTAATTCATGCAGAAGTGCAGTTTATTTTTCTAGCCCTTCAATTTGGGCTGGCTCTGTGACTTGCTTTGGCCAATAGAATGTATCAGCAGAGACAGTGTATCAATTCTGAGCTTAGGCTACAGGAGCCATTTGCACATCCACTCTCATTTTTGGAATCTCACCATCACCATGGGAACAAGCCTGGGATAGGCTTTTGGAACATGAGAGACCATATGGAACAGAGGCAAGCTCTCCCAGCTAAGGATCTACTAGACTAGCCTGCCAATAGCTAAGCAGAGACACACAGGGTAACACCTGACCTACACATCCAAGGGAGTGGTTTCTACAGAAAGAAAAGAATGGGGAGGACAGGGTGTTTCAGAGAGAGCAGGAAGCATAAACAAAGGTATGGGGGTCTTGTGTTCATGGTGTTCTGGGAATAACCAGTGCTGTAGTTGGAGTCATGAAGAGTTTAAACCAAAGAATACAGAAAGTTGAGGATAAGATGGTGAAAGAATGGGAAGAGAAGCCTTTTTAAGAGGTAGTAATAATAAAACATTGTCAAAAATGTCAGAGAGGTAAACAGGAGAGGCTTGTGAAAGGATAACTTTGCAGGGGTATGGTCAACATTGATCAGTGAGGTCAGGTAAGGTGAGCATGGAAAAACATTTATTTGATTTGGCAGTGGTGAGAAAGACATTGGTGAATTCTAAACAGTGTGTTTTTGTTTTTGTTTTTTGGTGGAACTGCCAAGTCCTCTCCCGTCAGCAGGAAAATTGTCTTATGGAAAACAAAAAAAATAGTTAAAACAGCTCTATCTTATTACCACATCAGCAAGCTCAGATACGCATCTCCAGTGTGTGAATCCTTGGGTTTACATGCAGAGTAATCTCACACTCCATCCCAGCTAAATGCAGTTTGTCATTTCTTTCCTGCTGATTGTGCAGGTGTACATTTTTTCCTTCTTCATAATGAGGATGTATTGGCTGTGAGCTTAGGAAGATAGAGTTTCTTATTTCTTGATATTCCTATTAAGTATCTCTTAACAAGTTCAAATGCCTGAGATCATTACAGTGCCTGGACTATACCATTGGAGCTTTTGGAGCACCTCTATGGGAATAACCTTCAGTATGTGGAATTAGAGTAAGCAATTTTCTGCAGAATTAGGATAATAGAAAAAATATTAAAATAAAACTGGGGAAAAATCAAGAACAGGACAGTATAGATAATGGAAATCTGTCTTCTACATGGTGTTATTTCTAAAAACAAAACAAAAAAATTGATCCTATTGTTTCCCCCAACCACTGACTCCTTATAGGTACAAAATGAAGTCCAGTGTCTCCTCCTTTCTCTCTTTCTCTCTTGATGCATTCAATTCTATCCCCAACATTTACCATTTCAGTTGTTTCTGAACCCCCGAGTGCTAGGAGAAGATAATCCTCCTGTTCCTACCATTAGTATCTCTGTCGCAAGCCACACCTCAACACTTCATTTTACTGGCTTCTGGAATTTTGACTAAGTGCAGATCACAAAGTATTTGGCACCTGGGATTCCACAGAGACTTGTCTGAGCCTGGATGTTTTTGGACATACATTACACCAACTCCCCATCACTCTTCCTGTCATTGAAATCATGCTAATAACACTGGTATGAGTGTATATGTGCACATGTGTGTCAGATCCTTATTTGTTACTCGGAATGACCCTACCTCCTTGGAGACTTACTTACTAATCTGGAAAAGTGGGTTTCTTTAGGGGACTTCTCCAAAAACAAAGGAGCTGGAAAGTGCCATTCCTTACCCCACCCCCAGCCTAGACACACAGACACCTACAGGAATGTGTTCAGTGCCAACCTTCTTCACCTAGACTGTTTATAGTGTAGACCTACCTCCTGCATTCTCCTGCAAATTTGATCTATCCAGCCAGGCCTTGGCTCCAGGTCTTGTCCCAAGCAGATGCCTCCCTGCGTTCTTCCGTAGATCTTCCCCTCCAGCACTATGGCAATAGTTTTCTGAAGTGGATCCAGGTCCCCTCCCAAAAGAGACCTGAGTGAACCTTGCTACCACTGTGTGCACCACCCCTATGTTCCCTTGTAGAACCACCACCTCCTACACATTCTTGTTAGAGCCTGTCTAAAACAGCCACAAACCTGGCAGTGTGTTAACAGTCCCGACAGGGATAGCATCACTTCAAAGTGACTTCTGGCCTGGGGAGAGGGGAAGATAACCACATACAACAGTCCAACTGCAGCCCCAGCAGTGGACTGGGGCAGATATCTGGTCTGACTGCAGGCCCCCCACCAAGAAGTCTTCTCAGGAAACAGTACAGGGAAAGCATCCTTCAGCTCAGTGCTACTGCATGTCTGGCAAGTCCCTGGTCTGACTCAACTCAAGTCTCAGGTGGCCTCACTCTGGCCCACTAACATCATAGGGACCAAACCCTGCCCATAACAGGCAAAGAGAGCCATTGCTGATGACTGGACTAAAGTCAAAATTGGCTCATTATTACAAAGAGAAGTTAGAAAAACTTTGAGAAAATTCTTCGATTCACTACTCTTGGTAATGCCATACCTTAAAAATGCAGAAATATGGAACAGTTTGGCTGAAGTATGACTCTTGATGCTTTTAAATATCCAGTTTGTATAAATCATAGTCAAACACTGGCTAATATTTAAGTGCCTCTTATGTGCTCCTATTAATGTTTTCACTGACCGCTTCTGAAAAGGAATGCTATATTCTTTATAAAAGTTGGATCTTTAATAAATTATTCAAGTATGAAATAAACTGCCATGATTTCACAGATCCCAGACTTGCATTTAATTTACAGTTTATAGACTTTTCTATGATTTTTCATTATGCAGGTTTTTAGAAGTTTGAATAAATAATAAAGTTATTAGGATTGCATATAATTACACTCATAAGTCTTTTAAAGAATCTATAGTAGAGCTGCATCATATGTAATTCAATACCTTCCCCCGCCAAGGGGATAAAAGATTCAAGAAGTAGAAATAACAATTTAGGAGGACAAAAGACGTAATCCCTTGGTTGACTTAAGTTCTTTAAAATGACAGTGATTTTAAAATACTGCTTCTGCTTTCAGCTGCAAAGACCCCTAGGTTGTGAAAAACATTGTTGAAGTTCTTTTTTAAACTCCTTCCCCCACTACCAGGTGTCTTCCAACCTCTTCACTGGGGAACCAAAGGATTTTCAAGGGATAATTTTGAGTATATGCAATCTTCTCTTTGTTCTAATGGCTAATACCTGGATAACATGTGCATCCACGGTATGGGGGACCATAAGAATAAAAAGAACTCATGTGAAGATCAGGGTGTTCTATTCCCTTTTAACATTTCCTTGGAAAATAACCAAGTCTCTGAATTACAGACATCCTACCAAACTGTAACAAAAGCTTTATACTCTGCAACCAAGCAAGCAGTTCGTGTACCTGATTAATTTCTCCCTCCTGCTACTACTTTTTAGCAGGTGATAGTTTTTGCTTTAATTATATAAGCTATTACATTTTTAATGTTCACCAAAATAGTGTTAATTTGTCAAAAGTTAAGATAGATAAATTGCAGAATATTTGAAGAATATATGCTTAACGTATTAAAGTTCTTATTTTTAATTTGATTGTTCTGGAATATCTAAAACCATTAGTGAAAATCAGTTAAAGATTCAAATAAAAATATACATCCCATAAACAATGTACATATAGTTCCACTTCCTATTTGACTCAGATTTAATTTATTGAGTACCTATTATGTGGCTAGCACTTTTACAACATTTTTTACACATTACAACATATTTTACAAATATTTACTCAGAAAATAAATGAAATATGTTGTATTGGGAATTCGTCAGTGTTTTTTCTTTCTACTATTTCTTTGGCAAAATTAGGCTTACAAGTGATGCAGAGACAAAACACCAGTGAGTGAGTGGGCAGTGGGCATTCTACCATCATTTCTGTAATTGCTGTACCAAAAAACTCTTGGATGTGTGTCAAGAGCTCTCTTTACAAAGTGTGTGGATTGGTAGACCTGCAAAAGGAAACATTCTAGTTGCAAAGATAAGCTGCTGACTGAGAGACGGAGTAAGTGTGGAAGGCGGGGAATGATGAAATTAATGTTGAAACTTGGAGTTTCTAGAGGCGGTCCGGAAATTATGAGGGAGGGCTGTATTAATTGTCTAAATAGAAGCAGGAAAACAAAAGAAGCCACTGTTGGGTCTCTGTACTGGACTATAAAAAGGAAAGAGAAAATCAGGAAAAGAAGCCCCCCAGTGTAGGGTATTGAGAGGGCTGTTTCAAATTGGGGACTGTGGTTACAAGTATGGTTTACTAGGACTCTGGTTACAGTTAAGAATGAACTAAGTGTTTCTAATATTCTAAAAGTCCTGATGGACCAACTAAACAGATAGTCCGCTTGAGAAATATAAATCGTGGACAACATATAAAAAATGTTTAACTCTGTAGAAGCCATTCATGCTTTTAATTAAAATTTTGATTTTTGCTTTCAGGTACAAGGTAGGATCATATGTTGGGCATGGGCATATAATGTCCTTTGGGTAATGAAACATGAATGAAATGATGTACTTCACTTGCAGAAAGAAGCAAAATAGTAGGATGTGAAGCAAAGAGGTAGTGAATAGTCACATAACATAGGACTATGGGCCATTGTAAGGCCTTAGCTTTTATTTCCTCTGAAGGAAATGGGAAGCCATTGGAAAGTCTGGGCTAAGGAGTGGCATGATGTAATACACAGTAGCATCACATGTATTGAGAAGAAATAGGGAGCAAGGAAAGAAGTAGGGATGTTAGTAGGGAGGCTGCTGTACTAATTCGGGTAAAAGATGATGGAGGGTTGGACTGAGGTGGTGAGACATGGTTGGACTCATTGATACTAGAAAATAGACCTAAGCCGCACTTAAATGTTAATGTTTGGGAGCTTGGAACCATCATTGTAAGTATTTTTATTTTTATTGAACTCCTAAGTTCTGCACATTATGCTAGAAACTGGGGGCACAAGGAAATTATTAGAGAAAGAAGCTCAGTAGATGTACTTATGAATTTAATTTCTATTTTGTGGATACAATTTCAAGTAATTATTTCTTTCAGAATAAATTCAGTACAGGACAGTATAAATACAAACAAAAATCACTGACTCAGGAAAGAAAAATAATACAATGTGAAATAAGAATATAATTTTTGAGCAAGACATTAGGGTTTGAGTTATGTAGGTGATTCTTTGCTTTTAGTTTGTTTATTGTTTTTAAGTAATTTTTTTAGTATAGTTGAAACACAGTGTTGCATTAATTTCAGATGTACGGCACTATGATTTGAGAAGTTTATGCTGTGCTCACCACAGGCATACCTGTGTCTGTCACCTACAACAGTATTACAATATTATTGACTATGTTCTTTATGCTGTCCCTTTTATTCCTGTAACTTATTCATTCCATCAGTGGAAGCCTGTATCTCCCTCTCTCCTTCACTCATTTTTCCAACCCTCCCCATCCCCTCCTCTCTGGCAACCAACAGTTGGTTTCCTGTATCTGTAGGTCTGATTCTGCTTTTGTTTATTCCTTTTTTTGGATTCCCCATGAGTGAAATCATATGGCATTTGTCTTTCTCAGCCTGGCTTATTTCACTTTGCATAATACCCCCTAGGTTCATGTGCATTGCAAATGGCAGCATCTCATCCTATTCCATTGTGTGTGAATGTATACTACATCTTTCTTATCCATTTGCCTTTTGATGGACACCCAGGTTACTGCCATATCTTAGCTATTGTAAATAATGCTTTCATATCTTAGTTATTGTAGATAATGCTTCCATAAATATAGGAGCACACATATATTTTCAAATTAGTGTTTTTGTTTTGTTTTCTTTGGGTAAATACCCAGTAGTGGAACTATTACATCATATGGTATTTCTATTTTTAACTTACTGAGGAACCTTCATAAGGTTTTCCACCAAGGCTGTATCACTTTAAATTCCTACCAACAGTGAATGGGGGTTCCCTGTTCTCCACATTATTAACAATACTTTCTATTTCTTGTTTTTTTTATTATTATTATTTTAGCCATTCTAACAGGTGTGAGATGATACCTCACTGTGGTTTTGATTTGAATTTCTCTGATTATTAGTGATTCTAAGCATTTTTTCCTTTGTCTGCTGGCCATCTCTATATCTTCTTTGGAAAAATGTCTTTGGAAAAATGTATGTGTTCTTTTGCAAAATGGTCCTAAGCCCTTTCTTTTTTTTAATCGGATTGGATTTTTGGTGTTGAATTATGTGAATTTCTTTATAGATTTTGGATATTAATCCCTTCTCAAATATATCATGTGCAAATAATCTTATTGGTGAAGGCTGCCTTTTTATTTTGTTGATTTTTTTGTTTGCTGTGTAAAAGTTTTTTATTTTGATGTAGTCCCAATTGTTTATTTTTGCTCATTTCCTTGACCTTAAGAGACATTATCTAGCCAATGTTGCTCTAGCTGATATCAGAATAAATGCTTGTGCTGTCTTCTACAATTTGTATGGTTTCCAGTCTCACATTTAGGTGTGGATTACATTTTGAGTTATTTTATACATGGCATTAGAAAGTAGTACAGTTTCATTCTTTTACAGTGTAGTTCTGCAGTGTTCATCAATTTTTTTATTTTTAAAAATCTGAGTTTATGAGTGCATATTTCTTTTCTTTTTTTTTTTTATTCTTTGCCCCAGGGGTACAGGTCTGTGAATCATCCAGCTTACATCTTTCACAGCATTTACCAAAGCACAAACCCTCCCCAATGTCCATAACCCATCCACCCTATCCCTACCCTCCCACCTCCCAGTAACCCTCAGTTTGTTTTCTGAGATTAGGAGTCTCTTATGGTTTGTCTCCTTCCCCATCCCATCTTGTTTCATTATTTTTCCCTCCCTACCCCCCACGACCCCCCACCCTGACCCTCAAGTTCCTCATATCAGAGAAATCATATGTAATTATCTTTCTCTGGTTGAATTATTTCGCTAAGCATAATACCTTTTTTTTTCAAAGATTTTATTTATTTATTTGAGAGAGAGAATAAGCAGGGGTGGGGGTTTGCACAGGGAGAAGAAGACTTCCCGCTGAGCAGTGATCCCATTGTATTCCCGGATCCTTGGACTCTGAGGCTTAACCAACTGAGCCACCCAGAGCCTTCGACTGACTATCATTTCCCTGTATTATAATCTTGCCTCCATTTGTCTTGGATTAACAGTCCAGACACATTCTACAAGGTCAGCATTGGTTTGGTTTATTTCTGGGCTCTCTATTCTATTCTATTATCTATGTGTCTATTTTTGGGCCAGTACCATACTGTTTTGATGACTACAGGTTTGTAGTATATCTTGAAATGTGGACTTGTGAGGCCTCTAGCTTTGTCCGTCATTCTTGGGATTGCTTTGTCTATTTGGGGTCTTTTGTAGTTTCATACAAATTTTAGGCTTATTAGTTCTAGTTATATGGATAGATATATTCTAGTTTATGTGGACAACATAAATGTTGTGGGTATTTTAATAGGCATTACATTAAATCTGTAGATGACTTAGCGTATGGACATTTTAACAATATTGATTCTTTCAATCCATGAGCATGGATTTTCTTTCCATTTGTTTATCTTCAATTTATTTTATCAACATTTTATAGGTTTTGGAACACACATCTTTTATCTCCTTGGTTAAGTTTATTCTTAGGTATTTTTATTCTTTGGTTTAATTATAAATATAATTATTTTCTTAATTTATCTTTCTGCTACTTCATTAATAGTGTATGGAACCACTACTGATTTCCATATATTAGTTTTGTATCCTGCAACTTTATTGAATTCACTTTTTATTTCTAGTAGTTTATTGATGGAGTCTTTAGGATTTCCTATATATAGTGTCATGTCATTTACAAATAGCTGCAGGTTAACTTCTTCTTTACCAACACAGATTTCTTTTCTTTCTTTGTCTTATCTGGTGCTGTGGATAGGACTTGCAGTATTATCTTGCATAGTAGTGAGAGTGTATCTTTATCTTGTTCCTGATCTTAGAGGAAAAGCTCTCAGTTTTTTACTGCTAAGATGTTAGCTGTGGGTTTTTTCACATATGGTCTTTATCACGTTAAGGTATGTTTCCTTTATATCTACTTTGTTGAGAGTTTTTTCATGAATGGATGTTGAATTCTATTAACTGTTTTTTCTGCATCTATTGAGATGATCACATGATTTTCATCCCTCATTTTGTTGCTGTTGTATCACTTTGATATGCAAATATTGAACTTGTATCTCTGGGATAAATCCCACTTGATCGTGGTGAATATTCTTTTAATGTATTGTTGAATACTCTATTAAGGATATTTTCATCTATCTTATTAGGGATATTGGCCTGTAGTTTTCTTTTTATGTGGTGTCTTTGTCCTGGATTTTTGTTTGTTGGAAGGATTTTTTTTTAATTTTTTTAAATTCATGTTACTGATTCAATTATATCAGTAGTACTTTATCTGTTCAGATTTTATTTTTCTTTTCCTGATTAAGTTTTGGAAGTCTGTACATTTCTAGGAATTGATCCATTTCTTCTAGGTTGTCCAATTTTTTGGCATATAATTTTCCATAGTATTCTAATTATTGTATTTCTGTGGTGTCAGTTGTTACTTCTCCTTTCTCATTTCTAATTGTATTTATTTAGGTCCTTTTTTTTTTCTTGATGAGTCTGACTAAGGGTTTATCACATTTGTCTATCTTTTCAAAGAACCAACTCTTGGTTTGATTAATGTTTTTTATTTCTTTTGTCTCTGTCATGTATTTCTGTTCTAAGCTTTATTCTTCCTTCTACTCATCTTGGGGTCTTGATATTTGTTTGCTCTTCTTTTTCTAATTACTTTAGGTATTAGATTGTTTATCTGAGGTTTTTCTTGTGTCTTGAGGTAGGACTATATTACTGCATATTACCCTCTAAGAGCTGTTTTTGTCTCAACACAGAGTTTGGACCATTATATTTTCATTTTGTTCATCTCAGTGTATTTTTAATTTCTTCTTTGATTTCTCCCTTGACCTAATGGATGCTTAGTGTTATGTTATTTAGTCCCCAAGTGTTTGTGTTTTTTCTTGTGTTTGATTTCAAGTTTTATACCATTGTGCTCAGAATAAATGCAAGGTAAAATTTAAATCTTCAAAAATTTACTTAGAATTGTTTTGTGGCCTACCATGTGATTTATTCTGGAGAGTGTTCCATGTGCACTTGAAAAGAATATGTAATCTCTTGTTTTCAGATGGGATATTCTATATACATCTGTTATGGCCATCTGGTACAGTGTGTCATTCAAAGACACTGTTTCCTTGTTCATTTTCTACCAGGATGATCTACCCACTGTTATAAGTAGGGTGTTAATGTCTTCTATTATTGTATTACCATCATTTTCCCTCTTTATGTCAATTAATATTTGCTTTATCTATTTAGGTTCTTTAGTGTCGGGTGGATTTACAATTGTCTTATGATTTTTCTGGATTGATTTCTGTATCATTAGGCATTTTGCTCTTTTTCAGTCTCTTTTAGACTATTTTGCCTGATATAAGTACTTCTATCCCAGCTTTTGTTTCCACTTTCATTTGCATTGTAAATGTCTTTCTTTTTAAAATTTTTTATTTAAAATTATTTATCATATAGTGTATTATTAGTTTCAGAGGTAGAGTTTAGTGATTCATCAGTTGCATATAACACCCAGGGCTCACTACATCAGGTGCCCTCCTTAATGCCCATAACCTAATTATTCATCCCCCACTCACCTCCTCTCCAGCAACCCTCAGTTTATTTCCTGTAGTTAAGAGTCTTCTATGGTTTTTCTCCCTCTTTGATTTCACCTTACTTTATTTTTCCTTTCCTTCCCCAATGTCCATTTGTTTTGTTTCTTAAAGTCCATGCATGAGTGAAATCATATGAAATTTGTCATACTCTGATTGACTTATTTCACTTAGCATAATACCCTCTTAGTTCCATCCATGTCATTGCAAATGGCAAGATTTCATTCTCTTTTATGGCTGAGTAATATTCTGCTGTGTATTTATACCACCTCCTCTTTATCATTTCATCTGTTGATGGACATCTGGGTTCTTTCCATATTTTGGCTGTTGTGGACACTATATTTGTGGCCTCTAGATAAAGACCTAGTACTGCAATTGTTGGGTCATTAGGGTAGATCTATTTTTAACTTTTTGAGGAACCTCCATACTGCTTTCCAGAGTGGCTGCACCAGTTTGATTTCCTGCCAATAGTGTAAGAGGGTCCCCCTTTCTTTGCATCCTCACCAACAACTTTGTTTCCTGAGTTATTAATTTTAGCCATTCTGACTGGTGTGAGGTGGTATCTCATTGTGGCTTTGAATTTGTATTTCCCTGTTGCCAAGTGATGTGGAATGTGTTTGTTGGCCATTTGTACGTCTTTTTTGGAATAATGTATTTTCATGTCCTCTTCTCATTTCTTAACTGGATTATTTGCTTTTTAGGTGTTGAGTTTGGTAAGTTCTCCATAGATTTTGGATACTAGCCCTTTATCTGATAAGACATTTGGAAATACCTTCTTTCTTTCTGTAGGTTGTCTTTTAGTTTTGGTGACTCTCCTTTACTGTGCAAAAGCTTTTGATTTTGATGAAGTGCCAATAACTCATTTTTAAAAAAACATTTATTTATTAGAAAGCATGAACAGGGGGTAGGGGAGGGCAGAAGCAAAGAGATAAGCAGGCTCCCCACTGAGCAGAGAGCCTGACATAGGGCTCGATTCCCAGACCCTGCTATTATGACCTGAGCCAAAGGTAGATGTTTAATGGACTGAGCCACTCAGGTGCCCACAAATAGCTCATATTTGTTTTTGTTTCCCTTGCCTTTGGAGATATGTCTAGCAAGAAGTTGCTGTGAACAAGGTCAAAGAAATTGCTGCTTGTGTTCTCCTCTAGGATTTTGATGGATTCCTGTCTCAGGAAAAACCTTTAGGTTTTTCATTCATTTTGAATTTGTTTTTCATTCTTCTGTATGCAGCTGTCCAATTTTACCAACACCATTTATTGCACTTTTTTCCATTGGATGTTTTTTTCCTGTTTTGTTGAAGATAAGTTAACCATAGGGTTGAGGGTCCATTTCTGGGTTCTCTGTTCTGTTCCGTTAACCTATGTGTCTGTAAACATGTGCCAGAACCATACTGTTTTGATTATTACAGCTTTGTAATACAGCTTGAAGTTAGGAATCTTTTTTTTTTTAATTTTAAAAAAAGATTTTATTTCTTTATTTGACTGAGATAGAGATCACACGCAGGCAGAGAGAGAGGGGGAAGCAGGCTCACCGCTGAGCAGAGAGCCCGACGCGGCACTCGATCCCAGGACCCTGAGATCACGACCTGAGCTGAAGGCAGAGGCTTAACCCACTGAGCCACCCAGGCGCCCTCAAGTTGGGAATCTTGATGCCACAAGCTGTGGTTTTCTTTTTCAGAATCCCTTTGACTATTCAGGGTCTTTCTGGTTCCATACAAATTTTAGGATTGTTTGATCCAGGTCTGTGAAAAATGCTGATGGTGTTTTGATAGGGATTGCTTTGAACATGTAGTTTATTTTGGGTAGCATAGACATTTTAACAATATTCTTCCAATCCATGAGCATGGAATATTTTTCCATTTCTTTGTGTCTTCCTCAATTTCTTTCATAAGTGTCTTATAGTATTCAGGGTACAGATTCTTAACCTTTTCGATTAGGTTCCTAGTAACCTTACGGTTTTTGGTGAAATTGTAAATGGGTTCAATCCTTAATTTCTCTTTCTTCTGATTCATTGTTAGTATACAGAAATGTAACTGATTTCTGTGCACTGATTTTATTTCCTGACACTTTGCTAAATTTTTGTATGAGATCTAGCAATTTTGGGGTGGAATATTTTGGGTTTTCAACATGGAGTATCATGCCATCTGTGAAGAGTGTAAGTTTGACTTCTTTGCCAATTTGGATGCCCTTTATTTCTCTTTTTTTATTATTAACATATTATGTATTATTTGTTTCAGGGGTACCAGTCTGTGATTCATCAGCCTTATAAAATTCACAGCGCTCACCACAGCACATACCCTCCCCAGTGTCCATCACCCAGCCACAACATCCTTTCCACTCCAACCTTCAGTTTGTTTCCTGAGATTAAGTGTCTCTTATGCTTTGTCTCCCTCTCTGGTTTCATCTTGTTTCATTTTCCTCAACCCTTTATTTCTTTTTGTTGTCTGATTCCTGGGGTTAGGACTTCCAGTACTGTGTTGACTAATAGTGGTGATAGTGGACATCTGGTCATGTTCCTGACCTTCAGGGAAAAACTGAGAGTTTTTGAACATGTAGATTATTTGGGTAGCATAGACATTTTAACAATATTTGTTCTTCCAATCCATGAGCATGGAATATTTTTCCATTTCTTTGTGTCTTCCTCAATTTCTTTTATAAGTGTCTTATAGTATTCAGGGTACACATTCTTAACCTTTTTGGTTAGGTTCCCTGTGGGTTTTTTTTTTTTTTGTATATGGCTTTTATGATGCTGAGATATATTCCCCATAATCCTATATGGTGGAGGGTTTTTATTAAGGAAGGATGCTGTACTTTGCCAAATATTTTTCTGTATCTACTGAGAGAATCATATGGTTCTTTTCTTTCATTAATGTCATGTGTCACATTGTTTGATCTGTGGTTGTTGGTCTACCCTTACAGCCCAGGAATAAATCCTACTTAGTCATGGTGAATAATCCTCTTAATGTACTGTTGGATCCTATTAGATACTATCTTGGTGAGAATTTTTACATCCATGTTCATCAGGGATATTGGTCTGTAATTCTCCTTTTTGGTGCGGTCTTTGGTTTTGGGATCAAGGTAATGCTGGTCTCGTAGAATGAGTTTGGAAGTTTTCCTTCAATTACTCATTTTTGAAACAGCTTCAGAAGAATAGGTATTAATTCTTCTTTAAAAGTTTGGTTGAATTACACTGGGAGGTCATCTGGTCCCAGACTCTTAGTTTTTATTTATTTATTTATTTATTTTTGGAGATTTTGGATAACTGCTTCAATTTCTTTGCTGGTTATGGTCTGCTCAGATTTTCTAGTTATTCCTATTTCAGTTTTGGTAGTTTAAATGTTTCTAGGAATGTATCCATTTCTTCCAGATTGCCTAATTTGTTGGCATATAATTGCTCATAATATTCTCTTATAGTTGATTTTATTCAGTGTTGGTTGTGATCTCCCCTCTTTCATTGTGATTTTATTTATTTTGAGTCCTTTCTCCTTTCTTTTTGATAAGTGTGGCTAAGGGTTTATCACTCTTGTTAATTCTTTCAAAGAACAAGCTCCTAGTTTTGTTGATCTGTTCTATTGTTCTTTTTCTTTCTATTTCATCGATTTCTGCTCTAATCTTTGTTATTTTTCTTCTGCTGGATTTAGGCTTTATTTTCTGTTCTTTCTCTAGCTCCTTTAGGTGTAAGATTAGGTGTGTTTGAGACTTGTTTCTTGTGAGAGGCCTGTATTGCTATATATTTCCCTCTCAGGACTGCTTTTGGTGCATCCCAAAGGTTCTGACCTGTCCTATTTTCATTTTCATTTGTTTCCTTGCATTTTTTAAAATTCTTTTTAAATTTCCTGGTTGACTCATCCATTCTTAGGTAGAATGCTTTTTAACCCCCATGTATTTGTGATCCACCCAAACTTTCTCTTGTAGTTAACGTTAAGTTTCAAAGCACTGTGGTCTGAAAATACACATGGTATGATCTCAATCTTTTGGTACTGATTGAAACCTGATTTGTGACCCCGTATGTGATGTATTCTGGATAATGTTCCATGCACGCTTGAGAAAAATGTGTATTTTGTTGCTTTAGGTTGAAATGCTCTGAATATATCTGTTAAATCCATCTGGTCCAGTGTGTCATTCCAAGCCCTTGCTTCCTTGTTGATCTGCTTAGATGATATGTCCATTGCTATGAGTGGGGTGTTGAAGTCCTCTACTCTTGTTGTGTGATTATCAATGTGTTTCTTTAATTTTATTATTAATTGGTTTATATAATTAGCTGCTCCCAAGTTAGGGCATAAATATTTACAATCATTAGATCTTGTTGGATAGACCCCTTTGTTATGATATTGTGTCCTTCATCTCTTATCACAGTCTTTGGTTTAAAATCTGGTTTGTCTGATATAAGGATGGTAGTCAGCTTTCTTTTGGTGCCCATTAGCATGATAAATGGTTCTCCACCCCCTCACTTTCAATCTGGATGTGTTTTTGGTTCTGAAATGAGTCTCTTGTAATCAGCATATTGATGGGTCTTTTTTTTTTTAAATCTAATCTGGTATCCTGTGTTTTGATTAGAGCATTTAGTGCATGTACATTCAGAGTAATTATTGAAAGAGATGAATTTAGTGCCACTTTATTACCTGTAAAATCACTGTTTCTGTAGATTACCTTTGTTCCTTTCTGGTCTTTGTTATGTTTGGGCTCTCTCTTCACACAAATGATCCCCTTTAATATTTCTTGCAGGTCTGGTTTAGTGTTTATGAATTCCTTTAGTTTTGTTTGTCCTGAAAACTCTTTATCTGCCCTTCTATTCTGAATGACAGCCTTGCTGGATAAAGTATTCTTGGCTGCATATTTTTCTTATTAAGCACATTGAATATATCAAGCCAGTCCTTTCTGTCCTTCCATGTCTCTGTGGAAAGGCCTGCTGCTAGTTAAGTGTCTACCCTTGTAGGTTAAGGATATCTTGTCCCAACCTGCTATATGGATTTTCTCTTTATCTCTGAAATTTGCAAGCTTCACTCTTACATGTTGAGCTGTTGACCGATTTTTGTTGATTTTGAGGGGATTTCTCTGTGCCTCCTGGACTTGAATACCTGTTTCTTCCCCCAGATTAGGGATGTTCTCAGGTATAATTTGTTCATATAAACCTTCTGTCCCCCCTCCTTTTCTGGGACCTCTGTTAATTGAATATTATTCACTTTATGGTATTGCTAATTTCTCAAATTATCCCTTCATAATCCATTAGCTGTTTTTCTCTTTTTCTCAGTCTCCTTATTATCCATCATTTTGTCTTCTATATCACTGACTTCCTCTTCTACCTTATTTATCCCAGCAGTCAGGCCTCCATTTTTGACAGTATCTCAGTAATAACATTCTTAATTTTCCCTGATTGTATTTTTTTTAAAGATTTCATTTATTTATTTGACACGGAGAGAGAGAGAGAGATCACAAGTAGGCAGAGAGAGAGAAGGAAGCAGGCTCCCTGCTGAGCAGGGAGCCCGATGCGGGCCTCGATCCCAGGACCCTGAGATCATGACCTGAGCCGAAGGCAGAGGCTTTAACCCACTGAGCCACCCAGGCGCCCTCCCTGATTGTATTTTAGGCTTTTTATTTCTCCATTAAAGGAGTCTCTACTGTCTTCTATGCTTTTTCCAAGGCCAGCCAGTATCTTTATAATCATTGTTTTCAATTCTAGTTCCAACATCTTACTTATATCATATTGATTAAGTCCCTGGAAGTGACTTCTGCCTCCTGTTCTTTCTTCTGGGGTGAATTTCTTTGTCTCATCATTATGTCCAGAAAAGAATAGGTGAAAGAGAAAAGACAAAAATAGCAACAACAATACCAGAAAAATACAAACAAAACAAACCAGAAGAAAACAGAAACAAAACAAAATAAGAAAAATCAAACAAAGTAAAACTGAACAAAACAGTAAGCTAGGTGTTATTTTAAGCTGGGTGTATTTTGGTCTCTGTGTTAAAAGAAACAGTTTCTCAGGGGTCCTTGCCCTGGTAGAATCACACCCTTCTTGCTAGGGGGCCAGGCTCAGTTTAAGTGGCTCTGGATTGCACCATGTGGTGCTGTTTTGCTCCTTGAAGCCTTTCAGTACTGTTGGGGGGACGATGAAAATGGCAGCATCCCGATCTGTAGCCCTGGAGTTAGATGTTTGCACCCACCACTCTTTGGTGAGACCTCACAGAAAAGCAATCAATCACTCTCCCTGGTTTCCATTCAAATTCTGGATTCACCAAGCCTGTTAGTGAACATTTTTATCTCAGGCATGCAACCCAGTTTCCAGTCTCCAAACTTTATGGACTCCTGCAGTGTGGATGCATGCCATTCCTCCCAGAGGAGGGAAGGGGTTCTCCCCTGCTTCTGCATTTTGCTGGGCCCCTGCCTCGAGAGCAGTTGCCCAACTGTGCAGTGGCTTGTGGTTTATGGCAAGACCAGCGGAAAGCCAGTGCCTAGTCTCACTGCTTTCAGTCAGCTTCCCTGCTCCAGTGCTTGGGAACTTTGCTGCACTCAGGCACCCGCATTTTTTTGTTACCCCAGGGATCCTGAGGCCAATCTGTCCCTCCTGGGATTCTGCTCCCCTTCACCACCTGAGCACCTTTTAGCCAGGGATCTCCCCAGTTGTAGCAGACTTCAAAAAGTTCTGATTCTGTGTGCCACTGCTTATTATAGTTTCTAGTAGCCTGCATAAGAGCTCCCTCCCCTCCACAGTTTATCTTCTGATATAGCACCCCAGATTCATGTTTCTGCACCTCCTACATTCCAGAAAGTAGTTATATTTTTATTTGTAGAACTGCAGCACTTCTTTTCTCAGATCTCCCATTGATTTCACAGGGGTTCAGAATGATTTGGTAACTATCTAGTTGAATTCCAGGGACTAGATGAAATTAGGGTCCCCTACTCCTCTGCTATTTTAACTCCTCCTCCATCGTAAATGTTTTTCATCCCTTCATTTTCAGTCTGTATGTGTCTTTAGATCTAAAGTGAGGCTCCTATAGGCAGCAATAGATTGATCTTTGTTTTTTTCTGTTGTTCTGTCCATTCCGCCACCTCATGTCTTTTGATCATAACACTTAGACCAGTTAGATTTAAAATAATTATCAATAATTATGTACTTATTTCCTTTTTGTTATTTGATTTCTGGTTGTTTTCATAACTCTTCTCTGTTCCTTTTTTTCTTCTCTTGCTCTCTTTGTGATTGATGAGTTTCTATTGTGTTTTGTTTGGCTTTCTTTCTCTTTATTTTTTGTACATATATCCTAGGTTTTGGGTTTGTGGTTACCATGAGGTTCATATATCATCCTATATAAGTAGAAATCTATTAATTTGATGGTCATTTAAGTTCAAACATATTCTAAAAAAAGAAAACTTTTTAAAAACTCTTTTCCGGGCGCCTGGGTGGCTCAGTGGGTTAAAGCCTCTGCTTTCGGCTCAGGTCATGATCTCAGGGTCCTGGGATCGAGGCCCGCATCGGGCTCCCTGCTCAGCGGGGAGCCTGCTTCCCCCTCTGTCTGCCTGACTCTCTGCCTCCTTGTGATCTCTCTCCCTCTGTGAAATAAATAAATAAAATCTTAAAAAAAAAGTAAATAAATNCTTTTCCATGTTTTATGTATGTGGTGTCCTATTTAGCATCTTTTAATTCATAATTTTCTCACATCTGATTATGGCTATTTCTTTTTTCACTTAAAGAAGTCCCTTTAACATTTCTGGTTTAGTGGTCATAAACTCCTTAACTTTTGTTTGGGAAACTCTTATCTGTCTATCAAATATGAATGACAATCTTGCTGGGTAGAGTATTCTTGGTTGTAAGTTTTTTCCTTTTAGCAGTTTGAATATATCATGTTACTCCCTTCTGGCCTGTAAATTTCTGTTAAAAAAAAACAGCTGATAGTCTTATACAGTTCCCCTTGTATATAACTTTTTGCTTCTTTCTTACTGCTTTAAAATCATCTATTTTTTAACATTTCAGATTTTAATTATGTGTGATGGTGCAGACCTCCTCAGTTTGATTTTGTTTGGGTTTATTTGTGCCTCCTGGATCTAGATTGTTATTCCTTCCTCATATGTGGAAAGTTTACAGCTCTTATTTATACAAATGTTTTCTACCCCTTTCTCTTATTTCTTCTTCTGAGACCCCTATAACATAAACATTTGCTTGAGTTTGTTCAAGAGATTGCTTAACCTAGTCTCATTTTAAAAAATAGTTTTCTCCTTTTGCTATTTAGCTTGCATGCTTTCCATTATCCTGCCTTTTAGATCACTGGCACTTTTTTTTTTTTTTTGCAGTCACAAAGTTACTATTGAGTCTCTCTAGTATGCATTTTATTTCAGTTTTTATAGTATGTGACTCTGATTGCCTCTTTCCTAAAAAAACAGATTTTATTTACTTGATAGAAAGACAGAGTGAGCACATGCAGGGGGAGAGGAAGAGGGAGAGGCAGGCTCCCCACTAAGAAGGGAGCCCAATGAGGGGCTCCATCCTAGGTCCCTGGGATCATGACCTGAGTCAAAGGTAGATGCTTAACCAACTGAGCCACCTAGAAACCCCTGACTGGTTCTTTTTATATTTGCTCTTTATTGAAGTTCTCACTGATTTCCTCCACTCTTCTCTCCAGCCTGGTGAACATGTTTATGACACTTTCTTCCTTCCTTCCCCACCCCTTCCTCCCTTCCTTCTTTTCTAATTTTTAAATATTTTATTTATTAGAGAGAGAGATAGCAAGAGTGGCAGGGAAGGACAGAGGGACAACCAGACTCCCCACTGAGCATGGAGCCCAACATCGGACTTGATTCCAGGACCCTGAGATCATGACCTGAGCCAAAGTCAGACACTTAAACTACTGAGCCATCTAGGTGCCCCATGACCATTATTTTAGTTTTTTTTTTTATTTATTTTATTTTTTTTCATTTTATTTTTATTCTTTGCCCAAGGGGTACAGGTCTGTGAATCATC
>LNAC01000299.1:416-19798 GCA_002007465.1 Ailurus styani
TTTAAAAAAAAAAGAAGAAGAAGAGAAAAAGGGGGTTCTACTTGTACCCCTAGAAAATAAAATATCAGAAATTCATACAATATTTCACACAAATAACCACAATTAAAATTTCCCTCATCAGTTCATTCAGTCCTATGTAATTCCTATTTCCCAAGATCTTGGGTCAAGCAATGGGCTTTCAAGAAGTATACCTGGGGCGCCTAGGTGGCTCAGTGGGTTAAAGCCTCTGCCTTCGGCTCGGGTCATGATCTCAGGGTCCTGGGATCAAGGCCCGCATCGGGCTCCCTGCTGAGCGGGAAGCCTGCTTCCTCCTCTCTCTCTGCCTGCCTCTCTGCCTACTTGTGATCTCTCTCTCTATCAAATAAATTTAAAAAAAATAAAAAAAAAGAAGTATGCCTGGTTTGAAAGGAATCTTCAGAGTGTTAGAATCCAGAAATTCTCAGGATGCCTGGGTGGCTCAGTCAGTTAAGTATCTGCCTTTGGCTCAGGTTATGATCCCAGGGTCCTGGGATCGAGTCCCACGTCGAGCTTCCTGCTCAGTGAGGAACCTGCATTCTCTCTCCCTATGTTGTTCCCCCTGCTTGTGCTCTCTCTCTCTTTCAAATAAAGTCTTTTTTAAAAATCCAGATATTCTGACTCATTCACTGGTAGTCTAAAAGGTGTTTAAATGATGTCAGCTAAGAAGCTTGTACTCAAGAGTCTATCCTTTATGGAATCAGTAGTGAAGAGAAGAGTACTATCCCCCTTAACCAGAGTTTCACTTTTCAGAGTTTCAGTTACCGGCATCAGCCATGGTTGTGAAGCAGGTGATCCTCCTGACAAGCATCAGAAGGTCAATAGTAGCCTAACTCTACATCACAGTGCCTACGTCATTCACCTACATCTCCTCAGGTAGGCATTTTATCTTTTCACATCATCACAGGAAGGGTAAGTACAGTATAGTAAGATAACTTTTGTGGTAGCATATTATTGTTCTATTTTATTATTGTTGTAAATTTCTTACTATGTCTAATTTATCAATTGAAATTTAACATGGGTATTTAGGTATACGAAAAAAAACATTACACATAGGGTTAGGTGCTATCTGTGGTTTCAGGGGTCCCCTGGAGGTCTTGCAATGCACCTCTCTGCCAGATAACAGGGGACACCTGTACCTGGTACTCTCGGTACCTTACTACAGGGCTTTCTATCAGGCCATGACACTTAGAGACTCTGAGCTTGGAGCAGAACTTTCAGGAAAACATCTGATAAAGCAGAAATGATCATGAGACTGAATGACTGTCATTAGTTTCTTATAATAACAATATCAGAATAAAGGAATAAAATTCTCTATTATGATAGTCTATAATTACTTCATTAAAAAATTGGTCAATATATTCCCTAAGGATAAGGACATATTATACACAGTAAGGGCATTAAATCTCCAGGGCCTTTCCACAAAATGTATAATATCTGAAATGTTTATATTAATAACATTTTACCCATACAAACTTAACCTAGGGAAGCCTGAGCATTATTTCTCTGGTTTGACAGTTCTTTCCATGTTGCTGTTATGATAATATTGAGCTACTCAATAAATATGGAGAATACCATGCAAACCTGATTGTTTCTAGCATATCTCTTTTTTTATAAAGTGAAGTAACAGGGCACCTGGGTGGCTCAGTGGGTTAAAGCCTCTGCCTTCGGCTCAGGTCATGATCCCAGGGTCCTGGGATCGAGTCTCGCATCGGGCTCTCTGCTCACAGGGAACCTGCTTCCTCCTCTCTGCCTGCCTCTCTGCCTACTTGTAATCTCACTCTGTCAAATAAATAAATCTTTAAAAAAAAAAGTGAAGTAACAAAAGGTGCACTGGGAATTTTCCAAGGATCCTCTGTGAAATCTCAAAGGTTAATGTAGATATAGACATCTTGGAAATACTCCTTTCCTAAATTTAGAATTTGACCTTGGGGAGGCAAAATTAAAAGTTATCAGAGGGATGCCTGGGTGGCTCAGTCAGTTAGGCGAAATATAGATAATAAGAAATATAGATATTATCTTTTAAAACCAAAATTATTAAACCAAGTTAATTTATTCAAAGACTCACTTTTGGGGTGCCTGGGTGGTTCTGTCGTTAAGGGTCTGCCTTCACCTCAGGTCATGACCCCAGGGTCCTGGAATCGAGCCCCGCATCGGGCTCCTTGCTCGGTGGGAAGCCTGCTTCTCCCTCTCCCACTCCCCCTGCTTGTGTATTAAATAAATAAATAAATAAATAAATAAATAAATGTAACTTTTTTTTTTTTCTCAACAGGTTGCTGGTGGCCACAAGTACAGTGTGCCCTGCATATCTGTCATGGACTTTGTGCAGTAGTGATACTCCGTCACCCCTGGGGTATCAACTAGGATTTCATAAATCAAATTGTATTGTATTTTGTTTGTTTGTTTATTTATTTATTTATTTATTTATTTTAAAGATTTTATTTATTTCACAGAGGGAGAGAGATNAGGCAGAGAGGCAGGCGGAGAGAGAGAGGGGAAGCAGGCTCCCCGCTGAGCAGGGAGCCCGATGCGGGCCTTGGTCCCAGGACCCTGAGATCATGACCTGAGCCAAAGGCAGAGGCTTTAACCCACTGAGCCACCCAGGCGCCCTATTTATTTATTTTTGACAGAGAGAGAGAGAGACAGAGACAGAGAGAGAGGGAACACAGCAGGGGGAGTGGGAGAGGGAGAAACAGGTTTCCCGCTGAGCAGAGAGCCCGATGTGGGGCTCCATCCCAGGACGCAGAGATCATGACCAGAGCCCAAGGCAGACACTTAACAACTGACCCACCCAGGCGCCCCTCAAATTGTATTTTAAAGGACCAAAGTCATTATTTGAGGGTCAACTATGGAAAATTTATGCAAAATGTAAAATTTGTGTCTAATTTTTCTTTTATGTGAATACACCCTGTTTCAACAATTCTAAAGTGCACCTTTTTTTTTTCTCATTTTAACCTGTCTCAAATTAGCATGCTTCTCTGAAAGCGGGATGCAGTCCAATGTGTCATACAATAACTAGTCACCAGGTGGCAGTCATGATGTAGTATAATGTGAGCTCTTCCATTAACCCCTTCACATAGGATCCAGAAATTGTCAACCTCAAAAGCACCTTAGATTTGATGAAATACACAAGGCTTTGTTTTAAACAAAATATAACTATAGCAAGAGTTGATTTTAAATGGGGGATCAGATAATAATACCAGGAACTGGTATTATTTTAATTCTAGCTTTAGAATTCACCGACGGCAAAGGCTTGAGACAAAAGGCACCACCCTCAACCATATAAAGGCAGAAGGCTCTCTCCTTCCTTCCCTCCCTGTCTCTCTCTCTACCTATGACCTGGGTCTATGACTCCAGATGTGCCTAGTACCCTCCAGGACTTGGGGGTAATAAACCCTGTGGATTTTCTTGAGTTTGGGGGGTTTTTTTTGGAAGTTCCCTGATGGTTGTTGTTGAGGTACAATTTGCAGTCATAAAAGGAGCCCCAGGGCAGGTCCAGGTGCAGGATTGGTTGGGGAAATGTCTGCGAGGATTTGTCATGAGTAGAAAGGGTGCAGGCATTCCTTGCTGATAGTATCACTATCAATCCACGGAGACTAACAGAAAACAACTACATTATAATAGCTCATACCGTTATTTTATATGTGTGACCTCTTAAGTTTATGGCATATTTAGAAACCTACAATATACGTTTTGCACTGGAAGATAATCATTTCCTTCTTTCCACTCCAGCCTTCTGTCCATCTGTCCTCACTGCATATTTCATAAGCATACAAATTAGTATCATTCAAATATCCCTAAAAGACAGCCAATCTTCAAAGAGATTAATAAGACATGACCTACAGTATGAAAAGATGAAAAGGGAAGGGGTGAGAGGTGGCTCAAAAACCAAAATGTCAACGTGGATTGAAAGAACCCAATTAACAATACAGATACAAAGATGCTACACTTATGATAAGCTTGATTAACAAAACAATGAAGGCAACTAGAAAAGTTTTAATAAAACAATCTGGTGTTGAAAGCTTATCTTTGATGAGTTGGAAAAGCAAAGAAAAATAATCCTGAACCATTTCCCAGTTTAGAAAGATTTTGTTTATCCTTCTTTGTTAGAGTTGGAGCCAGCAACTCTGATGGTTTAGATTAGCTCTTAATATTTCTAGCCACCAGGGTATTCAAATTGCTGGTGCATTTTTGGCAACAAGCTGTCTTTCTACAGACAATAGCAACAAGGGAACGAAGCTTCTCCGCACACAAATCACAAGACCTCTCTCTCCTTTTACCACTTTGACCAGTGACCTTTAGTCAAAAATAGGCAAAGGGAAGTAGTAAGCCCAGGACACCAACACAACAAGGAGGTCTGTGTAATACTCTTTGGTCCTCCTCAGTTTTCAGGCTTTCTAAAATGCTCAGCTGTCCACTAAGTTTTCCAGGCTTGGAACCAACTAACCTTTCCTGTTAGGCATCTCAGTCACATTAAAACAAACAAACAAACAAACAAACAAAACCACAGTACTGAACTTGGGACCTTGCAGCAAGCCCAGGAGGTGATGCAAAGTTAGTGTGGATAAGAGGCTCACACAGTTTTTACGGCTTGTCAGATGAAAAGAGTCTTTTTAACTGGAAAATTATTTTAGTCTTGAAACAAAGCTCATGTGTTCATTTATTCATTCACTTTGCTATTTCATTCACTCTACAAACTACTGTCTGTAAGAGTTACACCACAGTGAAAGTAATCAGAGTTTTCGAATCACATGAACCTGGATTCAATGCCTGACTTTGACAGTGCTTTTCCGGAACCCCAGTTTCCTCACCTGTAAAAATTAAAATAATAATATTCTATTTGAGGGTTTTTCTAAGGATTTGAGATAATGTATATTCAATTACTGGTGCATGATAATTTCTTAATAAGTGAGAGCTATAAATATTAATGTTATATTGTTATTAATATTATCTCTATCAAGTAACACAAGCCCCCAGTTCAAGCCCCCATATTTACTTAAGGATGGTTCTTCCTCTCAGCCAGCTTCTTTAGCCTGACAGAGAAAAATTCACATTACTACTAGCTTTTTATTACCTCATTTCAACCATGGGAGATCTCACCATCTGACAAAGACTTCTTCTTGACCAAACTTTAATCAGGCTCCTCTGAGCCCACTTCTTGACCTGAACTTGACTTTGTCTTTGGCCTACTGCCCTTGACCTTGGCCTGCTGAGTCCAGTCTTAGCACAAATCTACTAAGCCAATCTGTCAAGAATCCCTTGCCCTTGATAGCTGGGCATGTTGGCCTGCTTTAGCAAGGGTCCCCCTAGCCTTGATGGCTAATCAAGTTCCTCTTAATAACTTTCTATCCACAGACCCCATCACTCAGCTCATTGGTTATAAATCTTCCATTGTTTTTGCTATAGTTGGAATTGAGTTCACTCTCCCCTACTGCAATGGTCTCAAATGAAGTCTGCCTTACATTTTAACAAGTGTCAGAATAATTTTTCTTTTGCACCCTTTATGTCCACATATCTATTTTTGACTGAATGGTATCATAGGCCATAAAAACAGAAAATGGAACTTGGTCTCCCATAGAGTTAGGACGTACCACCTGGGGAACACAGCTGGTCTTGAAGCCCAGCTGCTGCTAATCTACATGCCACATCGGACAAACACCCATCCTCTGAAAAGGAACCACGGGGCTGGCTCCACTCAGAGCCTTGAAGGAAGAGCAGCTGGCTCCCTCTGGGCCAGACCTCCTCCACCAGGTCAAGCCCCTGTCACCCAGAAAAGCTTACTTCTGCTCCTCCACAAGAGTCTCTGTCCCTCCTTGAAAGCCTGCCCTTGGGGTGCCTGGGTGGCCCAGTCAGTTGAGCATCTGAGTCTTGATTTCAGCCCAGGTTATGATCCCAGGGTCCTGGGATCCAGCCCCGTGTCAGACTCCGAGCTCAGCGTGCTTGTCCAGCACAAGGAGTCCTCTGCCTCCTTGTGCACACACATTCTCTCTCTCAAATAAAGTCTTTACATAAAAAAGAAAAGAAAAAAAGAAAAGAAAAGAAAGGAAAAGAAAAAAGAAAAGAAGAAAAGAAAAGAAAAGAAAAAAGAAAAGGGGCAGCTGGGTGGCTCAGTTGGTTAAGCCGCTGCCTTCAGCTCAGGTTATGATCCCAGGGTCCTGAGATAGAGTCCCATATAAGGCTGCCTGCTCTGCGGAGAGCCTGCTTCTCCCTCTCTTTCTGCCTGCGGCTCTGCCTACTTGTGCTCTCTCTCTCTCTCTCTGTCAAATAAATAAATAAAACCTTTAAAAAAGAAAAGAAAAAACAAAGCCTGCCCTTGCCCCTCTGTCAGTTAATTCCTCTGATTAAACTCACCCATTTTGTTTTCTTAGTTCCTCAGACTTGCTGGCTGACTCACTCACAGCTGACAGTGATCCTATCAGGGGTGAAAGCTGACCCCGGCTGCCAGGTCCTCCTCTTAACAGTCACACTGATAGTATGGTGGGGGCTTTTGCTGACTCACAGTTTTGGAGGGCTCATGCTTCTGTGTTTCCTGCTGATAGCAATGAGCCAGGGCTCTTGTTAAACACGCATTGCCAGCATCTCCCTTAGATATTCCAAATCTGGGCTGGAGCCCAGGAATTTGGGTTTTTAAGAAATACTCAAAGCGATTCTTTTATTTAGGGAAGATTGGGAGACACTGGAATTCTCCTGTTGTCCTGGTGGTTTTATAGAAGAGGACACAGAGCCCCATAGAAGAGCAAAGGCTCACACAGGGTGCTGACTGTCACCTTAGCAGACCCAAGCCTAGGTTCAGGTTTCCCAGCCAGTGCAGTGACTGGGCCGTCCCTTTGTCAGAGGTCTCTGCTGGAGGAAGCAGGAGGCTGGGACACTGGGAGTTGCAGGCACCGAGCTGGCCAGCGGGAACTAGTAATCACCTCTCTCCCAGTGCCTTAGGTCTAGCGCCAGTGGAGTCTCTGTACCACATTAGAAACAGGAGATGGGGCGCCTGGGTGGCTCAGTGGGTTAAAGCCACTGCCTTCGGCTCAGGTCATGATCCCAGGGTCCTGGGATCGAGGCCCACATCGGGCTCTCTGCTCGGCAGGGAGCCTGCTTCCTCCTCTCTCTCCTCTCTCTGCCTGCCTCTCTGCCTACTTGTNCTGTACCACATTAGAAACAGGAGATGGGGCGCCTGGGTGGCTCAGTGGGTTAAAGCCACTGCCTTCGGCTCAGGTCATGATCCCAGGGTCCTGGGATCGAGGCCCACATCGGGCTCTCTGCTCGGCAGGGAGCCTGCTTCCTCCTCTCTCTCCGCCTGCCTCTCTGCCTAGCTGTAATCTGATCTCTCTCTCTGTGTCAAATAAATAAATAAAATTAAAAAAAAAAAAAAAGAAAGAAACAGGAGATGAACAGGCCTGTGGGAAGTAATGACTGTTGCTTCCCTGTTCTCTTTCTGTGGGTCTGTTCCCTGCGATGTGGACTAGGAATGCTGCAGGCCATTTCCAGTGACGTTAAACTAGAGCCACATTATCCACCCAGGCTCCACCTTCTTCATGGGTGAAATAAGGTAATTGGACCAGATTAGGATCTCAAAACTTTTCCCAAGAAAGAGAGTCCCCTGATGAGCCCAGGAGCTAAGAAGGGCGTTACAGTAAGGGAAGAGTTAGGGCTGATGGTGCAGAAGAAGAAAGGAAGGAAAGGAATCTGTAAACAGCTCTCAGAGGTGAGCCATTCTGGAGCGGGAAGGGGGGGGCAGTGGGCAGATAGGATAGCTCTCTCTGTTGTAGGTTCTGGCCCCCCCGGGAACTGAAGGAACCCCTTCACATTCTTGGAAAATGATTGCAAGCCCCAAAACTCATCAGGTTACTCTTATTTTAAATTTTATTAAAATACTATTTCAATCTGTAGAACCATGAAACAATGTATAAACTCCATGTTTATAGATTATTATATAACTGAAGAAAAAATAGAAATCAGCTACCATAAAGGTAATAAAATGCAAATTTGCAAATGAATTTAATGTGATAGGTAAGTGGAGAGTAGTAGTACTTTGAATTATAAAAACGCCAATTTGGGGTTAATGGTAGAAAAATGTTAGCTCAGTTTTTATGAGTTTCCACATTGTGAGTTTGAAAGTACACCTCTTGGGAATGCCTGTTTGCATGCAAAACAGGAGTGTTAACAGTTCCCTTGGTTCGTAGTTCAGGAGAAACAAAATTTCCGCTTAATGAACACTCCGTAAGTGCGCAATGCAGATGTCACTTGAAAACTCTAATGTCCTCTCTTCATTTGAAGATACCAGTCTGCGTTCAATGGACAACTAACCCAATTATTGCTGTACTCCAGAACAGAACCATTCTTCAGGGCATACTTCCTACGAAATTTTTTTAATTTAATAATTAAAAGATGATGCTATCAAAGGCTGAGACCTCAGCGCACATCTACTGGAAATGTGGACATGGATGTTATGGGGCAAGTTACTTTTTAGTCTGTCATGCCTGTATTTTGTGTGTCCTGAGATGACTCAATACTGCCACCACATTTCTGTGTACAGTCCACTACAAAAATCTCAGTGAGGGAGCATACCATGAAGTCCACTGAATTTTGCTCAGTGTAAACACAAAGAGAGGCACAAATTGAAAGATAAAAAACAAGGATTCTGGTGACACGTTCCATTCCTCAGTTGTGGTCCTCCAGTTAATTGAGAATATGCTTGTTATGACTTTTACAGATTATCATCACAATGAAACGAAAATTTAGATTTTTTTAAAAATGAGTATCTTTGCAGATCCTTGGGAAACTGTCCTTGAACTCTGAGAAAGGTGAGATAAGAAGAAGTTAAATTCTATTTGCTTTTAGGAGGAGACTTGTGTTGAGGTCCAGCTCTGTCACTAACTAGCTTTCCATGGTTGGGCAGGTGTTCACATCTCTGGGCATCTGTTTCCTCAACTATGAAATGGTCCTGCAAATGCCATTTACCTCAGCAACTTACTCTGAAGTTGATACTTCAACTTACTCTGAAGTGTATACAAAGGTGCTTAAACAATCCTCATGCTGCTTACAAATGGGAAACACGGTCACAGTGGCAGGAGCGTGTGGTGGCAGATTTACTTCCAAATGCTTTAAAGTGTCCCAGTCAGTCATTCCTGAGTATCATGGGACAGACATGAGTGGCTCCTGGTCCTTCTGGTCCTCCATGTCAGCACCACTCCTGAGCAAGTTAGGATGGTGGCCATCACTTAGTGGGCTGAAAAGATCCTAAAAAGAATTAGGGCTTGTTTGTTGCTCTCTGCTGCCCTCTTCAGTTTGGAAGTTGGTTTTGCATCAGATGGAGACTCCGCCCCAAACGAGGAAACCGGCAGGGTGAAGTGTCTCTGGCACCCCAGCTCTAGCCCCTGGGCACCTCCAAATCCCACTGGCTGAAGCTTGTCCTGAGCCTCTGCAGGCCCTCAGGCCTCCAGGCCTTGTGCAAGCTCCTCTGTTCATCTCTCAGTCTCCCCAATTCCTTCTTCCTTCAGCTTGGGTGTTCTGGCTTAGTTAAGATGGTGCATAAACAATGAATGAATCTTGGATGATTGAAAAAAAAATTAAAAAAAAAAAAGATGTGCTTTAGGGCCCAGAGACACCATAAAGTTTCCTCATGTCTGCTGACCTGTGGTGGAATGATTTCCAGTTGCACATCAGCCATTGAGATAATGAAGGTATGCTCTGTTGCTCTAATTCCATTTTAATGACACAGGTGTATGTTAATTCTAAGTCTATTTTAATAATTAGTGTTTGCATTAGCTTCTGAATACCTTTCAGGACTGTCACACTAAATAAGCAATGACTTCTTAAAAGTAGCTTCCTCTCTTGTTTGCTACTCATGGCCTCATTATCCTTTAGAGCAATAATTTCCGAATGAACCACAAAGGGTGCGCAAAAGAATACAGTGAAGTCAGAGAAAAAAAATTAGAACTTTTATTTTTATATATAATATATTTAATTTCATCCTTCTTAAATTTCAATTTTGGACAGTGTTTTACAATACATATAATGTATTAGTGGGCAAGTACAGGTGTAGATTTATAAATAAGTATTTGCATTTTGTGGGGGAATGCTAATTTTATTTCATTTATTTACTTTGTTATTGACGGGATATACAGTCATAAAAGTTTGGAGACCTCTATTCTAGAAGAGTATTTATCATCCTATTCATCCTAGCTGTGTTTCACATTCACCAAGGGAGATTTTAAAAAATTTTTATTTTGCCCCCAAACCATCCTAGACTCAGTGAGCCAATCTTCAGGAAAGAAGCATGAAATATATGAATTTTGGGGCTCCTGGGTGCCTCAGTCGTTGGATACCTGACTTCGGCTCAGGTCATGATCCCAGCATCCTGAGATCGAGCCCCATATCAGGCTCCCTGCTCAGCAGGAAGCCTGCTTCTCCCTCTGCCTCCTGCTCCCCTCTGCTTGTGTTCCCTCTCTCACTATCTCTCTCTGTCATAAATAAATAAAATCTTTAAAAAAGGAAATATATGAATTTGTAAAAAGTAGCACCTAATGATTTTGATGCAAACCCTCCTGCTAAAAATCACATCTTTCTCCAGATTGTAAGCTCACCAAGGGCTAACTATATTGACCTATCTTTTTCACTGTTGTATCTACAGAGTCTAGCACACAGCCTGACATAGGTGTTCAAGAATATTTGCTGAAGGAATGAAGGATAAACAGCTGAACCACAATCCAGAGACAGCCACGGATAACTCCTCCAGCCTTTGTTTTCATCCTCAGTATTTTTATGTAATAGTTTTATGCTTTTGAGAACCCATTATATATAAAACTGAGTAGCTTTTAAAATCAATTTTAGTAAACAGGTATTTAATATTTTAAGTGACTAAAGTGTTTTAGCACTGTTTAGAATTTAGTATTTTTCTTAAAGATTTTATTTATTTATTTGAGAGAGAGAGAGTGAGAGAGGGAACACAAGCAGGGGGAGTGGGAGAGGGAGAAGCAGGCTTCCTGCTGAGCAGGGAGCTCGATGTGGGGACTCTTCCTGCTGAGCAGGGAGCTGGATCCCAGGACTCTGGGATCATGACCTGAGCCGAAGGCAGACACTTAATAACTGAGCCACCCAGGAGCCCCACATGTAGTATTTTCTATTATAAATTACAGTATGTAAAAAAAAAATCTTCCTACATAAAACTTTATTCTGTATATCCTGTTATATGCATAGGGAAGAGTCCTAGAAGTGGGATTTCTAAATCAAAGATTAAGGACATTTTAAAGGCTGTTGATACTTGGGAAGGACAAATTAGCATTGATCTCAGGAGCTGGAGACTCTGGTTTAAGGAGCAAGGGCTGACAGGGTTTTTGTCATCCAGCAGAGGAAATCTTCTGGAGCTTTGTGGTGTGGCCAAAAGACATGGCGGTCTGACTGAGTTCTAGTCTCTGTTTCTACCATTTAGTGGCTGTGACACTGAGTGTCTTTAAGCTTAAGTTTCCTCAGCAGTAAAGTCACACTTCACAGCTACATGACAGGGCTGTTGATTCTGTTAACACTATTAGGTGTTAGAAAAGAATATTTGTACTTGATATTGTCCTATTCATCCTAGCTGTGACACTGAGAGTCTTTAAGCTTAAGTTTCCTCACCAATGCCTTAGAGTCTAGAAGTGGCTCCCAAGGAAAGATGCTATCCCATTTCTTTTCTATTAAAATCTACTGTTTGCCCACAACGGGGTTTGAATGCTAATTTCCCTAGCGTGAGGGTCCAGAAATGCCACAACTGCAGACTCAGGCCTCTGAAGAAGATTCAGAAGTATTTAGGAACTTGGGCCAGTTGCTGCCTTAGAAACACCAAGGGTCTCTGTGTCTGGGAAGGTAGAGCTGCTGAATTTGGACAAAAATGACCAGGAGCAGACAGAGTACTCTGTTTTTCTCTTCATGACATGCCAGTAAAACCAGTCCGGCCAGTTTCCATGGTGCCAAGCCACTCAAGGGAAACAGCTTGCCTCTCCTGCACCTCAAGGACTGCCAACTCCAGAAACCACCAAGCGACAGCCTTTAGAATGTCTGGTTGGAACCCAAGACCTAAGTCTGTGTGTCATCTTGGGTACAGGGCTCTAGTTCTCAAGCTTTGGTGTGGATAAGAATGACCCGAGAAGCTCAAACATATGTAGACCCCTGCCCCACTCAGGCGCACCTTGACACTCAGATTCTGTAGGTCTGGGTATGGGGACAGGAATTCATACTTTCTTCGGTGATTCTGACACAGATAGTTTGAAAACCAGGTTTTGGAAAACACTGGCATAGTACAACTAGCCCTCGGTAGGGAAAGAGAAGACCTGGGTTTGAGGTGACATCATTCTACTTATACCAGCATAAACCTCAAAAGCTATTTCACCTCAGTGGCTCTGTTTCTTCATTTTATTTATTTTTTCTTTCTTTCTTTCTTTTGTTATATTAGTTTATAGTTTAGTTTTTTGGTTATATTAGTTTATTTGGTTATATTAGGTGTACGACATAGTGATTCAATAATTCCATATCTCACTGGGTGCTCACCCATTTTTTTCATTTTAAATCTACATTTGCACAACTGGGAGTGCAAAACTCACTTGTCAGAAGGCTGGTCACCCAGAAGATCAAATTAGAGACTGTAGACACCGAAAGCACCACTATTACTCAGAGCATAGATCTAAGGTCCTGTCATTTTGTCTACTGTCTTTCACACTAAGGTAACAATGGACAACACCTAGCTAGTTAACAACGCCCTCAACCTAAGTCTCTGCCCTGAGTTGCAGACTCCTTCTTTGTGTTTGTGCTGGGACCAGGCAATGCTGGCCTCCCACCACACAGTGTCTCCAGATTTTCTGCATGACATTCCTTGTGCTCGGAGTTATGGCTGCTGTGACTGGTCTTGGGATCAGATTTGGGATACCTGTAAAACCTGCAAGTATGTGTGTCCCCTACATGGCAGATCTGCCAGCAATTCCTTTGACAAACAGAATATATTTCCGGAGGGGAGGAGCAAGATGGCGGAGGAGCAGGAGACCTAAATTTTGTCAGGTCCCAGGAATTCAGCTAGATAATTATCAAACTATCCTGAATACCTACAAACTCAACAGGAGATTGAAGAAAAGAATAGGAGCAATTCTATGAACAGAAAAGCGACCACTTTCTGGAAGGTAGGACGTGTGGAGAAGTGAATCTGAGGTGATATATGGGAAGATAGACCATGGGGGGAGGGACTGGCTCCTGGCAAGTGAGAGAGCAGTGGAGCTCAAAATCAGAACTTTTAGAAGTCAGCTCCACTGAGGGACGTCACCCCAGAGGCTAAGCGGGGGTGGATCCTCGCGGGGACAGTGTGGTCTCAGGACCCGTGGGGACACAAAAAGACCAGGGGTGTCTGAGTGGCAGAGCTCCCAGGTATAAAAGTGGGGAAGTCAGCTGCAGAGACGGACTGAGCAGTGGGCTCTCAGCTCGGGGTTACCTTAAACCGTGATCCAAGGCACAGTCAGGCCACTACTCTTCTAGCAGGGACCCCGCAAGTGGCAGATCCAGGAAGACTCACCTTCCTCCACCTGGAGGAGCAGCACAGGAGCATGCTGCAGGAATCTGCCAGGTTTGGAGATTCTAAACGGGACCATGCGCCAGAGATAGAAACACTTGGTCACAGGCTGGGTGAGCTCAGAGTGCAGCCGGAGACCAGGGAGATGGGAGGGACTAACTGATTTTCTCGGAGGCTGCACTGAGGAGTGGGGGCCCCGAGCTCTTGGCTCCTACAGTGCCGGATATTGGGAGGCCAACATCTTCATTCTCCTCCTCCAAAGCTGTACGGAAAATGTTCAGGGAACAAAATATCCCGAGAGCAAACCTGAGCAGATTACTTAGCCTGGCCCTTGGCAAGGGCGGTGCAATTCCACCTCAGGCAAAGACATTAGAGAATCACTGCAAAAGGCCCCTCCCCCAGAAGATCAGTAAGAACATCCAGCCAAGACCAACTTCACCAATCAAAAAGAACCATGGAACTCCAGAGCTAGGGGAATGCAGCACATGCTTTCCCCCTAATGATTCTTAATCTTTCAAAGTTAATTTTTTTTAAGGTGTTGGGCTTTTTTAAAAATATTTTATTTATTTAATTGACACAGAGAGAGAGATCACAAGTAGGCAGAGAGGCAGGCAGAGAGAGGGGGAAGCAGGGTCCCTGCCAAGCAGAGAGCCTGATGTGGGGCTCGATCCCAGGACCCTGAGATCATGACCTGAGCTGAAGGCAGAGGCTTAACCCACTGAGCCACCGAGGTGTCCCTCAAAGTTAATTTTTAAAAATTTTCTTTTTTCCTTTTTCTATTTTTTAAAATTTTTCTTCTTCCCATTTTCAACCAACATCTTATCAATTTCTTTTTTAAAATCTTTTTTACTTCTCATTTTCACAGTCATATTCTATCCCTTCATTGTATTTAACCTTATCAAATATATATGGATATGCCTGTATCTATCTATATCTATATATATATCATAACTGTATCTATATCTATATATATGGATAAAGTTTTTTTTTAATTTTGGAATACAGTTTCTTCTAACAGACAAAATATACCCTAAATCTAGTGTATGGCTTTGTTCTAGTCTCCTAGACTAGAACATTCTCTCCTCACATTCTCACATTCTCTCCTTTTTCTTCTTTCTTTTTTCAAGCTACTTCTTGTCCTATCAATTCCTTTTCTTAAAGTCTTTTTTAATTTTCATCTTAACAGTCATATTCCATCCCTTCATTGTATTTACCTTTATTTTGTATATATATATAAATATTTCTTTCTTTAAAATTTTGGGTGGCAGTTTCTTCTAACAGACCAAAATACACCCCAAATCTAGTGTGTGGCTCTGTTCTATTCACCAGCCAGACACCATTCTTTTTTTTTTTCCTCCCCTTTCTTTCCCCTGCTGATTTCAGGTCTCTTCAGATTTGTTTAGTGTATATTTTTCTGGAATCATCTTTACCCTTTTAGCGTTTTGTTCTCTCATTCATCTGTTCTCTGGACAAAATGACAAATTGGAAAAACTCACCTCAAAAAAAAGAACAAGAGGCAATACTGACTCTCAGGGACCTAATCGATATGGACACTAGTAATATGTCAGAACTAGAGTTCAGAATGACGATTATAAAGATACTGGCTGGGCTTGAAAAAAGCATACAGGATACTAGAGAATTCATTTCTGGAGAAATAAAGAACTAAAACCTAACCACGTCGAAATCAAAAAGGTTGTTAATGAAATGCAATAAAAAATGGAGGCTCTAACTGCTAGGATAAATGAGGCAGAAGAGAGAATTAGTGAAATAGAAGACCAAATGATGGAGAATAAAGAAGCTGAGAAAAAGAGAGATAAACAACTACAGGATCATGTAGGGAGAATTCAAGAGTTAAGTGATATCATAAGATGAAGCAATATTAGAATAATTGGGATTCCAGAAGAAGAAAGGGGGGGTGCAGAAGGTATATTGGAGCAAATTATAGCAGAGAACTTTCCTAATTTGGGGAAGAAAACAGGCATCAAAATCCAGGAGGCACAGAGAACCCCCCTCAAAATCAATAAAAATAGGTCAACACCCTGTTATCTAATAGTAAAACCTGAAAGCCTCAGAGACAAAGAGAAAATCCTGGGTGCCTGGGTGGCTCAGTGGGTTAAAGCCTCTGCCTTCGGCTCAGGTCATGATCTCAGCGTCCTGGGATGGAGGCCTGCATCGGGCTCCCTGCTCAGTGGGGAGCCTGCTTCCCCCTCTCTGCCTGCCTCTCTGCCTACTTGTAATCTCTCTCTCTCTCTCTGTCAAATAAATAAATAAAATCTTTAAAAAAGAAAGAAAGAAAGAAAGAAAATCCTGAAAACAGCTCAGGACAAGAGGTCTGTAGCCTACAATGGTACAAACAATAGATTGGCAGCAGACCTATCTACAGAGACTTGGCAGGCCAGAAAGGACTGTCATGATATATTCAGAGCACTAAATGAAAAAATATGCAGCCAAGAATACTATATCCAGCTAGGCTCTCACTGAAAATAGAAGGGGAGATAAAAAGCTTATAGGACAACAAAAAGTAAAAGAATTTGTGAATGCCAAACCAGCCCTACAGAAAATATTGAAAGGGATCCTCTAAGCAAAGAGAGCCTACAAGTAATATAGACCAGAACGGAACAGAGACAATATACAGTAACAGTCACCTTACAGGCAATACAATTGCACTAAATTCATACCTTTCAATAGTTACCCTGAATGTAAATGGGCTATATGCCCCAGTCAAAAGACACAGGGTATCGGAATGGATAAAAAAACAAAACAAAACAAAACAAAACAAAAAAAACAAGACCCATCAATATGCTGTCTACAAGAAACTCATTTTAGACCCAAAGACACCTCCAGATTTAAAGTGAGGGAGTGGAAAAGCATTTACCATGCTAATGGACATCAAAAGAAAACTGGGGTGGCAATCCTTATATCAGATAAAGCAGATTTTAAACCAAAGACTGTAATAAGAGATGAGGAAGGCCACTATATCATACTTAAAGGGTCTATCCAACAAGAAGGTCTAACAATTTTAAATATCTATGTCCCTAACATGTGAGCAGCCAATTATATAGGTCAATTAATAATAAAATCAAAGAAACACAGATCATCTAAGCAAAAGATCAACAAGGAAATAAAGGCTTTAAATGACACACTGGACCAGATGGACTTCACAGATATATTCAGAACATTCCATCCCAAAGCAATAGAATACACATTCTTCTTGAATGCACATGGAACATTCTCCAGAACATATAACATACAGGGCCACAAATCAGGTCTCAACCTGTACCAAAAGATTGGGATCATTCCCTGCATATTTTTGTACCACAATCCTTTGAAACCAGAACTCAATCACAAGAGAAAATTTGGAAAGAACTCAAATACATGGAGGCTAAAGACCATCCTACTAAAGAATGAATGGGTCAACCAGGAAATTAAAGAAGAACTTTAAAAATTCATGGAATCAAATGAAAATGAAAACAAAACTGTTCAAAATCTTTGAGATGCAGCAAAGGCGGTCCTAAGAGGAAAGTATACAACAATACAAGCCTTTCTCGAGAAATAAGAAAGGTCTGAAATATATAACCTAACCCTATACCTAAAGGAGCTGGAGAAAGAACAGCAAATAAAGCCTAAACCCACCAGGAGAAGAGAAATAATAAAGATCAGAGCAGGAATCAATGAAATAGAAACCAAAAGAGCAGTAGAACAGATCAACAAAAGTAGGAGCTGGTTCTTTGAAAGAATTAAGAAGATTGATAGACTCCTGGCCAGACTTATCAGAAAGAAAAGAGAAAGGACCCAAATTAAAAAAAATCCTGAATGAAAGAGGAGAGATCACAACCAACACCAAAGAAATACCAACGATTATAAGAACATATTATGAGCAACTATACACCAGCAAATTTCACAATTGGGAAGAAATGGATGCATTCCTAGAGACATATAAACTACCAAAACTGAAACAGGAAGAAATGGAAAACCTGAATAGACCCATAATCAGTAATGAAATTGAAGCAGTCATCAAAAATCTCCCAATAAACCAAAGCCCAGTACCAGATGGCTTCCCATGTGAATTCTACCAAACATTTATTATTATTATTTTTTTAAGATTTTATTTATTTATTTGACAGAAAGATTACAAGTAGGCAGAGATGCAGGCAGAGAGAGGAGGAAGCAGGCTCCCTGTTGAGCAGAGAGCCTGATGCGGGGCTGGATCCCAGCACCCTGAGATCATGACCCAAGCTGAAGGCAGAGGCTTTAAGCCACTGAGCCACACAGGCGCCCCCTACCAAACATTTAAAGAAGAATCAATACCTATTCTTCTGAAACTGTTCCAAAAAATAGAAATGGAAGGAAAAGTTCCAAACACATTTTATTAGGCCAGCATTACCTTGGGCTTCAATATGCTTTTTCTTTTTGTTGTCTGATTGCTGAGGCTAGGACTTCTAGTACTATGTTGAATAGCAGTGGTGATAGTGGACATCCCTGCCATGTTCCTGACCTTAGGGAAAAGCTCTCAGTTTTTTCCCATTGAGAATGATATTCACTGTGGGTTTTCATAGATGGCTTTTATGATTTTGAGGTATGTACCCTCTATCCTTACACTGTGAAGAGTTTAATCAAGAAAGGATGCTGTAGGGCGCCTGGGTGGCTCAGTGGGTTAAAGCCTCTGCTTTCGGCTCAGGTCATGATCTCAGCGTCCTGGGATCGAGGCCCGCATCGGGCTCTCTGCTCAGCAGGGAGCCTGCTTCCTCCTCTCTCTCTGCCTGCCTCTCTGCCTACCTGTAATCTCTCTCTCTCTGTCAAATAAATAAATAAAATCTTTAAAAAAAAAAAAGAAAAGAAAGGGTGCTGTAGCTTGTCAGATGCTTTTTCGGCATCTATTGAGAGGATCGTATTGTTCTTGTTCTTCCTTTTATTAATGTCTTGTATCACATTGATTGATTTGTGTATGTTGAACCAACCTTGCAGCCCAGGGATAAATCCCACTTGGTCGTGGTGAATAATCCTTTTAATGTACTGTTGGATCCTAGGGGTGCCTGGGTGGCTCAGTCTGTTAAGTGGCTGCCTTCAGCTCAGGTCATGATCCCAGAGTCCTGGGATCAAGTACCGCATTAGGCTCCCTGCTCAGCGGAGAGCCTGCTTCTCCCTCTCCCTCTGCCTACCACTCTGTCTACTTGTGGTCTCTATCTCTCTGTCAAGTAAATAAATAAAAATCTTTTATTTTTTAATTTTTTTAAAAGATTTTATTTATTTATTTGACACAGAGAGAGAGAGAGAGATTCCAAGTAGGCAGAGAGGCAGGCAGAGAGAGAGGAGGAAGCACGCTCCCTGCTGAGCAGGGAGCCCTATGCAGGGNTCAGATTTCCAGATGTTCTCTAGTCTCTGTAAAACATATTGGTGGATACCCACAACTTAATAAACTTTCCCTATAAGCCTGGGACTTTTTGATCCTGTAAGTTGAGTTGTATGACTAAAAGACAGTTGTGTTTGTTAACATATTTGCTGCAGTTGTAGTTTTTACTGCAATTGTACCACGTAATGAAATATCCTGCAAACTGATAAAATATAAATGTGAAAAAGAGAGTTGTTATTTCTATGAATACTATGTAAATACTCTGGAAATACTCAAAAAAGGGAATTTGCTCAAGAAATTACTGTTGATGGGCGCCTGGGTGGCTCAGTGGGTTAAAGCCTCTGCTTTCGCCTCAGGTCATGATCTCAGGTCCTGGGATCGAGGCCCGCATCAGGCTCTCTGCTCAGCAGGGAGCCTGCTTCCTCCTCTCCCTGTCTCTCTGCCTGCCTCTCTGCCTACTTGTAATCTCTCTCTCTGTGTCAAATAAATAAA
>LNAC01000299.1:20450-74689 GCA_002007465.1 Ailurus styani
CTGTCTCTCTGCCTGCCTCTCTGCCTACTTGTAATCTCTCTCTCTGTGTCAAATAAATAAATAAATAAATCTTTTAAAAAAATGTACTGTTGGATCCTATTGGCTAGTATTTTGGTGAGAATTTTTGCATCCATGTTCATCAGGGATAGTGGTCTGTAATGCTCCTTTTTGATGGAGTCTTTGTCTGGTTTGGGGATCAAGGTAACAACATCACTTGGCATCAGGGAAATACAAATCAAAACCTCAATGAGATACCACCTCACACCAGTCAGAATGGCTAAAATTAACAAGTCGGGAAACAACAGATGTTGGCGAAGGTGCAGAGAAAGGGGAACCCTCCTACACTGTTGGTGGGAATGCAAGTCGGTGCAGCCACTCTGGAAAATAGTATGGAGGTTCCTCAAAAAGTTGAAAATAGAGCTACCCTACGACCCAGCAATTGCACTACTGGGTATTTACCCCAAAGATACAAATGTAGTCATCTGAAGGGGTGTGTGCACCCCAATATTTATAGCAGCAATGTCCAGAATAGCCAAACTATGGAAAGAGCCTAGATGTCCATCAACAGATGAATGAATAAAGAAGATGTAGTGTGTATACATATATATATTTGTGAATTATATTTATATATAAATATATATTATTTGTGAATTATTATTATATATTTCTTATATATTATATAAGATGTGGTATATATATTTATATTTATAAATACATATATATATAAACACACAGTGGAATATTTTGCAGCCATCATAAGAAACCACAAAAATCTTGCCATTTCCAATGACTTGGACGGAACTAGAGGGTATTATGGTAAGCAAAATAAGTCAATCAGAGAAAGACAATGTCATATGATCTCACTGATATGAGGAATTTGAGAAACAAGACAGAGGATCATAGGGGAAGGGAGGGAAAATGAAACAAGATGAAACCAGAGAGGGAGACAAACCATGAGACTCTTAATCTCAGGAAACAAACCGGAGGTTGCTGGAGTGGAGACAGGTAGGAGGGCTGGGGTGACTGGGTTATGGACATTGAGGAGGGTATGTGCTATGGTGGGCACTATGAATTGTGTAGACTGATGTATCACAGACCTGTACCCCTGAAACAAATAATACATTATATGTTAATTAAAAATAATTTTTAAAAAAGGAAAACTAAAAGAAAAAAAGAATACATTTATTCCCCATCTAATTCCAAAATGGCTGAGTCTCCTGATATGGGTGATTTGGGGTGAGTCTACTGATTAACAGGCAATTGGCATGTGGTACGTGCCAACCATTGCTCTGGACATTAAATATATCTCATCTTTATTTCATTCTTTTCAGCAGTCTTGAGAGGTGGCTGTTATCAGCATTCTGAACAAAGAATCAGGGAGTCTTGCCCAAGATCATAGGGCCGGTAAAATGATAAGATAAGGTTCCAATCCAGGTCTGCCCAACTCTGAAGTTTACACAGAACATTGATTCTACCTTTAAGGAGTTTCTGTGATAATTAGGGAGACTAGGGAAGTGGTGAACAATAGAAAAGAACATATAATGTAGTATTAAATTGTTTGGCGTGTTAAATATCATTAGTGATTTGAGAGAAGTAAACTACAATCACAATGCCAAGCACATTGTGGATTACGGGAATACAAACTGTGGTGTTATCAGCCTCCTATTTATTGACCTAGATCCAACTAGAAAACATTCAAGATGCAAAATGTACTTTCACAAAGTCCTCATTAACTCTACACCTAAATCTAAAGTATCTCCAGCTTGTTTAGCACTCCATACACCAAACTGGAATTTTCTGGAGATCCAGTATTTTAGGTGTAGATATATTTGAAATTTAAGTATTATCAAACTGCTATTTACATCTTAGCTTTCAAATTATATAATTCAAACAATTTTTTTAAATTACATCACATTATTCTGACAAACTCCCACTCATTTTTGAGGGAGTAAACCCATTGTATTTAAACAATGATGCCAATTTAACTCAAGGTCCCCTTGAAGTCGTGGTAGCAAGCTTTCTTTGTTCCCATTCCTAGCTAAGAAAATGCCGGAGGGGGCTACATAGAACCAAGCCAAGGCAAATCTCAAGCCAGCGCCCAGCGTTGTTGACTCCTTCTCAGTCACCTTTAATTCCCTCTCAGACAGGAGTGAGTCCACCCTTGTTTGCCCAAATACCAGTCATATTGCAAGAAATGCAAACTAAGTAAAGCCTAGAGAGTTTGGGGGGATGGGGAGGAAAAAGAAAGAAAAGGAGGAGGAGAAATAATGGGGAAAAGAACAAGGGAAAGAAGCAGAAGAAGAAGGAGGAAGCAGGTTATTGTATTATTAAAGCTTGAGGGCGCCTGGGTGGCTCAGTGGGTTAAAGCGTCTGCCTTGGCTCAGGTCATGATCTCAGGGTCCTGGGATCGAGTCCCACATCGGGCTCTCTGCTCAGCAGGGAGCCTGCTTCCTCCTCTCTCTCTGCCTGCCTTTCTGCCTACTTGTAATCTCTCTTTCTCTGTCAAAATAAATAAATAAAATCTTTAAAAAAAATAAAGCTTGATGTTCATGGTGATGGACGCATACGCTGACATGCAGTACTTGTCTTATAAACCTTCCAGATTTGCCATATGGACAATGTAAAACAGCTTCACAGCAACTTGGCCTCTTGTGTGAAGATCTCACCACTCGCTTGCCACCCTCCCTGCTTTGTAACAGCAAGCTGGACTGTGGTCATGGTGAAGATGAATCTGATACTTGCTCACCTGATACCTCACCTGGGGTGAGGTGGTCAGATAATCAAAATTAAAGAATAGCCACTAGCAACTAATAACTAAAATCCAGAATTATACTTAAAACAGTATCATGCAGGAATGTTTTCTATTAGAAATAATGCCTCTATCTAATACAGGCCAAATGCCCAGCAGTCTCCCACAAAACTTGATAGTCAAGGGTCCCAACCAGAAGACCTAGACATGCATGGACAAGGTATGTGACAAAGATTGTTCAGATGAAATCGGGTAAAACTGAAAATATATGTAATTGCTATTTCTTTTACGGTGATTTATAAATCCAACTTGCCAGATATTATTGATGTAATGAAAATAACTGATAATGTTTTATATTTACCCAAAACAATATTTTGGGGGAGAAATGCCTCACTTTGCATAGTTCCATGATTGTGGATGTTCCCACTTTACCTATATGGTAACTGATGGCTTTTTTTGTTTTGCCATAATTTTTTTTAATTGAAGTATACTTGACACACGATATTACACTAGTTTCTGGTGTATAACATAATGATTCAACAACTCTTAATTTTTAATTTTTTTTTAAAGATTTTATTTATTTATTTCACAGAGGGAGAGAGATCACAAGGAGGCAGAAAGGCAGGCAGAGAGAGAGGGGGAAGCAGGCTCCCTGCTGAGCAGAGAGCCCGATGCGAGCCTCGATCCCAGGACCCTGAGATCATGACCTGAGCCAAAAGCAGAGGCTTTAACCCACTGAGCCACCCAGGCACCCTGATTCAACAACTCTTTATGTTACACTATGCTCACCACAATTGTTTCTACCATCTGTCACCATGCAAGGTTATTACAATACCACTGACTGTTCTCCGTATGCTGCGCCTTTCATCCGCGTGACTTATTCATTCCATAACTAGAAGCCTGTACCTCCTGCTTTCCTTCACCCATGCCCCTACTCCCCCTCTCCTCTGGCAAACATCCGTTTGTTCTCTGTATTTATGGATTTGTTTCTGCTTTTTGTTTGTTTATTCGTTTGTTTTGTTTTTTAGATTCCACATGTAAGTGAAACCATATGGTATTTTTTTCTCTGACTTATTTCACTTACCATAATACCCTCTAGGTCCATCCATGTTGTTATAATGGAAAGATTTCATTTTTTTGTGTGTATATATGTAGCATCTTCTTTATCCATTCCCATCCAAGTACTAACCAGGCCCGACCCTGCTTAGCTTCCGAGATCAGATGAGATCGGGCAAGTTCAGGGTGGTATGGCCGTAGACTATCCATTCATCTGTCAATGGACATGGGTTGCTTCCATACCTTGGCTATTGTAAATAATGCTGCAACAAATATAGGGGTATATATATCTTTCTTGAATTAGTGTTTTTTTTTCCTTTGGGTAAATATCCAGTAGTGGAATTACTGGATTGCATGGTATTTCTTTTTTTTTTTCTTTTTAATTTTTTTGAGGAAACTCCATACCGTTTTCCATAGTGTGTGCACGAATTTACATTTCCATCAACAATGCAGAAGAATTCTGTCTTTCTCCACATCCTTTCCAACACTTGTTATTTCTTGTCTTTTTGATACTAGCCATTCTGACAGGTATAAGGTGATATTGTGGGTTTGATTTGCATTTTTTTTGATGATTAGTGATATTGAACATCTTTTCATGTGTCTGTTGGCCATCTGTATGTCTTCTTTGGGAAAATATCTCTTCACATCCTCTGCCTATTTTTTTAATTGGATATTAACTTCTTATTGGATATGTCATTTGCAAATATCTTCTTCCATTCATTATGTTGATTCTTTGTTTTATTGATGGTTTCCTTCATTGTGTAAAAGCTTTTCATTTTGGTGTAGTTCTAATAGATTATTTTTTGGTTTTGTTTCCTTGTCTCAGAAGACATATCTAGAAGAATGTTTCTATGGCTTATGTCAAAGAAATTACTGCCCATGTTTTCTTCTAGTCTCATGGTTTCAGGTCTCACATTTGATGGTCTCTAATCCATTTTGAGTTTATTCTGTGTATGATGTAAAAACAAAGTGGTCTAGCTTCATTATTTTGCATGTAGCTGTCCAGTTTTCCTGGCCCCATGTGATAAAGAGGCTGTCTTCTCTCCGTTGTATATTCTTGCTTCCTTTGTTGTAGATTGACCATAAGAGTGTGGGTTTATTTCTGGGCTCTCTATTCTGTTCCATTGATCTATGTGCCTATTTTTGTGCAAATACCATACTCTTTTGATTACTATAGCTTTGTAGTATATCTTGAAATCGGATTTTGATGCTTCTAGCTTTGTTCTTCTTTCTCAAAATGCTTTGGCTTGAGGTTTTTTTTGTTTTTTTTTTTAAAGACATTTATTTATTTTGAGAGAGAGAGCGAGAACACAGCTAGAGCTGCAGGGGCAGAGAGACTCTCAATCAGACTCCCTGCTGAGTGCAGAGCCTGACATGGGGCTCAACCTGGGGCTTGACCACATCATCCTGAGATCATGACCTGAGCTGAAATGAAGAGTCAGGCACTTAAAACTGAACCACCCAGGCGCCCTGCTTAATTGTTTTTGTTTTTTGTTTTAAAGATTTATTTATTCATTTGAGAGAGAGAGAGAAAGTGAGAATGTGCACGAGCAGGAAGAGGGGCAGAGGGAGAAGCAGCAGACTCCCTGCCAAGTGGGGATACTATGCAGATCTCAATCCTGAGACCCCAAGATCACGACCTGAGCCAAAATCAAGAGTTGGACGCCCGACTGAGCCACCCAGGTGCCTGTAATTGATGTTTTAATGAATTCTTGGACTAGATACCCTTGCATTTCAACTACATAAATTGATTTATACTTAGAAACCTTCCTAAGGGGTGCCTGGGTGGCTCAATGGGTTAAAGCCTCTGCTTTTGGCTCAGGTCATGATCTCAGCTTCCTGGGATCGAGGCCCGCATCAGGCTCTCTGCTCAGCAGGGAGCCTGCTTCCTCCTCTCCCTGTCTCTCTGCCTGCCTCTCTGCCTACTTGTAATCTCTCTCTCTGTGTCAAATTAATAAATAAAATCTTTAAAAAAAAAAAGAAAACTTCCTAAGGATATTTACATTCATGATTAAGCAATTCTATCATTTCAGTAGTTTGCATATTTAAAGAAGGTGAGTTCTCTAGCTAAGAAGCAAATACAGTCAGATTTGCAAAGTTTAACAAAAGAAATAATCTTTGGTGGGCAACACTTGTCTGATATCAGATTTCTTTGGATTTCTTTGGAAATTTTGGTAAAGATCAAAGTTGTCTGTTGAACACTTTGTCTCTCAAAGATTTTTTACTTAACCTTTAGTGTTTCTTTGCTCCTTCTCCACCACTCTCCTCTCTGCCTCCCGCAGCACTCCCTATGGTAGTTTAGCACTGCAGCAACCCCCATCACTTTATAAGCTGGCAAGAGTACATTATTCTAAAACCATGGTGGTAGATACAATTCTAATACTTCATGGCCCCAGTCGCTATGTGAAAGACTTATCAGAAATACTGTACACTTAATAGACCATTTCCTACCTTTTGTCTGGTCATTATGGAAGATAGAAAAACTTCCTAGGAGTTGCATGTTACCTAACAATGTGTTGACAACAAAAGGCTAAAAGTATAAACAGATCCTAGTCTTCTTGCTGACAATTAGCAAATACTGATCCTCTTCCCTGCTTATTGAACATACAAACTCATATGGATCCTTGCTTATTTATGTAGCAATATGTTATTTATGTGTCAGTATGTTTATTTTCAGACTGATGGAGAGAGGTAGTATTCTTCTTGGGTTTTCAAAGTACAAATTCTTTCACCCAAACATATAGAATCTTTAATAGACATCTGCCATTTTCCACTTGGGCAGTTTTCACTAACATTTTTAAGACCCAAAGGGATATTTCTTTTCCAATAGCATCTTTTCCAGTCCACCTTGACATTTGAAGTTAGGTTTTAAAAATAAACAGCATTGTCTAGTTTTACAGTGTTCAAAGCATTCAGGCTGGAGATGTGATACTGTTTTTGCTGACTGGGTCTGCATTCCCAGAACTCACTGCAGAAATGGCATTCAAGACTGTGCTGATTGGAGTGATGAAAATTTGTGAATAGGACTTCTCTAATCATGTTTTGGAAAAGCTAAAAACTGTTATTAGTTACCTTAAGACTTCTCTCCAAAAAAAAAAAGAAAGAAAGAAAAAAAAAAAAGAAAAAGAAAAATTGACATATGTATCTTATTGGGGAGAGACGAGCCTCCTGAAGCATGAATCCAGTATTATGTAATGGAGAAAAGTCTGATTAGTAGAAATCAGACCCAACCTTTAGTGAACTTCAGCCCATTTCTAAACTTGTTTCCAAATTTTAGAATGTAGCTTTCTGTCGTTTGTACCACTGGGTTATTATGTGGATGACAAAAGTGTACCCTAGTTTGATTATTTCAACAAATAAAAGGTATTAATCCTAAGAGTTCTCCGATCAAAATTTGATATATTATCTCTTCATAGCATAGCCCTGGTTCAGATTCAGCTGAAAGCTTGTTTGGCTCAGGGCTAGTCTTAAAAGTAGTGGACTACAGCCACCATGCAGTGACAACATCCCAAAGATCAACCAGGTGAAAATCATCTGCCACTCTAGGCTGCCAGGGCTTGACATTCTAATAGTGCCTGAGGTCAAAAGATCAGACCTGAATTTGAACCTCATGCTGCCACACAAGCTGTGTTGACCTGAGACTCACCTTTTAGTTTCCTTATTTGCACAGCGTGGCTATTTGATGGTGGTGGTGGTGGGGAATTATTATAGCCAGTGAGATTATAAAAACAAGGGGCACAGAGCTTAACATATAATAGCTAGAGGGATTGTGGGCAATTAAAGAAAAATTGTAAGGATATGGTGGTTTGTAGTATTGTTCAGAAGTATTTGCAATCCTGCTCTGAGGGAGTATTAGATTTCCTCAGTCCTCATGGCCATCAGACTTGACTATGTACGTGACTTTCTCTGGCTGATGAAATTTGATTAATGATGTGCATCAATTCCCAGCATAGGTTTGCAGAGCCAGCTGGTTGTTAGCCCTCTTTTCCCTGTCCTGAGACCAGCAATGTTCCGATTAGATGCTACTCCTAAAGTGGAGCCCAGCCACAAGCAAACCACAAACATAGTGTCAAACAACCAGATTCAGTTGTAGCAACTGAAATTTTAAGTCATTTGCAACTGTAGCATAACCCTGTTTATCACAGTATTTTAAGATATTACAAGAAAAACCTTTCTTTATTAATCTATGGCCCCTCACATACACCAGACCATTTAAAAAATGAAGTAACAAAAAAACTCAAGGTTGGAGGAGAAACTCTCCGGGTACAGGCAAAACAGGATTAACCCCAGCCAGCAACTGCTAAAAGTGAGTTGCCCTGTGTAGGCCTGACTTGGAAATCTATTGTACTTCTCTAGTCCCATTCCTGGACAGCACTTGGACAAACACACGTGAGGATATTCAGAGTGGTGTTTTTCACATGCCCAAGCCAGACTGTCACTGTCACCCCAGTATCTTGGGATGAGTTGAGAAAATCTCTAACTTAAAATCTCATCTCAAAGCAGTCAGTGGACCTTTAATCAGAATCACCTGAGAGTTCTTCAGAAATGCAAATCTGCAGGCCCCACTCCAGGCATTCCCAATCTTCTGCCCTCCTTCAGCCATTCCACTTGGTCAATTACATAAAAGTGACTTTTGTGAGTAACAGCTTTCAAAACCAGCAAACGATCTTCTCACTCTGCCATGAAGCCTAGTGTTCCAGGCAGAGGTTGCCGGTCTGGGGCTAGAGTGATTATGGAGCAGAGCCCAACTAGACCCACAATATTCTGGAAACATGTACTTCTGTTTTGTAATTTTGTAAACCATCGAGACTGTGAAGTCTTTGTTACTGTAGCAGTGTACTTTAACAAGACTGATACATATTCTTTGAAAATGATACAATGTTAAAATGTGCAAATACTATTTATACAAGTATTTAATTTTTGGTAGTTCACTTATAGTGACTTTTAGATACAGCTGCATAGTACCCTCAGAAGGTACTTGCAAATTGTTATGTAAATTTAAAATGAATTCTTACAGCTACAGTAGAAACTAAGACAATTTTCTTTCTCATTTGCCTCAATGCAGATGACACATTTATTTTAATTGCCATTCGTAAATTTTTAAGTTTCTTCAACATTATGATTGCTAATACAATTTTCTTTAAGTAGACTTATAGGGATGATGGAATTGTTCAGTATCCCAATTGGGGCACAGGCACAAATACTGTGTGTTAAATTTTTACAACTGTATACATGTCAACTTTACAGTTATTTCAAAGATTTTTTTAAGAGAAAAAAGTAGCCCTATTAAAATGTTACCACTTAAATTTAAGACGAGGTGACATTCCTAATACAAACACTAGTTTTTTCAGGTGTCTTACAGAATATCCTACAAGAAGGAGAGTTAAGACATTACTTCCACTTTCTTTAGGTAACTTTGGGTTACAAGTAGAAAATGGAACTACTAACCCCTACTTCATAGATTGAGGATTAAGTGAGAGAAAATTAAGTGCAATAATACATTAAAGGCACTTAGTATATACTTAAAATATAGACAATATTAAGAGAAATACACTCTCACCCATTAAGCAATATTCCATCTATCATTACACCCATTACATAAACCACTGTAGCTCTGAGGACTGCTGGAGATAGTTTTAAAACATGATAAATTTATACCACCTTTGTTATATTATACGGCCATTTAAAATCTTTAATCAAATTTCATCAAATATCAGCCATATTACATGCCACGATTAGCTTTCTATAAACAACTTTGCTTTCTGTGTACAAATCAGTGTCAATGAAATAAAAAATAAAACCGTATCCTAGGCAAAGAACTTTATTAACCTTGTTTCAAACTTTATTCCCAGGCTTCTTCAGCTTAATTAGCTGCAAAGAATGAATTGTGTATAAGCAAAAACTGAAAAGAGCTGCAGTGTCCAAGGGGCTTGGGCTTAAAAATATTAGAGATCTAGATTTTATCAGATCCATGAACAAAATTTTAAAAAGCAGTCATAATATAAAATAGCAGCTCCCAGTAACTTTTTCAAGTTTTTATCTTCTTCAGAAGTTGACTCAATTCAGTTTGCTTCATTCTTGGAAGCTTCATCAAAATTCTCCACAAGATCTAGAAAGAAAAAAAGAAAAACTCTGAAAAAAAAAAAAAACCAAACCAATCTACAAATTAGATTTTAAAAAGAGGTTAAAAAATGCTCTCAAGGGGTGCCTAGGTGGCTCAGTGGGTTAAAGCCTCTGCCTTCAGCTCAGGTCATGATCTCAGGGTCCTGAGATGGAGCCCCACATTGGGCTCTCTGCTCGGCAGGGAGCCTGCTTCCTCCTCTCTGCCTGCCTCTCTGCCTACTTGTGATCTCTCTCTCTCTCTCTGTCAAATAAATAAATATCTTTTAAAAAATACTCTCAAAATATATCCCACAGTTAAAAATCAATATATATACATTTAAAAACTTTATTTCCAATGAGACCACTACACATATGGCATACTTTCAAGTGTAAGTTCTGGAATGTAATTGAAACAAGGAAAAGAGAGAAATTTATTAATCTGATGACACAAATACTGTGCTTAAAAAATATGTACATGCCCTCCCCAGTTCCATTTCACCCCAAGAATTAAAATTAAGCAACATTAATATATTAGTAAACATGGTGGTCAGAACCAAAGAACACCATCACAAACAATATGAAGATTTCCTGGATTCTTAAAGAATAGCTGTCTATGGAAAGTGGAAATATTTCAGTCTACTGACTCTATTGCTCAATAAACATGTTTTACAACAAAACAAATTATTTAAAAAAAAAAAGATTTTATTTACTTGAGAGAGAGAGAGGATGAGAGAGAGAGAGCATGAGTAGAGGGAGGGTCAGAGGGAGAAGCAGACTCCTCACTGAGCAGGGAACCCAATGCGGGACTCAAGGATCATGACCTGAGCCGAAGGCAGTCAATTAAACAACTGAGCCACCCAGGAGCCCCCAAAACAAATTATCAAGAAACAGTTAAGACAGAAAATCCCTCCTGATTGCCAAGAGTTCTTCTGATTTTAGAATAATTATACCATATCCCAAAATACCTGAACTTCTCCATGCCTTCTCATGAATTTATTAATCTCTAAGTAGGAAATGGGTCATTCGTGATCTATTAGTTATTCTATTTATGTGACAACATACATACTTATTCAATATTTGAAGTTTCCAATTAGAAAAAGTCTACAAACATAACTCCTAGTTAAATAACACTGCATTATTTTTTTCATTCTAGGCAAGGTTCATGTCTTCCTTTCCCGTCCTTTACATTATTTCCCCTTCACCCACAGTAGGCTTTCCTATAGTATAAAGATTTGTTAGGGCGCCTGGGTGGCTCAGTGGGTTAAAGCCTCTGCCTTTGGCTCAGGTCATGATCTCAGGGTCCTGGGATCGAGGCCCACATCCGGCTCTCTGCTCAGCAGGGAGCCTGCTTCCTCCTCTCTACCTGCCTCTCTGCCTACTTGTGATCTCTCTCTCTGTGTCAAATAAATAAATAAAATCCTNATTTGTTACACTCCCTTCTAAGATTCTCTAGTTTAACCATAAATGAAGGTTCCTACCTGGAACTTCATCATCATCATCTTCTCCAGTAGCAAGTGGTGCTTTTCCATCCACAGCTGTGAAAGTGAAATGCATATGTTATACATTCTCCAAAATTTTAACCAGAGGACCACAGCATAAAGTAGCTCTTTATGTTATCTTTATATGTCTCTTAATGCATTTACTCAACTATGAGATTTTTCTGCCCTGAACAAAATCCTTGTACTATAATGAAAAACGCCCAAATAATGCCAGGCCAATTCTTAAACATTACTGGCAATACCAGTAGTACCGGTATTACAGTAATACTGTAAATTCACTGAACAAACTGACAACTTATATTTTAATCAATTCTAAACTGTCAGTTATCAAAAAAGCCCAAAATTAACATTTTCATCATTTCCAGCTGATAAAAGTAAAAATTTTAAATCGCTGATCCAAAGCAAGTTGGTAGAAAACATTCCACTAAATCAAGTATGACCACAGCAAACTTAGTGAATACACTAAGAACACATGCTTAAAAGACATTGTAAAAACTGTCACTTTTTAGAGGAAAACTGTCATTTCCAAATTTAAAGATATTCATATCTACTTGAGATCTTAGAAATTTCCTGATAAATCAGTAACCCTGGGGGAAATCATTACAGGAAACTCACATTGTTTGGGCAGAGCTTCAGCCAGTCTTCTTAAACTAGTCAGACTGTCTGCACCAAGTTGGTTTAAGATACTGGGTAGCATTTCTGTCAGCTGCTTTGTCTCAGCATGGCCTGTAATGGTGAAAGTGTTCGCTGCCAGCGATGCCTGAACTTTGGGGTTGTTGAAGTGGATCACTGTTCCTTGGTTTGTGAACATATTCACCTATCAAGAAAAAAAAAATTAATTAGCAACACCCATCAAAGTTCTTTAAAAACCAAACACTCCATTAAGGAAAAGCTCAAGTCTGGCTAACTAATCCATTATTTCACTGTGAAGCACAGATGATATTTTGCCTGGAATGGAAAGTGCAATCTATTAACTTTCAGGCTCAGCACTCCCTAACATTCACTAGTGGAGTAGAAACCTATTTTAGAGAGGTATGAAATTTTCTGTTGGGAGTAGGAAAAAAAAAATTAATGCATGACTACTGAAGATTTTTTCCAACCAAAACTTGTTTTATAGAGAAATAAAATTTGACACTTACTTCTTCAATACCAGAGATATTGTTTACCCCTAACTTCTTTAAGGAGAATTGAAGTTTTTTATCATCTGCTGTAGCCGTTCTGTGAACCACCTTCTTCTTTCGGCGAGCAGTTCCCTAGAGTGAGGAGAAATGAAAACAGCACACGTATTAACAGACATTTTCAAGTGGAAAGTTTCTAATTCCTTTCTTTCTTTCTTTTTTTTTAAAAGATTTTATTTATTTATTTGACAGAGAGAGAGAAAGAGAGAAAGAGAGAGAGAAATCACAAGTAGGCAGAGAGGCAGGCAGATAGAGAGGGGGAAGCAGGCTCTCCGCTGAGCAGAGCCTGATGCGGGGCTCGATCCCAGAACCCTGAGATCATGACCTGAGCAGAAGGCAGAGGCTTAACCCGCTGAGCTACCTAGGTGCCCCCCTAATTCCTTTTTGACATTTGGATCTGTTTAAGAAAACTACCATAAGCACAAACTTTTAGGCAGCAAGTAGGGAATGATGGAAGCAGAAAGAGAGTAACAAAGAATTGTTTATAAATCTTTCATAACTTCTAAGTTTCCAGTTTTGTCATATATAAAAGAATGATCTTTTCAAAGTCTTATTGTTTTAGATTATCTGCTCTAGAAGTGATCAAAGAGGTGGCATGTATCAACCTAAATTAAGCCTCGTTTAGAAGTTCTAGGTCCAGAGCTATCAAACTTTTGTTTTTCATTAATGAAAAATCAACATTCATTAACATTCACAGGCAAGACAGTGTATGGATACGTTCAAATAAGTTCATAATAAGACTTTTATAATACCTAAGAATAAAATCTTAAGTTCTTACCTTAACCCACAAGGCCTCTACATGATCTGCCCTGTCCCTACTATGCTGTTCTTGACCATATCTTCTATCACACACACACATTCTTATCTTTAGCCAAATAAACCTCCTCACAGTTCCTTCAATAGGTCAAAAAGGGCCTTTATATTATTCCTTTCTTCCCTACCATCTACATTGGTTCCCTCCCTTACTACAGATCTCTGTTCTTATCTTACACCATCCTACCAGTGGCCTTTCCCAACCACCGTATGTAAAAAAGCAACTCCTTCAGGCATCATCTATCCATCCAGGTTTATTTTCCTTCATAATAATTATTACTGTAAGAGAGAAATGTATTTTACTGTCTGTCTCCCCTCACTAGAATGTAACCTCCTTAAGAACTTCAATTCTGTTCACTGCTGTGAACAGTATTTGGCTCACTGAAGGCACTCAGTAACTTCAATGAATGAATACAGGCTTCAGGCAAATTTGTGGCCTCTTGTACATGTATACCAAGTTTCCAATCTCCTCCTTCTCAAATATAACCCATAAACTTTCAAAACTAGGCAAATGTGACTCTCATTTTCTGCTTAACACTCTTTAATACTCTTTTATGTATAGATTAAGCCCTTTACATGATACATAAAGCTCTTTATGAAAAGATTACCACCCACCTATTTCAATATATCCCAACCCACAGACCAATTTCTATTTGTCCTTTAAAACCCTGTTCAAACCATTATCTCTTTTGTGCCATCCCTAAACTCTGCAATAAACCACCCCAAGCAAAATCATTCCCATATCTAGATTTTGAAAATGCTTTTACTGCACTACGTATATTACACTATCAAAACAGATTTTAAAAAATCTCCCCTACTAGTGTTAAAGTCACCTAAGGGACCATAAATTTCTTAAATTTCATATTCTCAGGACTGCACACAAAGCCTTAAGTAAATGGCAGCTCAACTGAGTAACATACCATAGCTACAAAAAATACTGGTTACCAACCCCCCAAAAAACCTTTAAAAATAAAAATAATTTTGATGTGATTATGTAGATACCTGGTTTTCAAAGAATTCTAAAAGACATTCTAAACGACTACTATAAGATTCTAAAAACAAAACTGACACACCTTCTATAGATTCCACACAGTTCACATCTACAGAGTTCAATTTTTACAGATATAATTTAGTATCAATGCTCTGACCACTGAATAAAGCACTTTTACACTATTTACCTGAAAGTACCTAACACAGATTTCTCTAAGACAAAACTAACTCACCAAATTTCACATTCCATAATAAGTAAGTTTTTTAAAAAATAAAAAAATTGTTTCCATATTACAAGGATAGGAGTATTTCCTATATTACCTAAACAAAGTTCAAATCCTACATCAGCCTTCAGAATCTAAAAAAATCTACATTTTCCTTGCCCTAGAATGATGTTTCTCATCGCTAAAGACTAAGGATTAGAGTACCAAAAAAAACATAGCACAAACACATTATTCAAAATATTTCTTGTAAAACTTGTACTAAAAGACATTTAAAAATACCAATGTAAGAACACTGACCACAAAGGATACAATGTGGTTTTTTTTTTAAAGATTTATTTATTTATTTATTTCACAGAGGGAGAGAGATCACAAGGAGGCAGAGAGGCAGGCAGAGAGAGGGGGGGGGAAGCAGGCTTCCCGCTGAGCAGGGAGCCCGATGCGGGCCTCGATCCCAGGACCCTGAGATCATGACCTGAGCAGAAAGCAGAGGCTTTAACCCACTGAGCCACCCAGGCGCCCAAGGATACAATGTGTTTTTCTGGGACCTGAAGGCCACACCTAGCTTTTAACAATTGCTAAGAACAAAAAACGCCTAACATTTGTTAATAGGCAGGTGCATATCCTCAAGACTACTAGCTTCAGGAAAGAAAAAAGGATCAGGATATATTTATTGTTGACAAAGTCCAGTAATTTAACAGATGCACAGCTCATTATTTAAGCCTACATGCAACTTTTGGCTATTTCACAGAAGGTTCCATTTGAAGGCAAATGCTTAAAATTGGGGAAAACTAATAGGTAATAAACTTGTCCGAGGGAAGCTTTACAAGTTTTACCAAGTAAAGACATGCTCTGTTCCAATAGGCCACCACACCTTGTTAAATACTAGGAATGTGCTAACACAATGCAAAACACAACTAAGTAGACAGACTTCTGTCTAGAGCAGACATCTGATTTAATTACTCAGAAAACAATCTAAAACATCCAAGTTCAAAAAAGAATACTCTTGAAGATGAGTATCCAGCAGGAAAAACCAAACAGCCAAAACTTACCTAAAAACCTACCAATCATTCTCATTCTCTCAGTTCTGGCATATTAACAAAGTCAAAATTGAAAGATAACTGCTTAGGTAGTATTTTCAAATCCATAATCACTGCTCTTAAATTCTGTGATGTACCTTTAACATACGTCTCTTCCAAATATCCTAGAAAACATACAACTACTCTGAACTGCATTTAAAAAAGCATTACAGAAAGGTCTTAACTTACAACAGACTCAAACTTCTAACTATTAAGCACAACAATTATCCAGAACCTTACATTACAAACTACAGTTCAAACGACAGGTGGAACTAAAGTTCAGAGTTAGCATAGTTATTTTAAAAAGAAGAAGAAGAAGGAAAGAAAAAAGAAAAGGCAAAGCACCAAATGTATACAACTTAGGCCAAACAAGTTAGAATTATGATGGCTACAATGATTACCTAACCGAAATGACATTTTTTTACTAATTTAACTTGGAAACAGTTTTGTTCTATTAAAACATTGTAACACTGAAAACATATTTATACAGATGTTTGTTGTTGAAGTTCTCTTTTCATCTAGACTCCCTTTTTTCTTTTAATCTACAACATGCAGGTCCCACTAACACACTCTATTGTACATCATTTAACCCCGCCTCCTCCTCCCCCCCCGCACCGGCCTTGCTTGCTCCATGAAATGCCCTCTAGAGACAGTGACAAGCCAACAATACAAGAAATGCAAATCCAAAAAAAAAAAAAAAAAAAGCAAAAAACAAAGAAACAAAAAAACCCAAAAAACCACCCCAAACCTTTAAACCTCAAAAAGCCCCCAAACTATTAAAACTTACTTTCCCACCAATGCGCACTTGTGCTTGCAGTTTGGCGAGTTTCTCCTGGTTCATGATAGTTTCTTTCATCTAGAAAAACAGCAAACCCTCAGCGAGGAAAGGTCTGGTTCACTCTAGCATTCCACGCTCGTTATTTCCCAAAACAGCAGCAAAGAAAAAAAAAAAAAAAGTCCTGAACAGGCCGAGGCCTGAATCCCCAATCCACCCCGCAAAGCTCCCAATTTCAGTTTTGAGGGAGCGCAAAGAGCACCCACTTTCCTACCCTCCTCCACAACTCCCCCCGCCCCCTTACGGGCCCCAGAAAAGGGCTCCAACCCACGCCTGGTCAGCACCCCCCCACCCCCGGCCCTGGCCCGGCCTCGGCCTAGCCAGGGCCTGCCCGGCCCGGCCCGGCCATTCTCCGCAAGCCTCGCGGTACCTGAGGCTCCTGTCCTCGGGTTCCGCCGCGAGGTGGAGGAAGAGACGGCGTCGCCTCGCCCCCAGGGCAGCCGCCCCTGGCTCGACCTCGCCCCCGAGAGTCAGCCTGAGTGGGTGCGCCTGTCCGTCGCATCGCCTTCCTCTCCTCAGCCCTGTCCCTCCCTGTCTCGCTCCTTCCGGGCACTTCCCGCCCCCGTTCCCGTCCTCCTCCCACGCCGGCGTCCAGAGCCTTTTTGTACCTTGTTGGAGCGGAAATGGGACGGCGCGGGGGACTAGGGTTGGTGCTCAGGGGGTCTCGGGCGGACCAGCTGAGATTAGGTGCACACACGCGGGGACGCAAGATGGCAGCTAGAGGGAGGCCGGAAGTGATGAACGCTGCTTCCTCCAAAAGTCAGGAAATGGACTTTGCCGCGAGCTCAGTGCTTCGCTGCGCACGCGCGGCCTGAGTCCCTGGCGTTTGTGACCGTGGCGCAGGCACACTCCTCTTCGAGCGCGGGCCAAATTGGGAGCAGGCGAGGGGTTCTTGCTGGCGGCGCCGCGTGTAGTCCTGGGAAAGACCCTAGCGGAGTCAGAAAGAACGGTTCTTTGCAGTTAGGGCTGAGTAAGTCGGCCCTGATCCCCAAATTCTTTACCCTCAGAAGAAAGGGCATTCACATTTGCAGAAAAGCTTGGGGCGCCCAGTGCGTGTTCACCTCTTTACTCGCTCTCGCTCGCTTTTTGGTGTAGATTGGAGCGATCCTCTGGATGTTTTAGAATTTCCTTTCCGGCCCGAATCAGCCTGTACCAAGACATTTTGTCAAACCTTGGTCGAAGTAAACTAATTTTACTTTCCAGGATGAGGTGGTTTCGTGGGTTGCAGGACTATGGTTCACAGTTTCTGGCGAGCGCGTTCAGAGTGTATCCCGGAGGCCCGATCCTTAAAAGGGGTTCAGTCGGATTGGGGCTGGAACCGGGTAATCTGAGTATCAGCAAGCGTAGCACCTACCACCTGCGACCCCTGTACGCAATTACCTTACTTTTCTTATTTCTTTAACAGACCAAAAATTGACTCCTTGATATGAGTTGGCTTGGATTTTATAGTTAGTGATTCACAGTTGAACAAACTTTGTTCCTTAACTCGGTACCTGTTGTGTTTAGAGAGGCTAAATTTTCAAACTACTAGGGCAAGCTTTAAGACAAGCTTTAAATCAGAATGCTACCTTGTCAACCTTTTTGTTGTCTTAGCTATGAAGAGCCTTTGCAGATTGTAAAATGGGTCCGAAATCTTTGAGGAAATACAATGTATATAGCAAGGAAAGTTGTGTAGGTGCAGATTTCCCTCCAGTTAAGAGTAACCATTTTGTTTTTGAATACTTTTCACGTGTAAATTTGTTAAAATGTGATGTCTCTAAAAAAATAGTGAGAACAGCCGTATTGCTTTTTAGGGTAATTGTAACAGTTGATATATTCTTAAAAAACAATGTTCCTCCTCTTAAATACAAGTCAAGGTTTAGTACAGAAAAAGATGAACTATTATGCTATGCGGGTTACAGTAAAGGTCAAAATGACTGCCAACATCATTCAGTGCTATAGAAATACTACAGAATACATAGAAATACTTCCCTTTTTGACAGCATGTCTTTGTTCAGGAACACATCCCCCCCCCTTCTACCATGTTATACTAAGGGCATTTGGAACTTTCTAGTCATATAATGTTTTTTGAGCATTTACATAAACATAACAGTCTTCCACTTACCTGTTACCTGATTTACCTTTTATATACCTGTTTTCAGGAAATAGCCCAGGTTATTTTTTATTTTCCTTTGGTTCCCACTTTTCTGTTTTGTTTTTTTTTTTTTTTTTAAAGATTTTATTTATTTATTTCACAGAGGGAGAGAGATCACAAGGAGGCAGAGAGGCAGGCAGAGAGAGAGGAGGAAGCAGGCTCCCTGCTGAGCAGAGACCCCCGATGCGGGCCTCGATCCCAGGACCCTGAGATCATGACCTGAGCGGAAAGCAGAGGCTTTAACCCACTGAGCCACCCAGGCGCCCTCTGTTTTGTTCTTTTCTAATTTTTGAGAATTTGATCGTGTTGAAAATCATGAAAGGTGCCCTAATAGTAAGAAAAGAAAGGCTGCTACGTTTTGTGAATGGTTAGGAAATTCAGATTCTGGGGCGCCTGGGTTGCTCAGTCCATTAAGTGGCTGCCTTCTATTCAGGTCATGATCTCAGGGTCCTGGGATAGGCTCCATGCTCAGCGGGGAGTCTGTTTCTCCCTCTGCCTGCTGATTCCCCTGCTTGTGCTCTCTGTCTCTGCCAAATAAATAAAATCTAAAAAAAAGGAAATTCAGATTCTGCTAATATTTATATACCAGTTTTTAAAAAAAGTAATTGAAGGGATTTTTTAACTCCAAAAAGTTACTAAGTTGCTATCTTAGCTCAATGATGACAAAAGAGTAATTTATAGTATCTATGGCAAGTAAGAATTACTAGCTCCCACATTTAACTGCTTAGCCTGAACAAACTCAAGGATTCAGCATGAAAGGGGAAACCTGTTTGCTCTCCTTGCTTTATAGTTTATGATCTAATCAAAGTCCGTGAATTGTTTTCACCTCTCATTTGGACTTGAATTGGCTTCAGGATGAACTAAAATACGTACTTGATATAATGTTTACTATGAGCCCATTTTCACCCACAGAAGGTATTGGAAATCACTGAGGATAAATGTTTCCGTGGTTTTAGTTGCTTTGTGACCTGGCCCTTGACTGGCAGTCACAATGGACCTTTTGTTTGTTTGTTTCTAAACCTCCTTGAACTTCCAATACCCCCACCTTTGTCAAGTTAGTGCCTGCAACTCATGTAACTTTTGGTTTAAATGTCTCGGGAAAGCCTTTTCTGACACCTTCAACCCCAATTAAGTTACATCCATCATTGTTATTTGTGGTTGTGGTACTTTATTAAATGCAAAATGGTAGATTGATAATTTTGTTGAGTTAATGGAGAATTGAACTAGGAGTCTTAATTTCTACAGGTTGATATTGAGTGTTGGCTCTTTGCCAATTGGATCCTCACAGAAATTTTATGAGGTAGATTCTTCCCATATTACTTCTCATTACTGGCCATCTAACTAAAGCTTAGAGAGTTAAGGTGTGAAGATTGACACCACCTCATCTACCCTCCATTACTCTACCGTCTCTATATATCTGAATCTATAAATTTTGCCTTCCTTCCTGTTACACACAGAAGAAATATTCCCTCTACTTGTACTTTTGTCTATTTCATTCAGGACCTTGGTTGTTCTATTACAGCCCTCCTGTATCTGTTCTCCTCTTTCAACTAGGTCATTCTACCAGTGCACTAATAAGCCTCAGTCTCAGGTATCTCAGAAGAGAAGAAAATAAAAAAATTTTTTGACCTCTGTTCTCCTCCAGCCACTACTTAATTTTTTGTGTTCCCCTTTATAACAAAAATCTCCAAATTGTCTAAACCTCCATCTTGACAAATCCAAAAGGTAAATTCTTAGTTCTTATTTTAGCCTTTAGGTGACATTTCACACTCTTGGCCTCTTCCACATTTTTTTAAATATTTTCTTTTCTAGGCTCCAAGAACATCTCACTTCCTGGTTTCCTCTTACTGGCAGCTCAGTCTACTTCACTTTATCTTAATTCTCTGACTTCTTAATATTAGAGTTGCTTACATTTTAGTCCTATATTCTTTTCTACCTATATTCTTCCTAAGTGTTTTCATCCAATCCCATGGCTTTAAGTGTCATCTTTTTAAGCCTCATTTTGATGAGCCCCAAATTTATAATGCCAACCCTAATTTTTTGAATACCAAACTGAATATCCTTCTTACATCATTGTGGAAAACTTCAAGTGCACAGGAGCACAAATAATATAATTAACCTCCATAGACCCACTATACAACATCAACAGTTACTAAATTAATACATACATACTCTGCTTTTTTTTCATTCAATCTTGAGAATTTTTTTTCAGAAAACTTATATAAGGTCACTCTGGAAGAAAGATACAGAAAGTTGAGTGCTGGGGAAGGGAGGAAGAGGAGCAGACAATGTCTTTTTTGTTTGTTTTGCAGAGAACCCTGGTAGAGAAGCCCTTGTATGAAGATGGGGAAAGAAAGGTGTGCTAAATAAAGTATGCTTAAAAGGGAAAGATTAATTGAAGTCACAGGAATTAACAAAAGCATCTTTTTTTATTTTTTATTTTATTTATTTATTTATTTATTTATTTATTTATTTATTTATTTAAAGATTTTATTTATTTATTTCACAGAGGGAGAGAGATCACAAGGAGGCAGAGAGGCAGGCAGAGAGAGAGAGGGGGAAGCAGGCTCCCCGCTGAGCAGGGAGCCCGACGCGGGCCTCGATCCCAGGACCCTGAGATCATGACCTGAGCCGAAAGCAGAGGCATTAACCCACTGAGCCACTCAGGCACCCTATTTATTTATTTTTGAAGATTTTATTTATTTATTTCACAGAGGGAGAGAGATCACAAGGAGGCAGAGAGGCAGGCAGAGAGAGAGGGGGGGAAGCAGGCTCCCCGCTGAGCAGGGAGCCCGACGCGGGCCTCGATCCCAGGACCCTGAGATCATGACCTGAGCCGAAAGCAGAGGCATTAACCCACTGAGCCACTCAGGCGCCCTATTTATTTATTTTTGAAGATTTTATTTATTTATTTCACAGAGGGAGAGAGATCACAAGGAGGCAGAGAGGCAGGCAGACAGAGGGGGAAGCTGGCTCCCCGCCAAGCAGGGAGCCTGATGCGGGCCTCGATCCCAGGACCCTGAGATCATGACCTGAGCCGAAAGCAGAGGCTTTAACCCACTGAGCCCCCCAGGTGCCCTATACTCTGTATTTCTGAAACCAAAGTAGAATCAAGGAGGTCAACAACTTTTTTATAATTAAAAAAAAGAAGCTTTAAATGTTTAATTGGTGGGAAAAAAACCCACTGAAAATAAGTTACCCTTAGAATACACATTGTCTGCAGTCAGACAAGGATGATAAATGAGTAGGAAGATCCTAGAGTGTCATGAAAGCAAAGCATGGAAGTCTACATTATCCAAATTTTGCTGATCACCTATTTAGCATGCAGTTTACCTTACCACACCTTACCTTAACCACACTAAAATATTTTTAAGGGCTTTCATAGCTATGTAATCCTCCCCAATCCCATTATCTTCATAAAGTCTTTCAAAGTGGGGCACCTGGGTGGCTCAGTCGGTTAAGAGTCTGCCTTTGGCTCTGGTCATGATCCCAGGTCCCAGGCTAATGCAAATTTAGCAAGTAAAAGTAAATCATTAAACAGCTTGAAGCAGCCTTTCTTGTCAGGCAGAGAATACCAGCAGAGCTTAAATTTTTCTAGTAGATTTAAAAAATTATCCTTAAAAGTGAGCTGCTGTAATAAAGCACTGTACCAAGTTTATAGAGACAAAGAGTCCAGCCCAACATCCTTTCTGTGCTTATAAGCTAAGCAACCTCCAGTAAGATTCTCACAGGGTCCTTAATTCAACCTGTTTTTTTTTAATTAAAAAAAAGTGGTTTTGCCCTTTCTATTTTAGGTTACATTTAAGTACCTGTAGAGATGTATTGTGTAGTTTATTGGGGAAAATTCTTTTGAAGCTTTTATTTGCTCAAAGAAAATGTGACTACAAAAACCAAATCTATAGACATTTTAAAATTTAAACTATGGGATAACTTGGTGACTACTAAATTGTAACTGACTCAGTTTCTTGTTTCAGTACCTTATCTTTTCCCCAAGCTCAAATCCAGTGCTAGCCAGGGCCATTACGCACCCCCAGGGTATTTCATTCCATTGGCTGATGGGCTGTCTTGAAGTCTACATCCTTTGGATTTACTGTCAGGATACCCAGTGTTCATTTGTCAGATACATTACACTGCTTGTGAATTACTTTTTATTTTTTGTTTTTTAAACAAAACAAGTTGTCAGGGTAGAAAATAATTTAAAGACCAAAATATAATTAGTAACTTCATTTGGTTAATAAAACTGTCCAGATTTCAAACCTAGAAGGGATTTCATTTTGTATATTCCTTTTTTTTTTAAAGATTTAATTTATTTATTTGACAGAGATCACAAATAGGCAGAGAGGCAGGCAGAGAGAGAGGAGGAAGCAGGCTCCCTGCTGAACGGGGAGCCCCGATGTGGGGCTCAATCCCAGGACCCTGAGATCATGACCTGAGCCAAAGGCAGAGGCTTTAACCCACTGAGCCACCCAGGTGCCCTATTTTGTATATTCCTGTATCATTTGTCATGGATATAAAAAAGTGAAAAAAATCCAGAAATAATTATTTCATTGTTTGCATTTGGGTGATAGACTCAATATTCTTTTTTTTTTTTTTTTAAGATTTATCTATTTGATAGAGAGGGAACAAGCAGGTGGAGTGGCAGGCAGAGAGAGAGGGAGAAGCAGGCTCCCTGCTGAGCAGTGAGCCCCTTATGGGGCTTGATCCCAGGACCCCAGGATCACGAGCTGAAGGCAGATACTTAACCAACTGAGCCACCTAAGTACCTCTAGACTCAATATTCTTTTTTTTAAGCCTATCGATTTTTTTTATTAAAAAAGCTTCATTTTTTAAATTTAGCTCTCTCTGTGCTTGTGCCTTCAACACTTTCACAATGATTTTCTGCTCCTTGATAAGGAAAGCATGCTTGATCCTGTCACGAACACACTTGGCACACGTGGAACCACCGAAGGCCCTGCTGACATGTTTTCTCATTTTAGACAACCTCATAAGGACTTAAAGTCTCACAGCATGAACTCCTGGCAGTTAGCCTAGGCACATGCCACAGGCAGATTTTGGTGCTTTCCCAGCCTTCTTGGTATAAAGGTAAACGATTCATGACAACCTAGTTTTTTAAAAAAAATTTTTAATAACTTTTTATTTATTTATTTGACAGAGAGATAGCACAAGTAGGCAGCGCGGCAGGCAGACAGAAGGAGAAGCAGGCTCTCCGTGGAGCAGGGAAGACTGATGCACGACTCGATCCCAGGACACTGGGATCATGACCTGAGCTGAAGGCAGACGCTTAACGACTGAGCCACCCAGGGGCCTCTAGACTCAGTACTCTTAATATATGGTAGGATGATAACCTTTTTTTTCATTTTTAAAGTTGACATATTTGAGATTTCTATCTCATATACATGTTAGATTTTGTTAAATTATTTTAAAATTTTGTTGAGGTAGTATAGATTAATTTGGGAAGATTTTATATCTTTACTAATAGTTGTATGAGTCTGCATTCAGTTGCGTAAATAGAGCTGACTATTTTTTTAAAAAAATTTTTTATTTTTTATTTTGTTATTTTATTTTTTTTTATTTACTTATTTGACAGAGGGAGAGAGATCACAGGAGGCAGAGAGGCAGGCAGAGAGAGGGGGGGAATCAGGCTCCCCACTGAACAGGGAGCCCGACGCGGGCCTCGATCCCAGGACCCTGAGATCATGACCTGAGCCGAAAGCAGAGGCTTTAACCCACTGAGCCACCCAGGCGCCCAAGATTTTTTATTTTATTTATTTGACAGAGAGAGAGAGATCACAAGTAGGCAGAGAGGCAGGCAGAGAGAGTGGGGGAAGCAGGCTCCCCGCCAGCAGGGAGCCCGATGCGGGCCTCGATCCCAGGACCCTGAGGTCATGACCTGAGCCGAAGGCAGAGGCTTTAACCCACTGAGCCACCCAGGTGCCCTAGAGCTGACTATTTTAAGGGTATAGGGATTTAGTATAGGGAATTGGTGCTTAGAAAATTATTTAATGGGCTGGAAGAGTCGGCTTTAGCCTAGGCCATCAGAAATGAGTCCCAGGATAAAACTGCAAAACTAGACTGTTACAGGAGAAGCTACTACCCATCAGCATGGAAAAACAAGACTCCACAACTAGAATTATTGATGTTAAGAATAGGCTACTGTAGGGGTGCCTGGGTGGTTCAGTTGGTTAAGTGTCCCACTCATGATTTTGGCTCAGGTCATGATCTTGGGGTTCTGGGATCGAGCCCCATGTTGGGCTGTGCACTTAGTGGAGAATCTGCTTGATGATTCTCTCTTCCTTTCCCTCTGCCCCTCCTCCCACTGGTGTTCTCTGTCTCTGTTTCAAATGAATTAATAAATCTTCCACCAAAAAAAAAAAATCATAGACTACTGTAGCTACACCGTAGGAGTCAAGAAGATACTGTATTACTCAACACACACAAAGCCAATGACTATGCTCTGGAAAGCTGCTGCAGAAATTACTACATTTACCACCATGCTTGCCAGCCAAAGAACAAAAGCAGCAGGAGAAAAGCTTTGGCTTTCCACACCAAATCTTACTTTAATGTACTTAATTGGCAGAAATCATTTACCTCTAGAACACTAACTGCAAGGGCATCTAGGAAATGTAGTTTTTAAAAAAATTTTTTAGAGACGGGGTGGGGATGGAAGGGAAGGGAGAGGGGCAAGCAGACTCTGCACTGAGCACCAAGTGACCCCTAATCTCACAAACCCTGTTCTGACCTGAGCCAAAATCAAGAGTTGGCTGCTCAACTGACTGAGCCACACAGGCGTCCCTGGGAAATGTAGTTTTTAACTTTTCAGGATTTGTAGTACAGAGAAAGTAACTTAAAACTTAAAAAACTTAAAAAAGTTTGGATGTGGAGTACCAATCTACCTTCTCCACAAACAAAGTGCAATTATTGTTTCAAATATTTTATGTATTTTATTATATATCTAATTTTTTTAAAGCAATCTCTATACCCAACATGGGGCTCAAACTTAAATCCCTAAGATCAAGGGTCACATGCTCTGCTGACTGAACTAGCCAGGTGCCTTTATTTTATGTATTTTAATAGAGAAAACTTTCTGAAGATCTTGCACATGCTTTGTTAGTTGGATTCCCAGATATACTATAGGTTTTTTAATTTTTATTTTTTTCATGTAGTTGGTATACAGTGTTTATAGTCTTTATTTTTAATCTCTTTTATTTTAGATATTGCAAGTATCTTTTCCTAGTCTGTCAAATTTGTACTACCTTTGTTGAATAAAAAATTAATTTTTGACCACACGTGATCCAGCCATCAATTTACAGAAAATTCAAAGACAGAAAAACATGTTAAATTATTCCACAAATTGCAGGGTTGCCTGGCTGGCTCGGTTGGGCATCTGACTTTGGGTTTCAGCTTAGTTCATGATCTCATGGGTCATGAGATCGAGCCCCACATCATGCTCTAGGCTCAGCAGGAAATTTGCTTGGGGATGATCTCCCTCTGCCCCACCCCCCTAAAATAATAAATCTTAAAAAAAAAAAAAGTTAAAATTATTCCACATAATACAGTCAACAAAATTCAGATTATGAGAAATGATAGGACAGTTAGTATGATACTTCAACCAATAAATTTCTGGGAAAAGGGAAAAATAAGAGAAAGGGGACTCTAGGTAAAAAGATACCTAAGAGACATGTTTAAAAAAAAAAACCACAAAGGAAAACAGGCAAAACTATAGTGCATAAGAATGTGTGCTTAGGTGATAACACTGAAAAGGAAGTAATTATAAACATCAGAATAATAGTTATTCTTGGGAGGAGAAAGGAGGTTGTAATTGGATGGGGAGCATGGGAGGTTGCTAGGATGGGGAGCAAGGGTCTATCTTGTGATCTTTTCAGTTTTCTGTATTTGCTATACTTAATAATGAAAGTCTTTTAAAAAGCAACACGGAACAAAATATATAATACAAAGATATACGCATATTTAAGGTCATGTTTCAATGTTAGAGAAGTTTACTGTAATGGGAAATAGCTATCTGGTCTTTGTCCCAGGTTTCTGGACCATAGCTCCTAAAATCCTTGAAGTGGTAGGAGTGTCTTTTGTATGCTAATGAGATGACTAGTGTACTAGAGACGACTAGAGAAGCTTCAGGATGCGGCAGAGTGCCAAAAGACCAAGGCATGATTAGAAGGTTGAGGATTGGAGGTTTTTTCGTCTCCAGCTGTTGAAGCTCAGATGCCATCATGAACTACACAGTAACTATCCCGACCAGGAAGTTCATGACCGACTACTTCAGTGGAAACAGATGGTCATTCATGTCCTTTACCTGGGAAAGGCAACAGTACCTAAGACAGAAATTTGGGGAAAACTAGCCAAAATGTATAAGACCACACCAGATGTCATATTTGTATTTGTATTTTGGTGGTGGCAAGACAACTGGCTTTGGCATGATTTGTGATTCCTTGGATTATGCAAAGAAAAATGAACCCAAACATAGACTCGCAAGACATGGTTTGTATGAGAAGAAAAAGACGTCAAGAAAACAGCGAAAAGAACGCAAGAACAGAATGAAGAAAGTCAGGGGGACTGCAAAAGCCAATGTTGGTGCTGGCAAAAAGTGAGCTGGAGATTGGATAACAGGAGTAAAGATGCTGCAGTTGCTTTATCTGTGGTGATTGTGCAGATTTTTCATGAGAGGATTAATAAACTAAGAATGTTAAAAAAAAAAAAAAAAAAAAAGAAGAAGGTTGAGGATTGGAGCTTTTAGTTCCACTCCTAAACTTCCAGGGAATGGAGAGGGCCTAGAAGTTGAATTCAATCACCAGTGGCCAATAATTTAATCAGTAATGCATAAGTAACGAAACCTATATTACAGCTGGAGAACTTCCCGGTTGGTGATTACATCAAGGTGCTGGGAGGGCAACACAGCCGAAAGAGGGCTTGCACATTCCAAAAATATCCCTTTCTCCACGTTAGGCCCTATGTATGTCTTCGGGTGTTCTGAGTTTCTTTATAATAAACTGGCAAACATATGTGTTTTTCTGAGTTCTGTGAGCCACTCTAGCAAGTTACTAAACCTAAGGTAGGGTCATGGGAACCCCCAATTTATAGCCTGTTGGTAAGAGTGGCCTAGGATTTGGGATTGGCATCTCAAGCGGGGACAGTCTTATCAGACTGTGCTCCTTTAACTGGTGGGATCTAATGCCAGCTCCAGGTGGCATTATTGTCTTTATTGAATTGAATTATTAGACACCTACTTGGTGTCTAGGGAATTGGTTGTTGGTATGGAAAAAAAAAAACACCAAAGTGTGTAACTTTGTGGGAAGGAAAATGGGAAAGGAGAGGGCCTTGCATGGACTGAAGATAACAGTATGCTAATGATAATGTTTATATAACTGTTCTCTGAGTATAAATTTAAAAAATTAAAAATAGTTAAAAAACTAAATTGTTAACATTCTGCAAAGCATTAGAGTACTCTGCAATGAAGCAAAGCATATAGAAGATGGTACCTTTAAAAGAAAAGAAAAATACGAATGTGTTTGTTATTTTTGCAAAAAATTAAACACTGGAATAAGAAACCAGAGACTTAAAACAGAAACACCTATACGGTATGAGCAGAAATTAAATGGAGACATGGAGGTGATAGGAATGGAAGCAAGACTTCTCAGAGTATACCTTTTCAGTTAGTTTTGATTTTTGAACCTTCTGTATATTGGAAAATGTCATCAGAGTAAAAAGAAAAAAGCAAACCCTAAAACTGAAAACAAACTGAAACAAAAGAACCTACCTGTATCAAATTGTGAAAATAGCCATATAGAGAAAAGACCTATTTCAAATGATTTTTTTTTTGAGATTTTTTATTTATGTGCGTGTGAGAGAGACAGAGAGAGAGAGAGAGAGAAAGCAGGAGAGGGAGGAGGGTCAAACGTAGAAGCAGACTCCCCGCTTGGCAGGGAGCCTGATGCGGGACTCGATCCTGGGACTCCTGGATCATGACCTGAGCCAAAGGAAGTCGCTTAACCGATTTAGTCACCTAGGCACCCTCAAATGATTTTTGAACACCTTATGTAGGCTGTCAAATCTTAATAGAATATATTTAAAGGAAAAAAGAACTGGAAAAAATGTAAACCTCACTCAGTAGTCTTGTTCGTTGCAACATTGGTATTGTAAATTAGGAAATACTTCCTATGTATTATAGGATAAAGCAGTGAGTAAATACTTTAATGCCTATAGAAGCTGAGAATTTTGGTTAAGAAAAAAGATACAGTATTATTTAATGTTATAGTTAGTACTTTTTTCTTTCTGTTTAAGAAATTTGTATTTAGCCCATGAAGATATTCTCCATTGTTTATTACAGTTTTGACTTTCACATTTAACTGTATGATCCAGCTCTAATTTTTGGCTGTCATGTAAGGTAGAGGTCAAAGTGTTTTTGTTTTTGTTTGTTTTTGTTTTTTCTCACATGGATTCTAGAAAGACCCTTGATAAAAGAACAGAAAGAAAAGTTTTGAAATGGACTCTGACCTTAGCTCAACAAGAACATGTGGGTGAGGTCACCCTGCAAAAATATTTTTTAATGTAAGTTAGAAATATAAAGTAGATCATTACATCTAGAGGGTTCTACTAAACCTGATAAAGTATATACGTGGTAGGTGGGGCGTCCATAGTTATTCCAGCTTTCCCAGACCCTCTACTATTCAAGGGTTTTATTTTCGTTCATTTGAAAAAAATAACATCTTTTTAAATTTGTATTACTATTTTAAGATTTTATTTTTAAGTAATCTCCACACCCAACATGGAGTTTGAATTTATAACCCTGAGGTTGAGAGTTGCATGCTCTACTGACTGAGCCAGCCAGGTACCCCAAAATAACATCTTTTTTTTTTTAAGGTTTTATGTACTTATTTGAGAAAGAGCAAGAGAGAGCACAAGTGGTGGGGGAGGGGCAGAGGGAGAGGGAAAACCAGACTCCCAAATGAGCAGGGTCCTGGGATCAAGCCCTGAGTCAAGGCAGATGCTTAATCCACTCAGCCACCCAGGTGCTCCCCAAAGTAACATCTTTAAATCAAAATCTAAATCTAAACTAGCACCAAGGCCTAGGCTCTAACATCTGCGTTCCTAAATAGTCTTTAATTATTGAGTAGTACCTGTGAATAATATATATATATTTTTTTGCCTCAGCATCTTTGTATTTCAGGTTTTTCTTTTAGTTATTTTATTTTTTTTTTATTTGAGTATATAGTTGACAAGCAATGTTACTTTAGTTTCAGGTATATAACTTAGTGATTTGACAAGTTTGTACATTATGCTAAGTTTACCACAAGTGTAGCTACCATCTGTCTGGTTACATCTCTATTACAGTATCACTGACTATATTCCTTATCCTCTGCCTTTTATTCCCCAGACTTACTCATTCCAGACTTGGAGGCCTGTATCTCTCCTTCAGCCATTTTGCCCAACCTCCCACCCACATTTCCCTCTGATAGTCATCATTTTGTTCTCTGTATTTATAATTCTGATTTTGCTTTTTGTTTATTCATTTTTTTAGAGATTTAATTTTTATTTATGAGAGAGGACAAGGGGAGTAGCAGAGGGAGAGGAACAAGCAGACTCTGTGCTGAGCAGGAGCCTCACATGGGGCTCAATTTCAGGAGCCTGAGATCATGACCTGAACCAAAACCAAGAGTCGGATGCCAGACTGAACTATCCAGGTGCCCCTGTTTATTCATTTTTTTAAAGATTCTATTTGTGAAGGAAATCATAGGGTATTTGTCTTCCTCACTCTTCACTTAGTATCATATCCTCTAGGTCTGTGCATGTTGTCTCAAATGGCATGCTTTCATCTTTTTTATGGCTGTGTAATAGTCCATTATGTGTATGTGCTGGGCATATATATATCTGTATATATATCTATATATACACACACACCACATTTTTTATCCATTTGTCTAATAATGGACACTTGGACACTTAAGTAACTTTCATGTCTTGGCTATTATAAATTATACTGCGATAAATATAGGGGTGCATATATCTTTTCAAGTTAGTGTTTTTCCCTGAGTTAATACCCAATAGTGGAATTATTGGATCATACAATATTTCTATTTTTCTTTTTTTTTTTTTTTTAAGATTTTATTTATTTATTTCACAGAGGGAGAGAGATCACAAGGAGGCAAAGAGAGGGAGAAGCAGGCTCCCGCTGAGCAGGGAGCCCGATGCGGGCCTCGATCCCAGGACCCTGAGATCATGACCTGAGCCGAAAGCAGAGGCTTTAACCCACTGAGCCACCCAGGCGCCCACAATATTTCTATTTTTCATCATTTGAGTAACCCCCATACTGTTTTCCACAGTGGCTGCTCCAGTTTGCACTCCAACTAGCAGTGCACAAGGGTCCTTTTCTCCACACCCTCATTAACACTTGTTCTTTCTTGTCTTTTTGATTTTTGCCATTCTGACTGGATACTGTGATTTTGATTTGCCTTTCCCCGATGATGAGTGACGTTCCCACCTTTTTGTGTACTGTTGGCCATCTGTAATATCTTCTTTGGGAAAGTGTCTACTCAGATCCTCTGCCCACTTTTTAATTGGATTGTTTGTTTTTTTTGATGTTCACTTGTATAAGTTCTTTATTTTGGATATTAACCCTCTATAGGATATATCATTTGCAAATATCTTCTCCCATTCAGTATAGGATATCTTTTGGTTTTATTGATGATTTCTCTTGCAATGCAGAAGTTTTTTATTTTTGTGTAGTCTCAATAGTTTATTTTTGTTTTTGTTTCCCTTGCCTCAGGAGACATATCTAGAAAAACGTCGATATGGCTGGTGTCAGAGAAATTACTGCCTGTGTTTTCTTCTAGGATTTTTATAGTTTCAAGTCTCATGATTAAGACTTTAATCCATTCTGAGCTTGATTTTGGGTATGGTATTAGAAAGTAGACCAGTTTCATTCTTTTACATACAGCTGTCCAGTTTTTCCAGCACCATTTATTAAAAACACTGTTTTCCCCCCATTATATATTCTTGCCTCCTTTATCATAGATTGGACCATATAATTGTAGGTTTATTTCTGGGGTCTCTATTCTGTTCCAATAATACATATTTTTTGCTATAAAATACAAAGCAGGTGGTAAAGAGTAGTATTTTTCAGTCTCCTGTAGTTTTACAGAATTGAAAATTTAAATGTTATCCTCTCATTATTTTCTTTCAGCATACAGTCTGTTTTGAGCTCAGATCTGCTGAACACATGAAGAGAATGACATTTGCATTAAATGTTAAATTATTAGCATTATATGTTCTTTCAAGTATTGCAGCTAATTTTTAGATGTTGTCCTTCACTCCTCATTCAAACAAATGAGGAGTAGGTGGTTGTATGTATTGATTGTACTGACTAAAACAGAACCTTCATAGTTCCATTAGAAGTAGACTTTTAAGGGGCACCTGGGTGGCTCAGTTTGTTGAATGGCCAGATTCTTGATTTCGGCTCAGGTCATGCATGGTCTTGGGGTCCTGGGAGCAGCCTCCATGTTTAGTAGGAAGTCTGCTTCTGGATTCTCTCTCTGCTTCCCCTGCTTGCTTTCTCTCTCTAAAATAAGTAAATAAATCTTAAAAAAAAAAAAAAAGGTACATACGCACTGCAAAGACAGAATTGAGTGCTCACTTCATCAGTGCTTACATTAAAATTGGAACAATACAGAGATTAGCACAGTCCTTGCATCATGATGACATGCAAATTCGTGAAGTGTTCCATATTAAAAAAAAATTAAGACGGAATTGGAAACCTTCACAAACTTTGGTGAATTATTCCAGTTTCATTTCTACTTTAGTTCTTGGACAAATAGATTACCCTCTCTGAACCTGTTTGCTCACCAGTAAAAGTCCTCAAACTTTATTGTGAGTCACAGTCCCCTAGAGAGTTAAAAAACAACAACAACAAAACTGCAGATAGAGTCTCAGGCTTACTGAAGTAGGCTGGGGCAGGGGCCTAGGCCTCTATTTTTATCACGTTTTCCCAGAAATTCAACAACTGCTCTTTTAGTATGCTTCTATGGATTGATGGATCATTCATACATTTTATACATAGAGCTAGAGAAATCAACCAGGTGAGAATGAGAGGAGGGCATTTTAGGTACAGAAGAATAAGGAGGCATGAACCACAAGCAGTTTGACAAGCTATAGTACTATTTCTCAAACCATGGGACACTAATCACACTTAATAGTCAAATTTTAGGTGGTTCATGGTGGGGTAAATCATTACTTACTGATAAAATTATATGCTTTCCAATTCTCTTCTACATCTTTTGTAAGGAGAACATCTTTTTGGTTCTAGGAGGTAACACCTTTTGTAACATTTGCTAATATCCTTTTGAAGAAAGAAGCCTTAATCTCAGAGCTGGCAGCATTATCTGGATAAAATCAACATTTATCTCCACTCTCTGGCAGTTGAAACTAACTAGCTATTTTTGGTAGAAATACAGTTTCCTTTTTAAAATAATCTATTTGAGTAGTTAAAATTGATCTATAAAAAAATTAAGTAGCTAGTTTATTTAATACTTGAGTATGCCAAAAATTGTGAAGAAGGTATATGAATGACAGAAATTTTTTAAGCTCAGCATGGTGAGAAGTGGCAAGATCGGCCTCAAGCCTTATGCTTGCCTGCAGCCCTGCTCTGTCACCTGCCATGAGAGGAAGTGCGGCCACACCAGCAACCCGTGCCCCAAGCAAAAGGGCAAATAAGGCCCCTCTGTTGATCCTTCCTTTGCTCTTCCTTTGCTGGAGCCCCAAGGCCCTGGGGCCTCAATAAAGTTTCCCTTCCATTGCTCAGAGCAGTAAAAAAAAAGAAAAAGAAAAGGAGAAGAAAGAAGAAGCAATTATGGGGGACCCTAGAAGTGGTGCTAAGGACCTTGAATTTTACTATACAGTGACTGGGGGTGTCATGAAGCTGTTAAACAAGAGAAAGTTAAACTTGGAAAAAGCCACAAAAGATAATGGAAGAGGCTGGTGAGGGGATTGTGGGGGAGGGTGGTAAGTAGAGGGAATTCACAAATAGGTTTGGCTAAAGAGAATCTAAAGCTGTTCTTTTTCTTTTCTTTTCTTTTTTTCTCTTAAAGATTTTTTTCATTTATTTGTTAGAGAGCCCAAGCAGGGGGAATGGCAGGCAGAGGGAGAAGCAAGCTCTCTGCAGAGCAAGGAGCCCGATGCGATGCAGAACTCGATCCCGGGCCCCTGGGATCATGACCTGAGCCGATTCTATGTGATAGAATGTCACATAATTTATATATATATTTACATATAGGGCAAACATTTGGGGGTGTCCACAAAAAATAAAACACGTTATTTCAAATGAATAATAATTCACAATTTAACCAAGAAATTAAAAGTGGCACCAAAAATACTGCTATAAGATTAGTGTCTCAGATTCAAAACCATACCCACCAAGAATTGTGCTCAACTGACTGAGCCACGCAGGTGCCCCCCAAAGCTGTTCTTGATGGACTTGTCTATTCATTAAGTCAGTGGAGAGTTCTGAAATGGGTGAGGTTGATCCCTTTAATGGCCTTCAGCCCCATTTAGTTGATAGCTATAGCTTAGATTTTTTTTTAAAGATTTTATTTATTTATTTGACACAGAGATAGAGATCACAAGTAGGCAGAGAGGCAGGCAGAGAGAGAGAGGGGAAAGCAGGCTTTCCGCTGAGCGGAGAGCCCGATGCGGGCCTCGATCCCAGGACCCTGAGATCATGACCTGAGCCTAAGGCAGAGGCTTTAACCCACTGAGCCACCCAGGCGCCCCTGATTTGAACCAAATGTCTAGTTTAGGAATATAAAGCAGGACAATTCTACAGGCTATTAGTTATAGAGGTTATATTCCATGCAAAAATTTTATAAGAAATTTGGAATATAACAAAATTACAGCTCTCTAATAATAGGTACCAAAAATATGTACCAATAAAAATCAAAGCAAAAAGGAGCACTTGCCTGGATCAGTTAGCAGAGCGTGAGACTCTTGATGTCAGGGTTTTAAGTTCAAGCCTCATGCTGGATGTAGAGATTACTTTATCTTTAGGGGCATCTGGGTGGTGCAGTCAATTGAGCATCTGACTCTTGGTTTCTGCTCAGGTTGTAATCTTGGGGTCCTGAGATTGAGCCCCGTGTTGGGCTCTGTGCTGAGCTTGGGGTCTGCTTTCCCTCTCCCTCTGCCCCTACCTACCCGTGCCCTCACTCTTTCTCCCTCTCAAATAAGTCTTTAAAATAAAATCTTTTAAAAAGTCAAAATAGGCACCTGAGTGGTGCAGTCAGTTAAGCGTGTGCCTCTTGGTTTCAGCTCAGGTCATGATCTCAGGGCCATGAGATTGAGCCCTTTGTGGGGCTCTGTGCTCAGTGGGGAGTTGGCTTCTCTCCCTCCTCCTCTGCCCTCGCCACCCCACTCTCTCTAAAATAAGTAAATCTTTAAAAAAAAATCAAGACCAAAAAAACCCCTTCTTCTGTGTAATTTGAGTGAAATATTTCCTACTACTAGTAGCCTCCTCCCTCGAAATCTGGATGTACAAGTGTTGTCATGTCATTGTTCCCCCACAGAGATTGGGCCAGGCGTGACTGCCGGCTGCTCTAAAGCCGTGGCTGTACTTGGTCGTAGGGCCAGATGCCAGACATCTGTCTTCCATTAACTAGGATCAAAATGAAGCCCTCCCCACTGGATGATTTAACATATAACATAAAACCCCAAGCAAAGATTGCCCTGTTGCCTATATAGCAAAATCTCAATTACAAGACTTTCTTCTCCAGCTTCTCAATCGCTGTGATGATACAGGTATTTGCAATATGGCCTTTTGCTCTTGGTTGGTTTTTTGTTTGTTTTTTCCTGATGCTTGCCTGCCTTGTTTTTTCACATATCTTTTCAGGCTCTCCTCCTTTCCTTGTCCTTAGACTTTCTATAGGACCCTCTCCTTTTTTCTCTGTTTAAACTTTTTTTTAATTTTTTTTAAAGATTTTATTTATTTATTTGACAGAGAGAGATTACAAGTAGGCAGAGAGGCAGGCAGAGAGAGAGGAGGAAGCAGGCTCCCTGCTGAGCAGAGAGCCCGATGCGGGCCTCGATCCCAGGACCCTGAGATCATGACCTGAGCCGAAGGCAGAGGCTTTAACCCACTGAGCCACCCAGGCGCCCTTTTTCTCTGTTTGATCCAAAGAGTTCAGCCATTTTCTGAGCCTCCTCATTTGGATGTTGGCTGACTTTAGAATTTGTATCACAAACCCTGGCCTCTTATTCCCAGTTCAGTATGTTCAGATGCTTCCTGAATCCATTTGGATGTCCTCAAAAGTATGTATCCTAACCTAGATCTTCCTAGTGAATTAAATCTCCTTAAGTGATCCGATTTTTGACTATTGGTTACTGAGGCTGATAAAATGACACACTCCACACTATAACTTCACTTCCTATTCGTTGATCTGCTGTTCAATTTTTTGTGTCCCCCCAAAAATGGACAATGTTAACTGATTGTGCACCCATAGAATTAAAGAAGCCATCTTTTATTGCTTCCAAATCTCTTTCCCTCTGTCCCTCCCTCCCTTCCTCCCTCCCTCCCTCCCTCCCTCCCTTCCTTCCTTCCTTTCTTCCTTCCTTCCTTCCTTTGAAAGCATTTGGGAATGGAGTTGTTGAAAATAAAAAAATTATTAAATTTCAGATTACTGAGGAATACTTAGGAAGAATACTGAACAACTTTATTTGCTAGCAAATGCACTACTTAAAATGTTTAAAGTTCCAAAATATATTATCTAGTATACTATAGTTCAATTTTTAAAAATTCATATTTATATATTTTATAATTAAATTAACAAAATCAGTTTCATTTTCAGCTTATCTGTCATAAATTAACAATAGACATTTTTCATGGAGGTCAGAGTAGAATTTCATAAATATAGATTCATGTTTGTTGTCCCAGTGAGTAATACCTTAATGGTACATACTTAGTGGTAAGTGAACTGATGATAGAATGTCACATAATTTATCTATATATATTTACATATAGGGCAAACATTTGGTGGTGTCCACAAAAGGTAACAAAACATGTTATTTCAAATAAACAATAATTCACAATTTAACCAAGAATTTAAAAGTGGCACCAAAAATGTTACCGTAAGATTAGTGTCTCAGATTCAAAACCATACCCAGCAAGAATTGTAACAGTCTCCCCGAGAGGAGTTCTGAGTAGGGGTAGGTGACGGGGTTAAGGCCTCAAATAGGAAAAGCAGACTTTGTTGAGGAACCAAAGAGGTTCCTGGATTCTGAGTGGAGGGTCGTGGAATTAGTGAACTGGGCAATGTTGATTTATGAAGTAAAAACCCTTCTGGTTGCTGGTAACAGAGACAGAACTCCAGTTGGCTTAAGCCACAAAAGACACCAAGAACTTGAGGGGCTCTGATAGCTTTAGGTATGACTGGATCTAGGTTCTCAGTGCTATCACTGAATACTATCCCTCTCCTTTGGTTCTCTGGCTCTGCTTTCTGCTGGGTTGGTTTCACGGTCCAGTACACTTGCCCCAGGTTATGGCAGAGAGAGACTTTAGCAGCTCCAGCCTCACTGCCTGGCAAATGTTAACTCCTGCAGAAAAGGATCTCTTCTCAGTTTCAAAAAAAGTCCCGGGATTAACTGTGATTGGTCTGACTCACGTGACATGTCCACTGCTGGGCAAACCTGGGTCATCTACCACCATCCCTGGAGCTATGGAATGGGATTCTGTCCCCAAAAGAAAAAGAATGATTCTGTCACTAGAAGATATACAACCACCTGGGGTAGGAAAAAAAAAAAAAGCAAGGAAGGGGACATGAGGACAAGAAAAGAATATGAATAAACCCAATCTTATTTCAAATTTTGGCTGAGATTCATCTTGGCAAACCAATAGCAAAATGTTCTCATGCCAGAAAGCTTAGATGGCTTTAGTTCAGAGTTTCTTTCTTTCTTTCCTTTTTTTTTTTTTTTAAGATTTTATTTGAGAGAGTGAGAGAGAGAGCATAAGCAGGGGGAGTGGGAGAAGGAGAAGCAGACTCTCCGCTGAGCAGGGAGACCAATGTGGGACTTGATCCCGGGACTCTGGGATCATGACCTGAGCAGAAGGCAGACACTTAACCGGTTGAGCCACTCAGGCGCGCCCAGAGTTTTTTGACTTTTAAGAAAATTATTGTTCAAAAAAAAAGTCATTTCCCTGAAGAGGCTTTGTAGACATGTTTTTGCCTAATCACCTGCCTGAGATTTTAATACCACAGATGTACTGTATATGTTTATTTACTATATGTATATCTGTGCTTTATACATAAGAAGAGTAAGAATAAAGCTTACTCTTTATCTAATGCAGGGTTAAGAACAACAAAATACATTTTAAGTTAAAATTTTAGTTAACTTGAAAATCAGGAGCACCTGGCTGGCTCAGTCATTAGCGCATGTGACTCTTGATCTCAGGGTTGTGAGTTCGAGCCCCATGTTGGGTATAGAGATCACTTAAAAATAAAATCTTAAAAAAAATCAAAACTACTAACATTTAACTTTATAACTATTTCCTGAGTAACTTTTAACACAGATTATTTACTTGTAAAATGTAATGTCGCAAATAAAATATACATATTTGCAATTTTGGAAGTATATAATAATAGCAAAGTAATCAATATAAAAATAATTCAAAGTAGTTACTTTTTCAGCAAAAGAAACAATTGAAGAAAATTAAATCTCTTAAGTATTAACTTTCAACTTTTGTATGATATGAGAAAATGGCTTTTAAATGCTAGATACTTATTCAGATATTGTTAACACTTCTTTTTGGCACTTGACATAATGATGAGTTAACCTTTTTTTTTTTTTAACTTTAGAGAGAAAGAGAGTGGTGGGGGTCAGGGATAGGGGGAGAGGGGAGGGGGAGAGAGAATCTCAAGCAGACTCCCTGCTGAGTGTGGAGCCTGATGCAAGGCTCAGTCTTACAACCATGAGATCATGACCTGAGCCAAAATCAAGAGTTGGATGCTTAACTGACAACCACCTAGGTTGACTAACTTTTGTGGAATTAAATAGTAAAATATAGGCCATTTTTGTTTACTTCTCAAAGCTCCAGTTGCACAGTAGCACTAAGGATCAAACGGACAACATCCTCAAGGTAGCCAACAGCAGGTAACAGCCCAGCAGGCCACTGCTCACAGTATGACTTTGAGATTGAACAATCAATTGAAAGAGAGTCTTCAAATCACAGCCACCTCTTCACCATATTGTTGTAGTATTGATCTAGCATCTGTTTGAGTGTCTTCTGTGTTAGTGCCAATGTGGCTCATGTGATGCCCAAGAAAACTCAACAAGAGAAATGAAATACTAAGGAATAAGATTGTGTTGAGTAGCGTAGAACTTTGAAGGGCCTGAAACCATTGTAATCTCATTCTTGGCACATCGCCTCCTCTAAGAATAAACTTTTGCTCCCTAGACAGCACCATCACTCCCATTGGGAGTGGATATACTAACAGGTGGCCTAAAGAGCAGCTTTTCCCCCTCATATTGAGGTGAACTCTGTCTTCCAGTGAAGTTTACTTATTCTATTGTTTCCATACCAAATAGACTTAATCTTTCATATAACAGATCCTCAAATATTTGGTAACTGAAATTTTACTCCCTCTATACGGAACAGCTTCTCGAAGCTTTTCCTTTCTGAGACGAAACTTAACTACAGGATCCTTTTATTGGCATTCATTTGACTCAGTTTCCCTTTCGCATTACACATTCTTCAGGGGTAGGCCCTATGACTTGTCTCCTTGCCCTGTTTGATCCACTCCCATTCATTGTTAAAATTAGGTGTGTAGCTGAACACAGTATCTGAGCCAGAGTTGAAGGCTGTTTCTTCCTGTTTTGGACAGTACTGATCTATTAACATAGTCACTGGACCAGCCTGAACAGCTTGCTGATACCTATAGAGTAATAAACTGAAATCTCTAAGTCTTTCTTCATATGTCCTGCTAATAGATTGAATTCTTCCATTTCTAGTTTTCTGAGACTGAGGTGTGATTTTCATTCACACCTGCTACCTTTCATTCTCTTGAGCTCTTCCAATTATTCCATCATGTTGAGACATTTGAAGGTCCTGATTCATTTTCCTCATTCATTCATTCCATCCATTCATTCATTACTTTTACTGGCTTTTCTTTTCTTTCTTTTTTTTTTTTTTTTAAAGATTTTATTTATTTATTTGACACAGAGAGAGGGATTCCAAGTAGGCAGAGAGAGAGAGGAGAGAGGAGGAAGCAGGCTCCCTGTCAAGCAGAGAGCCCAATGTGGGCCTCGATCCCAGGACTCTGGGATCATGACCTGAGCTGAAGGCAGAGGCTTTAACCCACTGAGCCACCCAGGCGCCCTATACTGGCTTTTCTAAAGATATTTTCATAAAAGTGAGAACTGAAACAAAAAGTCCATATGAGGTAAAAAGAAGAAGAAAATTTTCCAGTCCCTAGAGTTAATGTGAGTTCTGAGACCGAGCACATGAAGTTTACATCTAAGCTTTGTCCTAAAGGGAGATTGCATTCCTCCTTCATGCATCTCCTGTTGAGGGAGAGAATAGATGCAAATTAAGTTTACATCATCTTAGGAGTTCTTAAATAATTACTTTTACAAAATAAAATTTACTTGGCACCTGAGATCTAATCACCTCCTGGTGTCAGTGTACATTGGAAATTACAGATGTTATTGGAGTAACACTCTTATAGAAATGTATAATATAGTTCTTTTCAAGCTCATAATGAAGCATTTTATCATTTTGGCCTATCAACATATGTCAACAATGTGGCATCAAATACTGAGTCAATCAACAGTATAATTTTTGGGGGGAAAAAAGACCTTGCTAGTGATAGTCTCTATAATGAAGGCAACCGACCGAGTGTTTCAGACTTGACTTACTTGGATGTTTAGCCCAATCCTTTACTCAGAGAGAATAGACCTGGCTTATGAGAGTTAATCCATACCATTTGGCGGTTGAAACAGTTATAAAGCTGCTTTGGAATGTCCTAAATTGTACCTATGAGACCTGTTTTTGACAGATGTGTTCATGTAGTCCAGTCAACTGGCATATGGAATTTTTATGTACATGTTATGCAAAAGTTTCAACATGTAACATTTATTAGTGCTTGCACTGGCATGGAGAGACAGATGGTATACACATTACTTGCAGAAGCAGGTTTTGCAGTGGCCTTACAAGTCTGACTTTGCTCAGTTTCCTAGTCACTTAACCCCCCCCACACACCCCTCCCGCCCAATGTACACATGCATAAGAGGCCAAACCCTCCCTCCTCTGACCCTGGAATTTGCTGTAGGAATTCTCTCCCGATTGCTTGACTTAAAATTTCCCTTCTTTCCTTCCCCTTCCTTGGCCCAGATCCCCACCTCCTCTGTCTTTTCACTCCCTCCAGCTGGTCCAGGGTGAGGTCTGGAGGCTGAGGTAGGGAAGAACACTCCCCCACAGCTGTTCGCAGCCCCCACCCATCCCTAATGTTAGTCTTGGCAGCGTCCAGCATGTTTCCCCCACATTAACCCCAAAGTCCTCCTTTCTTTAAGTCTCAGCTGCAGTAATGAAAGGCCCAGTTGCAAGAGCTGCAGATTAATCTTCTGTCCCAGTTATTTTTTTATTTTATTTTTTTTAGAGAGGGGGAGAGATAGAAAGAGAGTGGTGGGTAGGCACAGAGGGAGAGGAAGAGAGAGAATCTCAGGCAGGCTCCACACGCAGCTCAGAGCCTGACACGGGGCTCCATCTCACATCATGAGATCATGACCTGAACTGAAAAAGAGTTGGATGTTTAACTGACTGAGCTACCCAGGCACACGCCCTTGCTTTTTTTAAAGTAGGCTCTATGTGGGGTTTAAACTCGGGACTTCGAGATCAAGAGTCACGTGCTCTACCGACCGAGCCAGCCAGTTTAAAGAAAAACGGGGTGGAGGAAATGTCTTTCCTTCTTTGTAGTATCCACATGAAAGAGCACAAGAGGGGCACTAAGAGAGAGGGGCACTAATCTCAGGCAGAGATTCTCTCTCTCTCCCTCTGTCCTGTCCCCCCCCCCAGTCACGCAAGCTCTCTCTCCCGCTCTCTCTCTCTCTCAAATAAATAAATCTTAAAAAAAAAGAGAAATATCCTTAGTAAACAAAGATTCTTACCTATCAATACGAACCACTCCCAAGAAGAAGTTGGATAAAGAAAATAAAAGGGCAATTCACAAAGCCATATTTTTTGAATGTGTGTGTTCAACCTCAATAGCAATTAAGGTCATGCCATTTAAAATGAGATTTTTATTTTTCCTATATTCATGATGAAAACTTTGAAAGAATACAGTGCTCAATCCTGGCCAGGCTTTGGGGAAGTAAGCACTCTCCTGTGTTGAATGGATTCAGCAGGTGGGAATGAAGGTGGGAATGAAGGTGGAGTATGGGAGAAGGGGGTGGATGAGTCAGCGGTGGAGAGCACATTGCCGAAAGAGGCTGGGTGTGGTATTAATCCTACCTGGCCTAGCTAGAGGGTTGATGAAAGTCCTTGTTGGGATAGGAAGGTGGATAGCAGGAGAGCAAGGGAGAAAGAGATCCAAGAAGGTACTAGGTGAGAGTGATTTCTGATGCCATTATAGCTACATTTCCCTTCATAAATTCTTCTTTGTCCATGCTTTTGACTTTTACAGAGCATCCCAAGAATCAACTCATTAACCAGCACACATTTATACTTTTAAAAACTGTATTTATTTTCAACATTTATATCAGGAAGTGTAACACAGTAGGAGAAACAAGCAAGGACTGACATTTAAGTGTGGTGCAGATAGTGAAGGCCCCCCCGTTTGGGCAGACTCGGGTAACAGTGAGAGCTCTAATCTCAGTTTACTAGCTGTGGGGTTTCAGGAACACCAGTCTCTCTGAATTTGTTTCCAATATATTTGTATTTCTGTAAATAGGAATAATACTACTTCACTTTACAATGTTGTTGGGATCAAGTAAAATTATGAATGTGAAATCCTGAGAATTAGTATGTGCTCAGTAAAAGTAGGTTCCCCTCCTTGTTGAGAACAGCAGCAAAAGGCCTGCTTAGTTTACAGGAGTCACCACACATTTCTTATGTGGTCTGCTTCCATCCCAGACAGGCTGTGAGGCCTCACATTGCCTGAGGGTCTTGCTAACACTTGATAAAGGGTTGATGACCAAAAAAAAAAAAAAAAAGAAAANCAAAAAAAAAAAAAAAAAAGAACAGCTTCCTATTTTGTTGTTGTTCAGGCTGAGAGGAAGGCTGTGACTTCTGGTAAAATACTGATGGGTTCAATCTAGCAGGGCCTCCCTCATCTCCCTGGCTGCACAGCCTCATGTGTTGTTGGCTTGCATAAAACTTAGAGATTATGTGACCCCCATCTGGTGAGGAAATGGAGAGCAGAAGGCAGGCAAACAGGAGCCCCAAAGAGCCCTCTAAGTTGCTTTAATCAAATTGGAGTGGCAGCCATCTACTAAATGCAGATGGGTCTCAGAGTTTGGGGATTACCCGTGGCTATCCTACCAAGGACACAAAACCACACGGTAAGGTCAAATAGAAAGGTCAGGGACAGGGTGCCTGGGTGGCTCAGTCGTTAAGCATCTGCCTTCAGCTCAGGTCATGATCCCAGGGTCCTGGGATCAAGCCCCACATCAGGCTCCCTACTCTGCGGGAAGCCTGCTTCTCCCAGTCCCCCTGCTTGTGTTCCCTCTCTTGTTGTGTCTCTCTCTATCAAATAAATAAATAAAATCTTAAAGAAAGAAAGAAAGAAAGGTCAGGAAGGGAAGCCTGTAACCAGCAGGGCCATGGTGGAGGTGTGACGGTTCCATGTCACACGGAGACACATGGCATTGGGCCAGGGGGCTTCTGGTACTGCTGCTGCCATTATTACTGTTGTCTTTTGACAGGTAGTGTATTGTGTCAAAAAAAAATGACCACCATCAGAAATGGAAGATCAAGATGTTAATTTCCCCACTGCTACCTTCCTGGTTAGAGGTGCTCAAACCTTTACATGCCTCAAAATCACCCAGTGGGCTTCCAGAGACCCAGGCTCAAGAGACTCATTGTCAGGATTTCTGGTGTAGGCCCCGAGAACGTGTATTTCGAACAAACCCCCAGGTGCTCCTGAGACTGCAGGTCCAGGTGGGCCCTGTGTTGAGCCACCCGAGGTAATTTTTTAGAGAAGGTATGGCCCCTGTTGCTGGGGGGTCCACCTTGAAGATGAATTTGTTCCCCTACACCCACTCAGATCAGTCTTCCTTAGTTTAAAAAAAATAAAAATCATTATCTCAATTTCCTTTGTTTAAAACAAGGGATATTGGGGTGCCAGAGTGGCTCAGTTGGTTAAGCATCTGACTCTTGGTTTCGGCTTGGGTGGTGATCTTGTGGGTTGTGGGATGGAGTCCGAGTGGGGCTCTGTGCTCAGCGTGGAGTCTGCTTGAGATTCTCTCCCTCCCCCAAATCGCCTGTGCGCCAGCACTCTCTCCCTCTCTCTCAAATAAACGAATCTTTAAAAAACAAAAGGGATGTATCAAGTGCAGCAAAAATGACAGTTTATAATAGAGGCACATTGAAGTCCAATTAGTAATCCCCAAGATTGGGGGCGCCTGGGTAGCTCAGTTGTTAAGTGTCTGCCTTCGGCTCAGCTCATGATTCCCAGGGTCCTGGGATTGAGCCCTGCATTAGGCTCCCTGATCAGCAGGAAGCCTGCTTCTCCCTCTCCTACTCCCTCTGCTTGTATTCCCTCTCTCACTCTCTCTCTCTGTCAAATAAATAAAGTCTTTTAAAAAAATCACAATTATCACTGAAAAGCTTAAAAAAAAAAGGTAATCCCCAAGACTGGTTGAACTTTGGGAAAATCTGGAAAACTGGACAGGAGGGGAAGGAGGAGGAAGGGATAAAGGAATGAAGGCAGCCCGCCCAGGCCTCACACCCAGATACTCTCTAATTGGTTCAGGGTAAGGTCCTGGCAGGAACCTGGTTTAAAAGTTCCCATATGACTTCAGTTTGCACCTGGGTCTGAGAACTGCAGGTCTACACCACTGGTTCTCAGATTTGCCTACACATTGGGGAGCACTTGGAAAGTTTAAAAAAATACTCACACTTCTGCCCCATTTTCAAAGATTCTGATTTATAATGGGATGTAGCTTGGGCAGCCAGAGCTTTAGAATCTCCTCAGGTGATTCTATGATGGCTCATATGCAGATCAATCTATTCTAGATTAAACAAGTCAGGTTGACCGCTTGGTCCCCCTCTCCAGACACTCTCTAACACAGTGGTTCTCAAAAGGCAGTCCCTGGACCAGCATCAGCATCACCTGGGTACTTTTTAGAAATGCAGTGTTCAGGCCGTGCCTCAGACCACTGAATCAGGAATCAAGTTGTAACAAGCAGCAGTGCATGTTGTAACAAGCCCGGTGGCTCGGATGCCCCACCGAGTCAGAGAACCCCTGCTGTGTCATCCTGTCTGTTATCGGAGAGTTCCTTTTGCCATCCTCCCAGTGACCAGCCAGCGTTAGAGGCAAAGACTTTGGTCCTCTGACTGTTGGGCAATACCAAATCCCCAGCTTCTGGATGAGCAATGCCAAACTTCTTGGTGTGAATGAGTTTTTATATAATCTGTGTAGCTTTTGTTGGCTGGAAACTGATGGCATTTAAGTGGGAGGGTCAGTAATGGGCCGCAGCTACAATCTTGGTCAAAATGACAAGCAAAGAAGCAAGTAACAGACGGAAGGCAGGCAACATAAAGCGAAAGTCGATCCCTGTTGTCTGGGCTGGGAAACAAGGGCATGAAATCGGAGGGGAAGGGAGGGAGCAAAAGTGTCTGTGCCAGGAGAAACCAGGAGGGCCCTAGTTTGGGAGGTTTTTCCTTGACTACCAATGCACTTCAAGTTTGTTGGCACAGCAGGCAAAGTCTGTTTTCCTCTTTATAGGGCCCTGCTTTCTTGCTGAGGGGAGGAGCCTGTGTGTACTGTGTTGACACTGAAAAAAATATCGTTGATCATGTCAGAACCAGGTGAGTGACAAACAGCAGCCTCACTGAACACGGTAAGATCAAGCAGTTTGTACAAAGGAGATTTAACCTGTTTGACAAAGGACTCCTTTGCTGGCTCCCATAGACCACTTGATTCTGATTCAGTTCAGCCCAGGCTTAGATGCTAAGAACACTAAGGTGGAAAAGGCACAGAACCTGCCCTCAAGTAGATCATAATCTGGCAAAGAGTGCCTGGGTGGCTCAGTGGGTTAAAACCTCTGCCTTCGGCTCAGGTCATGATCCCAGGGTCCTGGGATCGAGGCCCGCATCGGGCTCTCTGCTCGGCGGAGAGCCTGCCTCTCTGCCTACTTGTGATCTCTCTCTCTCTGTCAAATAAAAAAAAGAAAAAAAAATCTGGCAGGGGAGAGAGGTGAGCAAATATTTCTACACAGTGTGCTGATTGCTGTGTGAACACAATGCAGTCAGAATACAGAGGAGAGAAGGATTAATCCTGGATGGGGGTGGAGGTGAGGTGGTCAGGGAAGGCTTCATGGACGCAGACCCTGGAGCTGGATTTTGGAGGCAAAATAGGTTGTTTGGCAGTCAAAGTGGGTGGAGGGTTTTCAGCCTGGACAGGGCCTGAGGTGGGGGGAAGCAACATACTGAATAATATTTTTGGGTTTTTTTTTTTAGATTTTCTTTTTTGAGGGGATGGAGGGGTGAGGGAGAGAAACCCAAGCAGACTCTGTGCTGCACATGGAGCCTGAGTGGGGAGTGGGGAGGAGCTCAATCTCACAACCCTGAGATCATGACCGGAGCTGAAACCAAGAGTCAGACACTTAACTGACTGAGCCGCCAAGGCACCCCTTGAGTATTGTTAATGGGTAAATCATGAGGTGGGGAGTGGCAAAAGTATGCAACTGTAGAATGGAGCAGGGCTGATGGCGTTTCAGGGTAAGCTTAAGGAACTTGAATTTGATCACACTGATCTGTATTTGGCAGACCTAGCTGGTGACCAGAATTACCTGGGGAACCTGGAGAGAGTCTGATTCAGTAGGTCTAGGTGGGCTCTGTGATGTGTGCTGCCCAAGTGGGCAGGAAGAGAGAGGCTGACCAAGTCAAGCAAAGTGGCAAGAGTGGACAATACTGGAAAAGCAATTTGGAGATTAGCTCAGTGGCTTGTGGAATAACTAGGTGTCTATCCACTTTTTTTTTTTAAAGATTTTATTTATTTATTTATTTGAGAGACAGAGCACAAGCAGGGAGAGGGGTGTAGAGAGAGGGAGAAGCAGGTTCCCGCTAAGCAGGGAGCCCGATGTGGGGCTCCATCCCAGGACCCTGGATCATGACCTGAGCCGAAGGCACATACTTAACAGACTGAGCCACCCAGGTGCCCTGATGTCTACCCACTTTTAAAAGGAATGTTTAAGTTTTTGAGACTGGCTTTTGTGCAATCCTTATTCAATGGTTGTTGTTGGAGATTATTTGCTGATGTACATTGGGCCAAAAGTAGTGTTACCCTTGCTGGAGTGTGCCTGGCTGGCTCAGTCAGGAGAGCATACAACTCTTGATCTTGGGATTGTGAGTTCGAGCCCCACGCTGGGTGTAGAAATTACTTAAAAATGAAAAAAAAAATCTTAAAAAACAAAGAATATTACTAATGCCAACATGGGTTTCGCAGGAGCCCTTCCTATTTTTTTGTGGTATATGTCAAGTAGTAACAAAAATGGCAACAAATGAGGTATGATAAGATTTATTATTGTAGCAGATACCTAATAATATGTCTTTCCTAAAACTTGATAAAAATAAATGTTTAAATTTACTTTGCCTACAAAATAAAATTAATAGACACGAATTCCTCTGAGTGAAGACAAGATTGGTCAAGGATGAACTACAGGCACTAATAGTGAGTGTCTACTACAAATAAGCAAATCAACAAAGGAGCTTAAAGTAGAACAAATCCTTGGGCCAGAAATAATAATTTGCTGGAAATTCTTTTGGGAAGCACTAGCTTTTGAAGCACATCCTTTCATTCCTTTGGAAAAGTCAGCCATAGGGTTTCCAGGTGTCTTGTTTGGAACCAACATGTAGTATTTGAGCTCTCTGACCACCATAAAAATAGAATACACGTGAAAATAGTTTTCCACCAAAATTATATGTTTTATTATGTGGTGTGCTGACTTACCAGAAATGAATAACATAAGCTACCACAGAGTCTAATTATTAAACATTTTATATCATGATGTAGTAGATTATATTTTCCGAAGACGGTAGTAATTGTACCTTCCTCACACACTTTTTATGTGGTGACTTTGACACTCTGCCCATTGAGAGTTGGGGGTCTATGTTCTTCTTATGAATTAAATTGCTTCTCCCTCAAAATTCATATGTTGAAGTCCTAATCCCTAGCACCTCAGAATGTGACCTTATTTAGACATAGAGTCCTTATAGAGGTCATCAAGTTAAAGTCATTAGGGTTGGCCCTAATTCAGTATGACTTGTATAAAAAAGGGGGGAAATTTGGGCACAGAAGCTCACAAAGAGAAATAGTGATGTGAAGAGATGGCCATCTGCAGGCCACAGAGAGAGGCCTAGAACACATCCTTTCCTCTCAACCCTGAGAAAGAACCAACCCTGCTGATACCTTGTGGGCATCTAGCTTCCAGAACCGTGAGACAATACATTTCTGTTGTTTAAGCTACCCAATCTGTGGTACTGTGTTATGACAGCCCCAGCAAAGGAACACAGTTCCCTCTCCATGAATCTGGGGGACTTGACACTACTATGGAAATGGTATTATATAACTTCCTAGGTTAGATGAGAGAAGGCAATAAAGCTTCCATTGGTTCTCTTGGGGGAGACTGGCCAGCCATGCTGTGATGAGCTCAGGCCACTTGAAAAGATCACATGTTGGTGTTCTGACTGACCATTCCAGCTGACAGCTCGCATCAGCTGCTAGAGATGTAAATAAATGCATTTCCAAATGATACCTATTCCCAGCCCTGGGTCACCTAGCCTTCAGAATTGTCTAGCTGAGTCCCTGGATATTGTACTGCAGAGACCTAGCAACCCCTCGATGCTCCTTGTGAATTTCTGACTCACTGAGGTCACAAGCATGATAAAATGTTGTTTCAAGCCAATAAGTTTTGAGATAACTTTTTTAAAGATTTTATTTATCCACTTGACACAGAGAGAGATTACAAGTAGGCAGAGAGGCAGGCAGAGAGAGAGAGGAGGAAGCAAGCTCCCTGCTGAGCAAAGAGCCCTATGCGGGCCTCGATCCCAGGACCTGGGATCATGACCTGAGCCGAAGGCAGCGGCTTTAACCCACTGAGCCACCCAGGCACCTGAGTTTTGAGATAATTTGTTACATAGTAGCTGGAAACAAGTTTTTAAAATTATCTTTGTTCATGAATTTTTACCTCCTATGACTGGTATGTTTTGAAACCATCAGGTACTTTTAGATCCTGGATGTTTGGTCCCCTTACTGCTCTTGGCTTTTCATGACATTAGGCTCAGATGTTAGGGAGAGTAGGTGACCCTGCCTTAAGTTGATTTAACAGACCACGAACAAATGGATTTCTGATAAACTGAACAGGACAGACAGCAGTGGCTCAGGGTTGAAGATAGGAATTTCAGAACACCTTCTGAGATGAGTAAGAGTTTACTAGCAAGGTTAGTGCAGTTTGCCTGGAGCAGGGGAGGAGTCTTGGAACCCCAAAAGGCAATACTTTCCTCACCTGGGTCACAGAATCCAGGAAAAAATAAAGCAAAAGTGTTGATCTCTTAGGGGGCAAAAATTATTGGCTGTTCCAGAAGAATGAATTGAGAAGCAGATCGTGGCAGCATCTGAAATCTCAATGAAATTAGCAGGCTGCCAAGCTGGCGACCTACAAGGTTAAGTGTCTGAGTGCCTCATAATCATGGTCCGGAAAGAAGACAGACCAGTCTTCTCTGAGGAGCTGTGTTCATCAGGCTCAAGATATCAAACCTAAGGAAAATGCAGGTTGTAAATCTCCCCAATTATTTCCTAGCTTGCTCTTCTTTTTAGATTTTTGCATTGCCTTTCATTGTGTTTTGAGAGGATTCATTTTGAGCAATTCTAAATTTTGTCAGGGATTGGGAGAATTAAAATGCAAACAAACAGCTTTATTGAGGAATAATGGCTATCTAATACAATGCACATATTTACAGTGTACAGCTTGATAAATCTGGATGTACATATATAACCATCCCCATGATCAGGATAGTGAACATATCCATCACTCCCAAACATTCTGTGGCACTTTTAAATCCCTGCCTCTGTCCTTTCATGCCCTGGTGGGGCTAGGGGAGTTTTAATGCATACACTTCAGCCTTGCTTGGAAAGCATATTGTCCCCAGTGGTAATGACCACTGGCTTGCTGGGGAGGTCTCCTAGATAAAAAGGAAAGTGGAAAGTCACAAGTTCTGTACAATGGGGTGTGTGTGTGTGTGTGTGTGTGCACGCACACGTGCATATCTGTGAGTACATTATAAGCCATTTTTTTACTATCCTGTAAAGACCTTATGAGTTTGTGATACTGTTACCTTAGAACTTCTTCTTTTCTTTCTTTTTTTTTTTTTAAGAGTTTATTTATTTATTTGACAGAGAGAGCATAAGCAGGGAGACCAGCAGGTAGAGGGAGAAGCAGGCTCCCCGCTGAGCAAGGAGCCCAACTCAGGGCTCAATCCCAAGACCCTGGGATCATGACCAGAGCCAAAGGCAGATGATTAACCAACTGAGCCACCCAGGCACCCTTCCCTTCTTGAGTATAGTTTCTCTTTCAAGCACAGCCTTGTCCACACTGATAGGCATTGTGCAGGAGAGCGATGAATTCCCAGATAACTACCGCTATTAAGAAGTGAGAGGAACCACCTCGTACCTGGTAGAATGACTACTATAAAAACAAAACAAAACAAAACAAAACAAAACAAAAAAACCCAGAAAGTAAGGAGTTGGCAAGCCTGTGGAAAAACTGTAACTCTCATGCTCTGTGGGCAGGAATATAAAATGGTGCAGCCACTGTGGAAGACAGTATAGCAGTTCCTTAAAAAATTAAAAGCAGAATTACTATATCATCCTACAATTCCACCTCAGAGTATATTCCCCAAAGAATTGAAAGCAGAGACTCGAAGATGTATTTGTACCTCCACCTTCATAGCAGCATTATTGACAATAGCCAAAAAGTGGAAGCAACCCCAGTATCCATCCACAGATTCGTGGATAAACAAAATGTGGTCCATACCTACAATGGAATATTATTCAGCCTTAAAAAGGAAGGAATTTCTGACCCATCCTACCAATGGATGAATCTTGAAGATATGCTGAGTGAAAGAAGCCAGACACGGAAGGACAGATATTGTATAATTCCATTTAATATGAGCTATTTAGAGTAGTCAGATACATAGAGGGAGTGGAACAGTTGGTTACCAGGGGCTGGGGGAGGGAGGAATGGGGAGTACTGTTTAATGGGTACAGTCTCAGTTTTTTTTTTTTAAGATTTTATTTATTTATTTGACAGAGAGAGAGAGATCACAAGTAGGCAGAGAGGCAGGCAGAGAGAGGGGAAAGCAGGCTCCCTGCTAAGCAGAGAGCCCGATGCGGGGCTCGATCCCAGGACCTTGAGATCATGACCTGAGCTGAAGGCAGAGGCTTAACCCACTGAGCCACCCAGGCGCCCCCAGAGTCTCAGTTCTGCCAGACAGAGTTCTGTGTGTGGCTAGCGGTGATGGTGACAGGATGATGGGAATGCGCTGAATGCCTCTGAACTGTACTCTTGAAATTGGTGAGGGAGGTAGATTTCATGTTTATGTGTATTTTTGCATAATTTTTATTGAAAAAATGAGAGAAAAGAATAAATTCCGCATGGGAATTTTTGGCCCGATGGGAAGGTTATGGTGAACTTGCTTTGTATTTTTGTCATTTTTCTCTTATTTTAAGACTAATACATACAACAGGGGACTTTAGCCATATCAGTAATTCTTTTTTAAGATTTAAAAAAAAATTTCTAAGTAAACTCTACATCCAACATCGGGCTGAAACTCACAACCCCAGGATCCAGAGTCCTGTGCTTTACAGACTGAGCCAGCCAGCCAGGTGCCCTTAATGTTGGTAATGTTTTCTTTCTTAAATCAAGCAGTGGCTACTTAGTTGTTTTGTATTTTTTAAAGATTTTATTTATTTATTTGACAGAGGAGACTCAGTGAGAGAGGGAACACAAGCAGGGAGAGTGGGAGAGGGAGAAGCAGGCTTCCCGTTGAGCAAGGAGCCTCATGTGGGGCTCGATCCTAGGACCCCGGGATCATGACCTGAGCTGAATACAGACGCTTAATGACTGAGCCTCCCAGGCACCCCAGTGTTCTGTATTTTTTAAGCGTGTATCTTTTCATCTATTGAAAATACTTCATAATAAAATATTTAGAAATTGAAAATGTCTATTCAACAAACATTTTGGGGGTGCTTTCTCTGTGCCTGGCTCTGTTTTATCATTGGGATTACAGCTATAAACAAAACTGATAGGATCCCTGCCTTCACAGAGCTCACATTCAAGGGGAGGGATTGTTTCGAGGAAGGACTTTTTATATAAATGATTATTTCTTTGGGATGGATCCCTATAAGTGGAATCACAGGGCAAACAACACTACAGACATTTGGAGGATTCTAGTGAATCCTGCCAGATGCCCTCCAAGCCCATCAGTAAGCCTCGGGAGTGCCCATTTCCTCATTCCTTGCCAGCCTTACTTTACTTTTTTGCCCATTTTGAGGAAAAATAATGTCTGCCTAATTTGAGTTTCCTTAATTACTAGTAGTTAAAGTAATTATAAACAAGATGAAACAGTTTTCAAATGTTTTTCTGTCTTGTAAAAAAATCAATTGATAAGGACGATTTTTTAATTTTATTAACTCCTGCTGATCATATTTGTTGCAATTATTTTCCCCATCTGGTCTTTTCCCTTTGCCTCTGCCTATATATATTTTTTTTAAATTATTTTTTTAATCTGTTCCATGAAGGGTTTCTTGCCTCTGCTTATATATTTGTGTACAACTTTTATGTAGCAAAATCTAGCCACTTTTTTCCTTATGATTCATTCCATTCTCTGATACTTAAAGTCCTTGCTCATTCCAAGATCCAATAAATAACTCCTGTATTTTCCTTCATTAAAAAGGGTTTCGGGGCACCTAGGTGGCTCAGTGGGTTAACCTCTGCCTTCAGCTCAGGTCATGATCTCAGGGTCCTGGGATCGAGCCCTGCATCGGGCTCTCTGCTCAGCAGGGAGACTGCCTCCTCCTCTCTCTGCCTGCCTCTCTGCCTACTTGTGATCTCTCTGTCTCCGTCAAATAAATAAATAAAATCTTTAAGAAAAATAAAAAGGGTTTCAACATTTGCATTGACTTTCAGTTAAAAGATTGCACTTGGGGGATGGGAGGAGGAGAAAGTACTTGGATTTTGAAAAACCCTCCCCAAGTGATATAACCTCACCCTCCTCTCCCTGCTTCTAAAAAACCATCAGTTTTATTTACGGAGAATTTCCTTTGGTTTATGGGCTAAATGTCTAATTTTTTTTCCACTCCAGAAAAGTTAATTAAGCTGTCCTATACCATTTACCAAATGATTCCTTCATTTTCCCTCTAACCTGTGGTACCACATTTGAGTCATATACTAAGCCCGTATTCACAGTTTGCGGCTTGTTTGTGGACATTACAATTTGCACCATCACTTTACTCTTTTGTGATATCCCTGTTATTTGGATTATTGTAGCTACTTAGTAATACCCAGTAAGATAATCTCCAATGCCCAATCACTCTTCTTCTCCAAAACTTCCTTGGTTACTCTCACTCATTTTTATCTGTGATATAGTCTGAATGAAGTTTTAAAAAGCCAAGATAATTTTTTATTAAAACTGCATTAAGAAGTTAACATCTTTGAAATAGTCATATGTCCATCTAACTACAGTTTTTTTTTAAAAAAAGCAGAGTCATTGATTTATTTGTATTTGTTTAATCCCAGCAAAGCCTTGCTAAACACAGCATGCCAGGAAACGAGTTAAACCCTATATGTGGACACAAAGATGGCTACTATAAATCCTCTAAAAGAGGTCACCTCTAATTCACCCAAGTCAGAATGTTATGGATGGAATGGAAGACCCATAAGAGAGGAATTTAAAAGGTAAAATTTTGGGGAAAAAAAGGTATAGTTTGGCACATTTTGGCCTGTCTACATCTATGGACTTGTCCCCATGGTCAAGATAGTGAGCATATTCATCACTCTGTAATTTTCCTTGTGTTCTTACGTGATCCCCACTTCCAGTCCCCCCACCATCTCTAGGCGACTACTGCTACACTTCATGTCACTCTAGATTTTTGGCATTTTTTAATAATTTTATATACATGGAGTCATATAGAATATACTCATTTTTGGCTCCTTTCACTTGCTGTAATGATTTGAGGTGTATCCACATTGTTGCATGTAACCTGTGTTCATCCCTTTTTGTTGCTGAGTAGTATTCCACTGTATAGCTGTGTCACAGTTCGTTTTTTCATTTACCTGTTTTTTATTTATTTATTTATTTATTTATTTATTTATTTATTT
>LNAC01000299.1:88161-115623 GCA_002007465.1 Ailurus styani
TTTTTTTCTTTTCCCGCTTTCATGTGGGTGGTGTGGTGTTTTGTTCGCTCCTCCCGGCGCGGCCCCTCCCGACCTCGCGCCCCCCTTGTCGCCGCTTGGGATTCTCAGACCGGACTGTATTTGGCAGCCGCTGAGGTGCGGTGTTCGGCTCTGCGGGTCCCTCTATTTATGCAAAGTCGCCCTATGCTGCAGCCCCCCCCCCCCCCCCCCCCCCCCCCCCCCGGGGGGGGGGGGGGGGGGGGGGGGGGGGGCCCCCCTNCTTCCTTGACTTGTGAGAAATTTTTAAAAAAATCTAAGCCTTTTTGAGGTCTAGAGATTCTCAGGTCCAGGCGTTAAAAGTATCAATAATGTTCAAAAGGATGATACACGACTGGTAAAGGTTCTGAAGAGTGCCAGCGAAGCAATAGTTTTTATTTGAGGACACTCGTCTGGTCTACTTTTTCATGCAAAGGAAAAATGATTAACATGTTTACACAAGGAAAAAAGTCAAAATTACCATTTCTTATTTTAACCTGTGTTTTGTATCATAATAGACTTGCGGAATTTTTATTTTGTACTTACTGCGTATTCTTTACAAGGAGTATTGTAAATTTTACTGGCAATTATTATTGTACTATTCTAATGTAAGATTTTTACACTTTTTCAGAAATAAAATGCTTAATTTTCAAAGAAAATCCACCAAAAAATTGGCTTCAGTCGTCCCCTTCTTAGTTTATTTTCTTTTCTGTTAACAAATTGTCTGTGGGAGTTAAGTAGGAACCCAGTATAGAATAGAAAAGTTTATTTTCGAAGAGAATTTAACAAAAGCATCATGCCATGATTTTTCATTTGTCCTTTATAGGTCAAAACCATTGCAAGAAATCATAAATTACTTTTAAATGATTACAATAGAAGAAGTTACTTTAGTGTTAATTTTCAAATCTTATTCTATTCCACTTTGAAGACCATTGCGGCTATTAAAATTAATGTCATGGTTACCTTCAGATAATTTTATAGGACTTTTAATTTTGTTTTTGAGCTTCCTTGCTTGCTTTTGAGCACAATATTGTATGTATCTGTAAAAATTTTGCAACACAACATTACATTATAATGAAAGCAACACAAGTAGATAGGCAAATTTTAGTTTACAAAATTGATATGATCAACACTCAAGTAGCTTTGAAGTTCTGAATAATATTTACATATAGAAAGTAAACCTTATTGGAAAGCTCTAGTATTTAAAGCTACTATTTTCTTGACAGAGGGGATTCCGGGAATAAAGAAGTTTTTTTTCTAAAAGGCAAACAGTGAAATTCTAATTTAAATGAGTAACTTAGGGTATGTAAGAAAAATCTTCAATTTTAGGGTAGTGCGCACAAAGAATAAAAATGAAAATGTATCAGGTGCTTATTGAAGTAATTATACAATTTTTGTGATTTAGGATATCTTTTTTTAAATTTTAAGTGTTTTCATTAACTACTTGTTGCAGGCAATTTCTAGTTCTTTGAAAAAAAAAAAGTGAGACTCTAGTTTTGATAGATGTTATTGTGGGCTCCAAATAAAACCAAAGCATATGTAATATGTAATCTAAATGCTTAGTAGCAATGAGTTGCAGAGGAGGTTAAATAGGTTTATTAAATTCTTTTTCAAAAATCTAGACAGGTATGTACCTGAAGATCTGCACAACTAAACCTATCAAGTTAACGAAGAGTGAATCATAGGTCAATATTTTTGCGGTGACATTCACCCTTGATGCCCTGTCCTCGTGTCCCTTTTTAGGGAGGAAAAAATGGACTCTCACAGTCTCAAAATTAAGTTCTGGGTTTTTTCCCATCAAACATTTGGAGGAGATTAAATAAGAGTTTAAACATACCCTCAAAGTTTACCACTAAATATAGAGATACAGATTGAAATGTTGTTAGACCAAAATCTTATATGCAAAAGTTACTTTTACCCTAGCACGGCTAAGAGAGGAGACATTGGAACGGAGAACGTCCGGATACCCAAGCCGCCCGGGGCTGGAGAGGCGTTAGCAGGCGGAACGGGACCAGCACTCTGTAAGTCACAGATCTGAAACTTAGAGCTGAGAGTCATTATGAGGAGAGAGAGAAAGAACAAGACCGTGGGTATTATTATTATTGGCTTGATGCTTGGATGTCCTGAAAGCAGGGAATCTCAGCTAATCCTCTCTGTTCACATTCTCGTATCTGTAAAAAAAAAAAAAAAAAAAAAAAGTGCCAGGATGGGCTCTGCCCTTTAAGTTGTCAGTGGTTTTAAGAGAATGGTGAGAAGGCAGTGCGCAGCCCAGCGCTGGGCTCATCTGGGGTCTGGAGGTGGGGTCCCGAATCACCCGCGCCGGCTTGAGAGACCCCCAAGCGCTCGACGCACCCCTGAACCCTAAGAAAAAGGAAGCCCGCCTGCTCACTCTCCAGTTTTGCCTCCTTCACCTCCGGGCTGTGGCTTCCCCCGGAGGTGTTGCTGGCTCCGCGGTGGGTGGACAAGATAGCGGGGAGCGAATGCGGCGGGGCAGGCAGGGAGTGAGCGGTGGCCTGGGACCCGGCGGCCAGGAGCGCAGGGCTCGCCCAGTCAGGCTGCGTGGGCGAGCAGGTGCTGGAACAAAGGCCGCAGGGCTGCCGGGCTACCGCGGCCTTTGATGGGCGAGGACGTCTCCTCCCCGGGCTCCTCATTCGCATGCAAATCCAGCTCTGGTCCTCTTTTCTTTGAAGGCAAACAGAAGGATGTTTGTGTGTTTGTAAGGACGAAGCTTGCTTGAACAAGCCTTCCTCAATAGGCTGGGTCTCGAAAAATAAACCAGTTGGACAAACATTGGCCACCAGCTCTCCTCCTCCCAACTACAAAGTGTGGATTTGCTACAACTCATTAACCAGACGCTTTTCTCCCCTTCGTCTTGTTTCTCTGCTCATCAAACGCCCCCCTAGAGCCTGGAGACAAATGACCGAAGCGCAGTCGGGAGGGAATTGCAGTTAATAGGGAGAGGGATATATTGGGGCTAATGGTTTAGGCAGCTCCGGGAGAAGGACCACACAAAAAGGAGCCTCTCCATTCAGGGCTCTGTTGTGCTGCGGAGATTTACTCTGAAGCTAGATTTAGCCAAATGTTATCTATTGCGGGGGTAATGAAGCCCTTATGGATTGAATTGCTCCTTGTACCACACATGGTGTCGTGACCTTAGATCGTTTCTTGGTTGATTTCTTTTTTCTCTATTGGGTAATTATTTTATTTCTTTAAATTAAGAAGCTAGCGCTTCTGCTCAACAATGTATTTCCTCCCCACTCCTATCCTGTGCATTTATTTAAGAACCACTTTCCTTCCTCTTAAAAAGAGAGAGAGAGAGAGAGAGAGAGAGAGAGAGAGAGAGAGAGAGAGAGAGAGAGAGAGAGAGAGGGAGAGAGAGAAAATAAGAAACCGGGGAGGAGAAGGGGAAAACTGTGAGAACCTTTCTCATTTTTCTTTCCTTGAGCAATCTGTATGTTTGCACATCTCGCCTTTCCTATGTCCTACTCAAAGGCCCTTTCCTGCACAAACTTTCTGCGGGTGAAACTGGAATTTGGGGCTATATTTACTATCAAAATGCTTACAGTGAATGTAGTAAGCATCCATCTGGGGGAAAGGGGCTTCTGCCTTTCAGGGTTTTGTTTTGTTTTGTCTTTTGAAAGCCCACCAAATTTCTTCCTGTAGCCTGTCCTCTGAGAGAACTGGGGGAGGTGTTTTTTTTTCTGATGGAAGGTGATTATTTTGATGGAATACCAGCCGGTGTCATTTATTAAAGGCTGTCTGAGGCCAGTGGTTGTGCCTGTTTTGTTTTTCTCTCTCTGGCCCTGGTGGCTCTGATTTCCCCGCTTGACCAAGGACCAAGCTTGGAGCAGCTAACGGTGTTGTTACAACTGCTATAGATGGGTAAGGATCTGATCTTACTACCCAAAGCCAGGAATTAAGGACTCTAGTTTTAGTTTAAAAATTCTCTGCTGGCTACACATTTTGCTCACGCCTGTTTTTATTAGTGACTGAGAAAAGTCATGTGGGAGCAGCTTTAAGGTCATATCCGCATCAAACTCAATTCAAATCAGAAATTTGCCCAGCCATCCGTCTGGTATCTCTGGGCTCCTCCAGTGGGATAATCCCAGATAGCTGTGGGACACATTGGCGTTCCAGGGGTCCCCTTCCCCCTTTAGAGCTGAGCCAGACAAGGACAGGCCTGGGAAGCAGAGGACAAGTCAAGTGGGCCCAGCATTGTCAGCATCCATTCTTGTCCCTCCCGGTTTCCTGGAGTTGCAGCTGGGTCCCCCGTGTACACACACAGGCATGCACGCTCATTGCTCATCAGGGGCCACTCGCCTCTCTTCTCCCCTCTGATTTTGTAATTAGGCCTATGCTTTTTGTTGGTAAATGTGTTTGATGTCATGGCCAGTGAAATGTGGAGTGTTTATAGGACCACGAATGTAAATGTGTAAATATGTTTAGTGTAAAATCTGGCCCTTCGACTTTAGCAATAAATACCCTGCCAATTTGGATACGATTACATTTGACAGAAAGATGGAGAATCTGATCATGACCAGCTGCTCTCGGCTCTTTGGGACTTGTACTTTCCCAACCGAATCCACTTTTCAGATAATTTCTTTGCATGTCACATCTCTCTAATCACATCTTTCCCTTGATGCGAACAGCTTGGGCTCCCTTCTTTTTATCGTTGACCCCTCTGGCACGCAGGAAACTTCCTGCTTCGTTCCTCCTGCCTCTTTACCAGGAAAATACGTTTCAGTAACAAGCAGAAACACACATAGATAATAACTGATTGTTGTCATCAATCCCTCTTTTTGAGTTCTGAACCTCCAAGTGTCATAAGATGACTAGGAAAAGAAATGAGATAAAGACTATGAGTTTCTGGCCCACATTTATAATTTCCTTGTCTTTATCATCATCATCATCATCCTGACTTTAAAAACTGTTTTGAGCTACTCTAACTTTTAAAAATAAACAATTTAGGAAGCATAATATACGTACAGATAAATGCACAAATCTCAGTCACTTTTCACAAGGTGAACACACCCTTGTAACCAGCATCAGTTCAAGAAGCAGATGTTACTAATTCTCTCAGAAGCACTTATGTGTCTATTCCATTTCCCACCCTCAGCACACACTGACTTTTAAAAAGTGTTCTCACTAATATTTCTCTCACCCACACTGAAATAGTGAGGACAAGAATTATTATTGATCCCATTTTACACATAAAGGTATTAAGGATCAGAAGATACGAAATGACTTGCTCAAGGTCACAGCTACTGACTTGAGTATTTAAATCCCATGTTATTTCCTTTACATCACACTGCTTCTTTGTGGCCATCATTGTGGTTTATTAAACACTCACTGTGGCAGGGCAATTGCACAAGTAGGACAGTCATTTATTTCTTTTTTTTTTAAGATTTTATTTATTTATTTGACACAGAGAGAGATTACAAGTAGGCAGAGAGGCAGGCAGAGAGACAGGGAGAAGAGGAAGCAGGTTCCTTGCTGAGCAAAGAGCCTGATGCGGGCCTCGATCCCAGGACGCTGAGATCATGACCTGAGCCGAAAGCAGAGGCCTTAACCCACTGAGCCACCCAGGCGCCCTAGTCATTTATTTCTTATACACCCTTTGCTTCCTTGCTGGATCCTCCTCCCTGTGTCCTCTACTCAGGAGATACCCCAGCCCCTTCTTGTAGATACATTTGGAATCTGTAGCCAGTTATTTCACATATGTCAGCTTCCTCCACCTAGTTCTATATGACACTCCCCTAGCATCACTCTTCCGATCTTTTTTTTCTTTCGCATCAGCAGTCTTTAAAATATTACACACACACCTGCCTCACCTTTTCACCTTTGTACTATTTGTCCACTTCCTCTGCTTTTCTCCCTAATTTTTAACGGTCGAAATCTGCCAAACTGACAGAACTTTTTGCTAAACTGCTAAGCCTATCTTTATAACCAGACTTAAAGTCACATTGACTCCATGTGATAAAAGGAAGACAAAGAGTCCGATCAACTGATTTAACATTTAATAAGAAAGCAAATCATTTTTCTCAGAATGTGCCCCCTGCTCCAGACACATTCTTGAAGATTTTTCTGTCTTTGAACAGTTGTGTATGATGTTGGTTAGCAGGTCCTTTTGGCCCTTGCACAATTAATCCATTGCCCTGGAGCCTCCCAAAGGACTTTCTCACCTGGAGCTGAGACCTTCCTGGCCAGAGGTCTCCCTAACATGCTGTTGTGGGGAGGGAATTCTAGGCCACCTGCTGGAATCACATCTTTCCCTTAATGGGAACAGTGCATCCTTGCCAGTTGCACTCAGAAGCCTTATTGAAGCCCAGCCTCCTCAGGCAGTTGCTGGGGCCAATGCTTTTTGCCCTATGGGGACATCCAACCTGGAGTGAGTGCAAGGATTGGATCTGACTAATCCTGAGCTGCAGACTGCAGAGGAAAGTATATTGGGTACATAAGCACTTTCCAAGGGACAGTGCTTAATGCAAGATAACATTGATTTGCTAGAGAATGTGTTTTTGTAAAACCAGAAACATTTTTGTTTTAGATTTTACACTGTAAAAGGCAACAAAAGCCCATTTCAGGAAGAAAAGCCATCAGTTAATATCAGAGGCTTTATTCTTTATTTAGAAAACCTGGAAAGTTCTGATTCTGAATTTGAAATCAGAAGACAGTCTGAAAAGTTATTTTTCTAAAAATGAGGGTGAATCAATTTTTCAAGATGGAGTGTTTCCCTCGATGTAGGATCTTATAATTAAAGAAAAATCTGTCTAATCCGTTAAGAAGAATGCAAGCTCTCTGGAGTGTGTCCGTAGGCCCAGTGAGTGTGTTGGGCACAGGTTCAGGAGAGGATCTGGCAGGCCCAGGGTGGTAGATCTGAGGCCCTGGGGCCTTGCCTGGCCTTCTCTGTGGGGGGGGGGGGAGGGGGGGGGGNGAGGATTCTCTTATTTGCAACTACTGATTAATAACAGACTAGTAAAGACAAAGCAGGGGCACATAGTTATGGCAGACAGCAGAAGCTTCTTTGCATACTCGCTTAGGAATTCCCATTAATATAAATAAAAGGCTGATATTTTTAGCAATAAAAGGACACAACACATTTTCTGAAACGTCAGTAATGAAGCATTATTATGAGTGAAAAATAACTTGGCCCTCTATTTCTATTTTTTATTATTTTAATGCAGAGCTTCATATATATGAAAATGACCATGACAAGATTATGTGTTTTTCTTTTAATGATTGACTATGGAGAGGGGGGAAAATCACAAACCAAAAAAAATCTATGAAGCACACCAGAGAATAAATAAGACTAGGTTGAAATTAAATGTTAGATCAGTTTTTACACTCACTTGTAGTTTTGGAGAGTGTGGGGATAGGTTGTGAGAATGAAATAAGACAATTTTTGTGAAAATATTTTGGAGAACACAAAACCTATACAAATGGATAGAATGATAATTCCTTTGTGGCTTTTTTTTTACATCCTTATTTTTCCGGGAAATAAAAAGTAAAACTTCCAAACTTTGGAGGATATATTAGTTAAGGAAGTCTTTGGCTATATGTAAAAACTCACCTTTCTTCAAAATCCGCACTCTATGTATGAAATAAATTGTTACTTAACCCTTTCTAGAAATAATGAGAAGAGATGGCATTGTGTTACCTCCTACTACAGCCGGTTAGTTGTGTATTTGGACAGCTAACTTTCTCCCCCCTCCTAAAATAAACAAACCAATAGTGTTTTAGATCCACTCTTCTAGTCTCTTGCTCGATTTCTTGTCTCTAGTTACTTATCTACCAATCATCTCTTTAACCTCTAAGCTTTGAAAAGTGGGATTAGTCTGCAGTATTTATTGAGCACCTGCTACATTGCAAATCCCTTTCTTCCCACTTTAAATATAGGAAACCAGTGAAAGAATCCCTGCTACCAAGTTGCCTCTAATAACATAAGCATGCACTCAGGGAGCAAGTGGAGCAAGCCGCTGCAGCAGGCAAAGAGTGAGGGTGGAGGGAAGAGTAGGAAGATTTTTCTTCCAGTTTTTTTTTTTTAAACAGAACTCTTTTTAAAAAATCTTGATAGTCTGTAAACAAAACAGAAATTGTCTGGTTCTTGACAATGTTTCTCTAGTTTGGCAGTTTACTCACAAAACACCAAAAACACCTAAGCGTCTATGTGGTTTGAAGATAACTCTGTGCCAAACTCCTCCGTGTGGAAAACTATAAATTTGAGTTCCCTCCCAAGTTTTTAAGGCTTTTTACTAATAGATCACCGATTACTGGTATCCCTAGCCACTACGTCTTCTCTGTGAAGACCTGAAAGTGAGGAGGAGCACATCATGAATTGCTCATACTACTGTGAACTGAGACTATGACCTACATGGAACAAGTTTTATGTTCACATGGGTTCGTGAAGAGTTAAATAGAGGCACAGTGAAAAACCCTAGGATACTCCCCCCATGCTTAAATATTTTACTACAAATTAAAGAAAATTAAAAAAATAAAGCACAGTCTATTTTTCTTGTATTCTTTTATAAACTTTAAAACAAATATTTTTCCACTTCCAGAAATTTTAGACCTATCAATATGCAAACTCAGAGAGTCCAGGTTCTGGGCCACTGGGGATGCATAGGCACTAAGATTTTTCCGTATTCAATTCAAGCATTAGCCTCACCTTTAAGTTGTCATCACCAAGGAACTGTGAGGGCAAGTCACCAAGTTTGGGTCTTGTTTTCTTCTTCATTAGTAACTAGGGGTACAGAGGATAAAAATAAAATGCTGAGGCACTCTGTGTTCTGTTTTCCTATGTAAGGAATTTAATATTTCTTTGCCTTTCCCCTCTTTCCCTCGCTCGCCCTCCCCTCCCCCAACACATAGCAGGGTTCCAGCAAACCATCCCCCACACTTCTTTAGAATTATCTGGGAAGGGATCCCTTATTTTAGGGAGTTGGTGGGTGCGAGTTGTTATTGTAACTCAATTCTGTAACTAAAGCTCTGGCATGTAATAAATCTCTCCCCACAGACTTTTGGATCTTTGATTTGAAAAATCGGATTCCTTTTGTGGAAACAGTTGACAGGAACCTAAAAGGATTAGTTGCATTCCACATAGGATAATTTTTACTGGCAACATTTTGAAACGATTTGGTCCCTTTCAGACTTTAAACAATGTCCAGAAAAATGATCTAACGAGACTTGTATTGTTTTCCTTTGTCTGTGAATCCGTTTGCTGCTTGTGCCAATGTCTCGATACGGTTTTGACAGGCTTTTGCTCCCGAGCAGTGCACCGAATTAATTTTTGATCGCCCTTTCTACTTGGTTTGTTACCTCCTTCGGCCAGGGGCGCGGCAGTGTTTTCCCAGCGTCAGCCGCTGAAATGAAGCCGGAGCGGGCGGTTTGTCTCTCGGTGGCGCCGTGTCTGGCAGGGGGCGCGGGGACCCGTTGATCGCAGAGGGCCGCGCGACCGATGCGCCACGGCCAGGCTCGCAGACGGCCACAGCTCAGGCGCCGGGACATAGCAGAAGTCGGCGAGCCAGCGCGCGCTCCCCGAACCTTCACCGTCTGACAGTTCTGGGGCCCTCTGTCCATTGGGATGCGATGCTGAACGCAAACGGGCGAGAAGGGAGGGCATTTTTCTTCTTTCTCCCTACCCGCCCCCTACCCCAAGCCCCAGACAAAACCAAGAGAGGCCTGCCTTCCCCGAGCAGACGGCCTCTGTTTCTGCGCGCGGGCCGCGGGTGACAGCGCTCCCCGCCTCCCCCGGCCTCCTGCATTGTTTATTTTGTTGTCAGCGGACTTATCAAGATGTTAGTTTGCTGGAGGTTCTGACCTGCCCGGGCGCTTTGGCTGCTCGGCCCGGGCCTTCCCCTCTGTTTTTACACCTGCACAAACTCCACCGCACCCCCCTGTCTGATTTATAGCCCAATTAAAGGTTCAGTGTTCTTGAAGCCACCCGCGCTGCTCCCTTCCCGGCCTCCCGCGGTCCGCGCGAGCGCAGGAATGCGCGGGGCCGGGGCAGGTCCGCCTGCGACACCCCGGCGCGCGCGGCCTCGACGCGCGCCCAGGACCCGGAGGGGCGGCGGCGCGGGTGAGGGCCTGCTCCCGGAGAACCGCGAAGAAAGTTCGCACGCACACTGCCCCGTAGTCGCACGCAGGGAAAGATTATTTCCTTCTTGGGGTTCCGGCTTCATTGGGATGAGGCGTTTCTCGGACAACACGCACGGCCGGTGGCTGGAGGGCGCGGGGGCGGCCACGTGGCGCGGCCGGACGCGGAGGCCCGCGCGGAGCCTTCCGTCCCTAGCCGGTCGGGCCCGCCGCTGCACTGCGCAGGCCGCGCCTCCGCACGGTTTTCCGGGCGAGTCCGGAGTAGCTGCGGGACCCGGTGCGGCGGAGAGGCGCCGGCCTGGGACAGGAGGCCGTGCGCTGCTCGTCCGCAGCCCTTCTTCCCGGTCTCGCGCGGCGAAGGCCGAGGGGTCTGCGGCCCGGAGGCGCTCGCAAGAGAAGCGGTGGTGCCCGCTGCCGGGCTCCGGCTGTGGGCGGGAAGCGCGGGGTCAGTGACCGCCCGGCCCGCGGGTCCGGCTAGAGCCGAGCCTCGGTGCGGGCGGGCGGGCTCCGGCTCCAACCTCCTTTTTTGCGCCTTTTTCTTTCCGGAGAGAATAAGTGGCAACCCAGCCGAGATTGGCAGCATTGAGCATCTTCCTAACCCAACTCTGTCTTCCTCCCATTTATCAATCCACCTTTCTAATTAGACTAATTAGGAGCGCTCTGGAGTGTCGCTAGGCCCAGGGACTGAAACGCTGAGAGGTTGTGAAAAGAGCCCTGAATGGCCACGCTGGGGGCCGAGCGGGAGCCTTTGCGACCCATTCAGCACAGAGTAACAGTGGCTACATTTATCCCTGGCCATTGAAAAGAGGCTCGATTAAAACGTTTGGGAACTAATGCCACCCTGCATCCCTTCTCTAATTAGAGAAGCCCGGGGTGGTTTCGAGAACGCCAGGGACCCCGCAGACTCAAGTCCCGCGCGCCACTGCTTTCCGCCCTTTCAGCGTGGCCCGTTTCCTTCCCGGAGACAAAAGTCCACCACCTCCCCACCTGTTGCCCGGCCCTGCTTTCCCACCCGTCCCTCGCCGGTTCGCCCGCGTCCCAGGCTGGACGCTCAGCCAACTGCGTTAGAATGTGCAGCGCAGCAGAGAAGTTGGGGGCAGCCAAGTGGAAAGAGGCTCCTAGTTCCCTCTTCCCGGCTTGGAAAGCACCCCTTTGCTTTCGGTAGGCTCCATATTTTTCTCTCCATCTGTCTTCCTTCTTATTTCTCACATTTTCTATGAGTAGCTTGATCTCACCTCTCCCCACCCTATTTTTAAACATGATATTTCCAAGATGAGCATCTGGGAATGGGAGTCTCAGCATGCCCCCCTGAAGCATTATCTTAGTTGCACACTTTGCTCTAGGAGTTCTTCACTTGCATAATTTGTACTTTCTGTCACCAGTCTTTTAAAAAAGAAATATGTATTGAGCATCTACTATGTGCCTAGACAGATTCTTACCATACTTTTCACCCTTCTTTTTACCCTCTCAGCCCATTCCCAAATTTGCTTTAAGAAGTTAAACCTGACTTGGTTTAGTTCTTTAAGCAAGCTGTTGATTCTATCCCCATGGTTTATATGGACATTTTTTTCTTTATTTTTTTCATGGATTGGTTAGGAATGACCCAAAACACAAGAGATCAGGGATACAAGAGATAGAAATGAGAAATAGAGGGCATAGTGCAACTACAGATTGTGTGTGTATGTGTGAGGTTGTTTGTTCATTTTGTTGGTGATAGGGTAAAAAAAAATGGGATGCTTTAACACAAATTTGAGATACATTTTACCTGAGAATAAATATGACCGAGAGGGTTACGGTTAGATTTCTTCTTTCCCTCCCTCTCTCCCTTCCTCTCCCTTCCTTTTCTTTTCTTTTCTTTTCTTTCTCTCTCTCTCTCTCTCTCCTTCCTTCCTTCCTTCCTTCCTTCCTTCCTTCCTTCCTTCCTTCTTTCTTTCTTTTTCTTTCTTTCTTTCTTTCTTTCTTTCTTTCTTTCTTTCTTTCTTTCTTTCTTTCTTCTTCCCCTAATATTCCTTTTTGGAAAAGAGCCAGATGTACAAAGAAATATCATCAGGTCAGTGTTCTTGATCTTGTTAATTTAGAAAATGGAACTTCAGCTAAAGATGCTATTAACTAAATGCCAACCCACAACATGCAAAATTCCTTGGATCCAAGCTTCAAAAAAAGGAATGAAAGATGTCATGTGAGTGAAAGGAATCGTGGACTTTTTAAAGGCCTAAACGGATCTTAATAGAGTTTTATTGCTTCCACAGCCTGCTTCATAATATTTTAATTTAACAGTTACAGTATGCATGACTTTGCAACATAAATCTCATTAGTTAAGAAGCTGGGAGGGGCAGAGAAGAATAAGAGATAAGAAAAGTGGTTCACTCGCATTGAGGAAAATTATAATTTGCAAAATTTGAAAATTCTTGGAAACTTTGAAGTGAAAACCCAAAATCTATTCTGTGATTTTTATCATCAAACCCCTTATTTTTTCATTTCTGTTGCTAATTAAAATTTTAATTAAAGAATAACATAGTCAAATGTCCAACTCCTAAACATTCAACTTGGTGAATTTTGTGTATATACACATACTCATGTGCACACACACACACACACACACACCTGTGTAGCCACTGCTTGGATCAAGTTATGGAACACTTTTGTCATCCTAGAAAACTCCTCCATGCTTTGTTTCCCCGTCAATACTACCCTACCGCCAACCACTGTTCTCATTTCTGTCACCATAGATTAGTTTTAAATGTTCTTGAACTTCATATCAATGGAATCATACAGTGAACATGCAGTCTTTTGTTTGACTTCTTTTACTGATCAGTATGTGTTTGAGACTCATCTGTTCAACTTTTATTTATAAGACAATATACAGGGTTAGTCATTTTATATAGGTCAAGAAGAGGAGGCAGAAACTGGAAAGTTTTACCTTACTCTGAAATTAAAGACAAACAAAATTAAATTAAAAACAAACACTCTTTCTCCCCCCCAAACTCCAACCCCCACCAAAACACATCATTATCAACCAGCAGACGTAATTTTATGATTACAAGTAAGTACATAAATGCGACGAAGTGTTTTAACTGGAGTAACTATTAGGTACATCATTTTCATTGTGCAGTTGTGGGTACATGTAAGGAGAGCAGAAGCCATAAGCTGCTTTGGTAATTGGATTCTATTTCCTACTTGCCATTTTAGCCCCTAATACTAGTAATAAGTACTTTGGCCTCTTCACAAAGAATGGCGTGAACTTGAGGGGAAAAGTGAATTACATCTAGTTTGTTCTACCTCAAACATGCAAGTACTTAATATAACAGGCTGTCAAGTGTGCTTTGAATTCTGTTTGAAGTAAAGTGTTCATTTCGCAACTAACCTAGCAGTCCGTACTGTTTCTATGGATCATTATACAGGCCAGTTAATGTTGACCATAGAAAAGCTGTTCTCCAGGAATAAGAGAAGCACAGCAAACCTGCAGGATTATGGTTATCTTGCTCTCTCCCGGCATCCCCAGCGATGCAGCCACAATGCCATCTCTCTCATGAATTCAACCAGAGACAACCAGTTCTCCTCTTCTCCAGCAAAAACAAGACAATGCAGTTAGTAGGACTTTTTTCCCCAGGAAGGACAGCATTTCCCCAGGAAGAGCAGGAAGGTGTGGGCATGTTTGTGCCATAGGAGAAATTATGAGCCCAAGTGGAAGAGACTGAAGTGAGGTTTTGATTACTTGTTGATGGATGTTGGTAAATTCGAAGTAGAGAAAACATATTTTTGTGGTCTTAAATCTAAAAATGAATATAAATATTAAAATAAATTTTGAAGTTCATACTCAGGAAGAGAGGTTGAAGACTAAAGTCATCCCTACTGAATTATCATAGTACCAGTCATATAAACTGAACCACTAATTTCTGAAAATAAGAAAGAGAACTGCACACTTAAAATAAAAAATAGCAATAATATCAGTTGCTGGTGAGGGTGCAGAGAAACTGGATTACTGGTATGAATGTAAAATGGTAGAGTTACTCTGGAAAATAGTTTGTCAGTGACTTACACAACTTAATATGCACTTACTAGAGAGCCTAGTAACCATACTCTAGAACATTATCCCACAGAAACGAAAATTTATGTTCACAGGAAAATCTGTACATAAATGTCCATAGCAAGTTTATTTTATTTTTATTTTTTATTTTTTAAAGATTTTTATTTATTTGACAGAGACACAGTGAGAAAGGGAACAACAGCAGGGGGAGTGGGAGAGGGAGAAGCAGTCTTTCCCGCAGAGCAGAGAGCCCGATTTGGGGCTCAATCCCAGGACCCTGGGATCATGACCCAAGCCAAAGGCAGACCCTTAACAACTGAACCACCCAGGCACCCTGCAACTTTATTTGTTGTACAAAAAAAGGAGACAATCTATACTTCCTTCAATAGGTGAAACTCTGGGATGTTCACACAACAGAAGAATACTCAGCAACAAAAAGGAATAAACTATTGATGCATGCAACAAGCTGGATTTTAAAGGCATTACTTAGTGAAAAAGTCAACATCAAAAGGTTACTTATCATATGATATTTGTAGAACATTGTTGAAATGACAAAATTGTAGAGGTGGAAACAGATTGGTGGTTAACAGGGACAGGGAAATTAGGAAAAGATCCATATATAAAACGGTGGGGGGTATCTTTTTAGACATGGTGTAAGAGTTCTGTGCCCTGATTGTTGTGGTGGGTTACACGAATGTCCATGTGGGATAAAACTGCAGAGAACCACACACATGAACACACACATACACCTACACACAAATGAATGCATATAAAAATGAGGAAAATTGAATAAGTCTTCTTAAAATGTATAACCTACCTAACAGTGTTAGACAAGGTCACTTTCCTGGTTTTGATATTGTACTGCAATTTTATAAAATATCACCTTTGGAGGAAGCTGAGTGAAAGGAATATAAAACTCCATGTGCTATTTTTGCAACTTCTTGTGAGTCTATAATTTTTTCAAAATAAAAAGTTTAGGGGCACCTGGGTGGCTCAGTCATTAAACGTCCTGAGCCTTCAGCTCAGGTCATGACCCCAGGGTCCTGCGATGGAGCCTCACATCGGGCTCCCTGCTCAGTGGGGAGCCTGTTTCTCCCTCTCCAGCTCCCCTGTGCTTGTGTTTCCTCTCTTGCTATCTCTATCTGTCATAAATGAAATCTTTAAAAATAAAAATAGAAAGTTAAAAAAATCAGCGAAGAATAAGTAATCAGTCAGTATTTCATTGATAGAACCCTCTGATGTGACAAGGGCTTTCATTGGTTGATTTCTCATAATTAATTATGGCAGTGACTTTGGCCATGTCCTTCCAACAGGTATTTGATAAGTGATATTTGAAAGACTGATCATTTTACTTTTTTAAATATTTTATTTATTTATTTGACAGAGAGAGAGAGCACAAGTAGGCAGAGTGGCAGGCAGAGGGAGAGGGAGAAGCAGGCTCTCCGCCAAGCTGGGAGCCTGATGCAGGGCTCGATCCCAGGACCTTGAGATCATGACCTCAGCCAAAGGCAGTGGCTTAACCTACTGAGCCACTCAGGTACCCCAAGACTGATCATTTTAAATTGTATTTTCTATTGATAGGCCCAATGCTGAAAACTTTTTGGAACATAAACATTTTTGCTCATTTGTTAGACAGACTTCATTCTTTGAGGGTGGATTTGATTTTTTACAAATAGCTAAATGTCAGTGAGAGTCAAGTATGGTGAATAAAACAGATGACCAAGTTGGGTCAAATAGGTTTTTTGGCAAAACCAAAATGTCTCTGCGCTCCTGGGTGACTCAGTTGGTTAAGCGGCTGCCTTCGGCTCAGGTCATGATCCCAGCATCCTGGGATTGAATCCCACATCAGGCTCCCTGCTCAGTGGAGAGCCTGCTTCTCCCTCTCCCTTTGCCTGCCGCTCTGCCTACTTGTTTTCTCTCTCTCTCTTTCTCTGTCAAATAAATAAATAAAATCTTTTTAAAAATGTCGCTGAAGATTTATCATCTTGTATAAAGTAGTTACAAAAGGAAAATTCTCAAAATGTTCTTGGGAATGATAGCGTCATTTGTGTTGGTGTGGCCTCCCAGAGTGATTGCCTAGAAGGAAACACTCATTTGCATATATAAGTTCCTGTAAAGGTTTAGAAATTTTGCCTCATTTCTAGAGTCAGCCTTTAAGGATGGTTCTTGGAAATGTGTGCCTTATTTTGGAAATAGTGTGTTAAACAAGGTATTGAGTGTTTAAAGAGTAGTGCTTATTAATGTCTAAGTAAAGCAGTATACATTACCTTACCTGTTTTGTAATTTTAAACTATTGCAAGTGAAATATTTACTAACTTTAGACATGGTTATAGCTTTTTTACTCCCTCTACCAAAGCATAGGGGTGACTCAACCAATACTAATACCAGTCAACGGACTGGTAGTTCAGTTGTTAAAAATCTCCAATGGTAATGAGTGTGTTCAACAGTTGCATAATTATAGCACTGTCTTTTTTTTTAAGATTGTAAAAATTTATTTATTAGAGCATGAAAGAGAGAGAGGGAAAGAGAGAGAGAGATCAGGAGCAGGAGGGAGGCGTAGAAGAAGAAGCAGATTCCCCACTGAGCAGAGAGCAGGATGTCGGACTTGATACTAGGATCCTGGGATCATGACCTGAGCTGAAGGCAGATGCTTAACTGACTGAACCACCCAGGTGCCCAATTATAGCACAGTCTTAGTGCAGAGCCTGGTCAGGTCTGGCCTGACTATCTCTACGTGGACCATAACATATAAAAGGAATCTAAATTCCTAGTGTAAGCAGACCAAATCATGAATGATTGGATTTCAGACAGGCTTTGAGTTCTGATGCCAATGTTTTAACCATGGTGCTTGTTCTTTTTCTCAAATGCTTTATTGCTTTATTATTTTATTTCCACTAGGAATTGTGGAGTTCTAAATATTATTAGTGGTTTACCACTTTTACAGACACGTATCCTATTATTTTTGGAGATCTGTATGTGGAGAGAGAGACTGGCTTCTTTTCTTCATCCATTCATCTACCTGCTTACATGGATCGGGCCCCCCCCTTTTTAAATAAGCCAGAAGGGACCACACAGAATCTAAGAGTCTTGAGCAGAAGAACCAGATCATGGGTATCTGACAGAAATGTGGGTTTATGATAGAAAAATTCCTAGTAATTAATATTAATTTTTTGCTCACTTTTTCATATGTCTGAAAATAGTTCATTATCTTAAAAATAAAGTAACTTAAGACACGTTACTTTGCTCAATTTGACCAGAACTTCTTGAAGAAATTATAAACATTTTCATTTAAAAATTCAATGAAATACATGAAAAATTAGTAACAAACTAAAACCACTTCCTGCGAAATGCCTATAAAATGTCAAAACTTGGGAATTTGTTGCCAGATTCTGGCATTATAGGCATAAAATAGCATAAGGGTTGAAGAAAGTACAAATAAAGATCACATTAAAATATGATACTGTAACTAAAACAAATGATCAAGGGAAACCAAAGACCTGTACTTGATTGTTCATTCATTTATTCATCCTGCATTTGGTGGGCACCTACTGTGTCCAGGCATGGTGTGATGGGCTATGGGTACAAAGAAAAATAAGTTATCGGGTTGCAGAGGGGTGGAGAAAGATATGTATACTAATTAAAATATTATATGATGTGCTTTAATAGAAGTGTGAACTGATTAGTTGAAGATCACAGAGAAAGAAGTAACTCTGTCTGGAAAGGCCAGGGAAGGCTCTGCAGAAGAGGCAATGCTTGACATGAATCTTAAAGAAGGAAGAAAAATTACACATGGGAATAGAATGTATTAAAAAATAGCAGCATAAAAGAACAGGATGTTTTCAGTGAGCAGGTAAATTAACTGGAGCCTCATCACACGGAGTGCCCAGTATACACAAATGCATATAAAGTACTCTGCAGACATTCCTAGTCTGATCGCCATAGCTGAGGTTTCTTTGGCTGTGTCTGGAACCATTTGGGGATGTAAGGAGAAGGAAAAGGTGGATGAGGGGTCTTTCAGTTGAGTTATGTGGTTAACTGTTGAAGTATGTTTAACCCTTCCAGTGTATTTCTAACATGGAACATGTTAGGACATTGAAAAATTCTATGGGATATGTAACTTTTTGAATAGAAAAAGGAGAAGAAGAATGGTGATTTTAGAGATGGGTATCAGACATCTATAGTCTGTTTTTAATTTCCATCCTGATAAAGCTGGAAGTGGATAAGAAGTAGAAGGTGAGACTACTAGCTGGGCCAGCTTGGAAAAGTGAAAAAGGTAGTGAATGAGGCATCAGGAGAATGAATTCTGATGATTCACAGTGGTGCCACCTACAGCATCTCATCAAGCCCTTCCCTTACGTGATAGCTAACATCTTCTCCATGTTGTAGTACCAAATTTTCAATTCCTGCTGGACAAATCCACTTAAAAGCCTCAACCTTTATATTTCTAAGATCAGCATCCTTCTATAATTGGCTTCCCTTCTTGACTGCTTTACTTCCATTCATGGTGTTCCATTTTCCTATTAATCCAGGCTTAACATTTTCAGAATCATCTTTTATTCCTTCATCACCTTAATTCTCCCATCTGGTCATTCGCCACACTTGGTCAGTCCTTCCTTTGCTAAGACATATCTTTTATCCCTTCTTCACTCCCACCGTTATGATCAGAGATCAGGTCTCTATCACCCTGAGTCTGCACCACTGCAATATTTTCCCCTCTCTGGTCTCCTTGTTGCCGATATCCCCATGGTGCAATATATACTGCAGATGAACTTCCCAAAAACCTCTTAATCATGTCACCGTGCTGCTCAAGAAGTGGTTCTTTATTGGTTATGTGATGAAGTAGTAAGTTTACCTTATGTTCAAGACCTTTCACACCTGGGCCAAACTAACTGTCCCAGCAGACACTGGAATTTTCTGCTTTTTGCACAATTGATGATATTATTCTCCATACCTTTAATATCTTTTCTTCTTCTCTTTGTAGTCTCCATCACATGACCCACATGTGATGTTTCCCCCTCTGTGTATACGAATACAACGTGAATGCTATTACCACGTAGTTAATACGTGTGGTGCACTTTGTGCTAAGTGCTTCACTAAAAATGTTATGTGACTTATCTCATTTAATTATCACAAACATCCTACAAGGGGACATCCTGTTTTTCACAGAGGAAAACTAAAGCATGGAAAGGTTAAGCAATTTGTCACTGTCATATATCTGTACGTAGATGAGCTAGGATAGGGTTCTGATTTCAGAACTTGGGCTCCATTACTCTTCTTTGTCCCCAGTGAGAGCCTTGCCTCTCCAAACCTGAAGAATTTATTATTAGTACTACTTAACTGGCATTAATTCTATAGAAGCTTTTGTGAAGTGTCCACTAGTAAATGTCCATTATGTTTTAAGTTGCTTAAAAGTATGGCCTTGCCTCATAACTCTTTATTTTTCCATAATGCCTTGTACATAATTATCATTCAATGAATATTTTTTGACTAATGAATAAGTTGACCAGTCTACTAGGTGAATAATCTGGGTAAAATAATTTGGAGTTGACTGGCTTTGTCTATGAGGCAAAACAGTAAAGGGAAGTAACTGCCATAAAATTTAGCCTAATAGATCTACCCTGTTCAGCTAGAGTGGTAGAGTTATAGTAACCCATTCCCCCGGATATCTGACATTTGTACTGTCATGTTGGATGACTATGATTTTTGGTCATAGACAAGTGTAGGTGTGCCTATAATCTCCATTTACCTGATGTGAGGGAAGACCTCTTATTTTAACTTCTGGTACATGACTTTTGAAAGGCCTTTCCGTTTGACTTGAGTATACTTTTCTTCATACTTTCATTTATTTGCTTGCCAAATGTTAATTTTTTACTTTTATTTTATTTTTATTTATTTATTTGAGAGAGAGTGAGAGTGAGAGAGATCACAGAGCGAGAGGGAGAAACAGACTCTCTGCTGAGCAGGGAGCCCAATGTGGGGCTCGATCCCAGGACCCTGGGATCATGACCTGAGCAGAAAGCAGACCCTTAACCGACTGAGCCACCCAGGCACCCCAAGTTGTATTTCCTTTTGTATTGGTTACTTTTGCATGTGTGTTTTACTGAAAAAGCTAACTTACAGTAAGTCAATAGGAGAATTGGAATACCTGTCATTTTGGCCTTTTCTTCAGCATTAAGCCACAGAGTTGCCAAAGGAGGGCCATATTCTTCAAAATTAAAGTATATATAGTATGGCAAACTCTGTTAGTTACACCCACAGAAATCTGGGAAAGAGGTGTCAAATTACAACAGTGGAGTTCATTTCCCATATTCACCATCCATACACCAAGGGGGTAATTGAGGTCTTAGGCATTTCTACCGGGAGTTATCATTAGAAACATTATAATTGTGCTGTAGGGAACAGGACACTATCACCAATACAATTACATGGGGTTGAATTAACTGTTCACATTAATAAATTTAATACATCATGTAAATAATCAGAATGATTCTTTGGGAGAATCACCTACTACGATATTAAGAATCTACTCACTCTGTGCATTAACAGTTGACTAGTACATTTATTGGCTGTGTTGTATGCTCTTCTGTCTACTTGCTGAAAATGCCCAGCCTGTCTGAGGGCATAGGTCTAGATTCTCTAACATTTTTTGAAAGATTTATTTATTTATTTGAGAGAGAGAGTTGAAGGAAGAGCAGAGGGAGAAAATCTTCAAGCAGGCTCCCCACTGAGCATGGGGCCCAGTGCGGGGCTTGAACTCATGACCCATGAGATCATGACCTGAGTTGAAACCAAGAGTCAGCCACTCAGGTGCCTCAGGATTCTTTAACATTTATGGAAAACCTAAGATGTACAAGATGTTATGCTAAGCACTAAGGGGAATGCAAAGAAAACTGAGGGTAGAATAACATTTATTACACACCTACTCTGTCCTGGGAAATTTTTGCATCAAATCACTTTTAATTTATACATTAAACCAATGAGATAGGTGTTTGGCCTCTTACATTAGGAAATATAAAGGCTCAGAGAGGTTAAGTAACTTACTTGAGGCCACACAAGTACTAAGTATCAGAGCTCAGGTTTGAACCCAGATCTTCCAACCCCACAGTCTATATTCTTTCTTTAATCTGTGGAGGCCTCCCAAAGATGACGAATTTGAGAGGATGTTAAAGAAACCAAAGGGACCCAACTGTGGAAGAGTAGAGATTCTGCCACAGCATTCCATGGCTATGAGGATAACTCACTTCAGAGTTTGCATTCATGCTAGAAGGACTTAGAATATAGAATTAGCCTTATTAACCTCCTCGCACTGTAGGAGTACACCTGTGGCCATTTATTTATTTATTTTTGGCTTTTGAGAGCAGGTACAGAGTTTAAGAAGAACCCTCTTAGAGAATCAAGATATTTGAACAGTCTGACATTTAAATAACTAAATGAAATTTTTTTTATTGTGGATTAGCTGTTTTGAAACTTTGTTCAAGTAAACTAGTTCCCTTTGTTTCCCAAACCTACAAAGTACTGGCCTGTGGAGTTAGGAGCATGAGCATTGAAAACTTAAACCCAAGATACAGAAAAACCAAAATAAATTTCTTCTGGATATGCCATATGAGGTACACTGTAACATGTCTCCTGGTTTACGTTGCAAATCACCATCATTACAAAACAGTCAGCAGCCATGGATTTACTGGCAAGGTGGGCAGACCTTTGCATCATTAAAATCTAGGTCTTGTACGAGAGAAATTGAGAGATCGAAATCAGCTCTGCTGCCTTCATTTTAAAGGCAGTGCTTCTCAAACTTGTGCTCAGAATGAACTAGAGTTTTTGATTCAGTAGGTCTGAATCAGGCCTAAGAATTTGTAATTATAACATTCCCAAGTGATGCTGCTGGTTCAGGAATCACACCGAGAGAACCACCATTCAGGAGTATGAAGTGGGCCGGAGGATACAGGCGAATATACCCGTAATAGTCATCAGGAATATGTAGGAGCTTCTGACATGTTTCCTGATGATCTAATCCCCCAAGTGACTTGCTTCCATCAAAGAGAATGCAGCAAAAGTGATGGGATGTCAGTTCCATGCTCAAGGTATGAGAGACTGTGTCTTCCATCTTGCTGGCATGTTCTGTGTCTTGCGCCCTTGCTTGCTCATTCTGATGCAGCCCTGACATGCTGTGAGATGCTCTGCAGAGAGGCCCACATGGGGAGGAACCGAGGGAGGCCTCCAGCCATCATCCCTGGAGGATCTGAGGCGTCAACCCACCAATCAGCAAGGAACTGAATCCCGCCGACAACCATGTGAATGAGCTAGGGATTGGATCCTTCCCAGTCAAGCCTTGGGCTGATGTTGGCCACGTGAGAGAGCCAGAGTTAGGGGATCCGCTTAAGCTGTGCTTGGAGTCCTAACCCATAGAAACTGCAAGATAATAAATGTTGTTGTTTTAAACTGCTAAGTTTGGAGGTAATTTGTTATGTAGGAATAGATAACTAATACAGGTGACCTCTTGCCCTTGCATGAGGTACTAGCTGGGCGGAAGGACAAGAGGTGGGAGAGAGACTGTGCCTTAGCATGAGTGATGAGAACCTCCCTGTGCACAGAGCTATGCTAGTTCTGCACAAGGTCACTTCAAAAGTCTCTATTTTCATTTTTTAAATTATTCATTTTGTATTTAGAGTATCATCTTTAAATGAGAGTGTTTATTCAAATAGTATATTGCTTATTCTCAAAAGTTCTCTTTTTGCACTCTAAGAATAACTGCACAAAAAAGGAAATGCTAATGGAGTAAACAAAAAAATCCCATCTGCTAGTATGTAATGTAACTGCACACTTTTGCATCTAAGGATCTCGAGTCTTACACATTGACACCTCTTTGAAGCTAATACCTAGAGGCAGATAAGAACTGAAAGAATTCTCATGTCTAACGTAACACTTATATGTAAAGTAAATGACCAAAAGGAACATTTCAAAATCACATAGTTGTAAATGCTGCTGTTTATTATTTAGGTAGATTTTTATTTTTAATTTTTTTCCCGTGGAAGAAAAACAGATCAAAGGAAATATTCTTAATGTTGTCCATTTTGTCAACATATCTGGAGACAATCTATTAATGCAGGCCAGTAACAGAATTCTATCATAAAAGACAAATAGATTATAGGTTTTTTTTTCTTTCGCAATGACTACATGACTTTTGTGGATTAAAATCAGGATGATTTAAATATTAATAGATTAATTTATGTGGAGGAAAAGTTACAAATCATTCACTTAAAAATTGGCTTTGTGCCCACATTCTGGAGGCACACTAGGGAGAGTTGTAGCTGCACAGCTAATGTCTACACACAGTGAATTTCTGAACATAATTTATGTAGATGAAGTGTGCAGAATGTTTTTATTTGTTCTACATCTCAGTGTCTCACCTCTGCATGAACTTCCCAAACCCAGATCTACTCCAAATACTCTTACTCCCCTTCTCCACACTTCCCTCCAACGTGTTTGCTTTGGCAACTTTCATGTTCTTACAAACAATTCTCCCAACGAAATCAATCACTCTTGCACCCAAAGAGAAATACTGTGCACTCAGTGCGATGACAAAATGAAACATGTTTGAGGCAAACCATGTGTTCCCGCGTGTCCGGAATTATGCTATTTGCTCAAGGAACATGTTCCTAATGTGTTTGGCTTCTGTTACCCCTTGTGATTGCAACTTTCATTGTCTTTCGGAATTTATGATTTCAGAAGCAACTGCTTGGACTCATTTAATGCGACGCTTTTGGAATATGAAGCCTGGGGGAATTCACTGGGCAATGTCATTCTGTTCTTTCTAGGCAAGTCTGGCCCATAGAAGGGCACCTGGTGTTTGAGGAATTCTGGGGGATTGATCCTCTTTTCCACTTGGAACCCCAGACAAATGGCTTATCTAAATGACAGGGATCTGTCATGATCTGAAAGCTCTTCAGTTCACCAATCACATTATCTGGGAAAAGATACTTTCTGGTGGTAGAGTGAGAAACATCATTTTAGAAAAGAATTTTTCCATGGTGCTTTCCTTGGAGGCACTCAGGGTACTTGACCAGATTTGCTCCTTAATGTGACAGCATATTTACTTGGAAGGGAAGCCCCTGTATTACCAGTTTCATTTTATAGATATGAGACCCATGAACTAATCAAGACCTTGGCCCTGTTCTTTTTTCTCTGATTGATGGATATCCAACCCTTACCCCAAGGATTGATATAGGAAGAGGTCATTCCCAGACCCACTGGGCATTTTAACTGGGTTTCTGCGCTCTCCTCCCTTGGAGCTCTTCAGGAAGCCTTGGGTTCATTTCCTGCCCCATTCCACCTACCTACTGGGGGTCTTGGGAAACTCAGTTCCATGTAAGCCTAATTCTTTTTTCTGTATTTCATCAGTCTTAAATTTTTTAGAATGACAAATGGGGTAAGTAAATTTTCCCACCAGTCTGGTGTTTAATACATTTAAAAATTAAAGCTATCAATCATCATTGCAGCAAACAGAATGACGCAGGCTCAGGGAAGGTGCACAATAGAATTATACATGATGGAAAATGCCTTCGTTTTAAAAAGGGGAGGGGACAAGAATTAATCTGTTGTAGAGACTAGAATACAGTTTTATGTTTTTTACCCAGTAAGCAAATGTTCAATACTCCCAAATTTTAGCCTCTTTTTGATTTCAGGGGAGTTGAAATGAAATATTATATTGTCATCCTCCACAAACATTTGTGGGGGCACTGTATGCTTAAGAAGGGGCTTATGTGGCAGTACACAGGTGAGGAGCTCAGACTCTGGGGGCCAATGGCTTGAGACCCAGGTCTGCCACTTTCTAACCTGGTGAATAAGCAACAAACCTCTCTGAGACTCAGTTTTCTCATTTGTAAAAGGGCACTCATAATACCTGCCTCCTAGATTTATTGTGAAAGTTGTATGATACAATGCATGCCAAGCACTGGCACAAGAGACAGGCCAAATCGAGGGTACCTGCTGTTATCATCATCTCACTACTGTTATTGCTATAATTTTCCAGTTAGGATAATATAACTAATCAAAAAAAACCCCCACCCCCCAAAATAAACTAATCCAAAGTAGTTTATGCTAGGAAATAAATAAGGATGGCAAAAGTAAGTGCTGTACGAATTTTAATAGAGGAATGATGGGTTTTAAAGAAGGGAAACAGAAAACTTCAAAGAGGGAGGTAGGTCCTTTGTAGGCATTCAGTCCGTGCATTTGCCACCCAGTGTCCCATCTCACCGGTTCTCTAGCTGCATGGCACTAACATGGTAATGCCTCCGTGTTGGGCATGAAATGTTTATGTCCCCTCAAGTTCATATGACAAAGCTCTAACCCCTAATGGTATTTGGAGGTGGGGCCTTTGGGAGATAATTGGGTTTAGAGGAGGTCTTGAGGAGCATACCCCCCCACCCCCATGATGGGTTAATGTCCTTATAAGAAGAGAGACTGGAACTCACTCTCCATGTCCATGTGAAGACAAGGAGAAGTCTGCAAGCTGGGAAGGGGACTCTCACCAAGAAGTGAATCTGCTGGCACCTTGATCTTGGACTTCCCAGCCTTTAGAAGAGTGAGAAATAAAGGTCAGTAGTTTAAACCACCCAGTCTATGGTATTTTGTTATAGCAGCCGGATCTGACCAAGACACTCTCACACGGCATGAGAGGGGGACATCAGAAGCCTCAGCTTGGGCATAGGAACATGCCACCTTCCAGATGGGCAGTCTCCTTGGTTTACTGGACGTCCTGGCACTGAACTGATGTCCTTTTCCTGACTGGCAGGAGCAAGGTGTCGTCTTTTGCCTGGGGTCACTGAATAAAAGAAATTTGAGTTGGAAATATCGAAACTCATTCTCTGATTCTGAAGAATTTAAGTTCCTCACCTATGATTTTTTTTCTTGGCTCTCTGAAACCTACTTTCCTTAGTCCCTTCATCTCTGCCAACCAGTTTCAAAATAGTATAGAGTGCAGGCAATTTTTATTAGTGCTGTTGTCTTTCATTTTCTGTTTAAAATTCAGGGCCATGGGTTTCTTTCATCAAAAGAAGCCACAAGCTCTTTTCACACTTCTTGGAGACACAGATAATTTAACTTTGATTTGGGGAGTATTTGGCCCAAGTTAATGACAGGTGGCAACTGTCATTAAGTCATTAAGATCGGGACACTTAATGACCAGTGTAAACCAAGCAAGTGAAGTATAGGAGAGAAGGGAGACTGTTGTAATTCTCCACATCTCTTCAGTTGTGGCTCCTTACACTGAGAAAAAACTCTAATAGAGTATAAAGGGAGAAGTAGGTTGATGGTTCCTAACAGTTTACTTTGCTTTCATTATCCTAGTATTCTCTTTGTTTTTGGAAACTACCTGATTGCATTGTCAAGTGATACTTAGGCTTTCTAGAACTTTCAGGATATTTTTCTTCTATATATACAATCCAACCAGGCCTGTGTCATCTTGCACTTGGGAAGTCTGTTTTTTCATGATGGGCAAATTTGCTTTCTGCTTCTCTGATACAACTTCATGTAAATCTGCTCATTTACACTTTCTGCAGCACTTCTTGGCGGGTGATGCTCTACAGACCCCCCTCCCCCACCTAGACCTTGTGGTGCCGGTGGGCAGAGGTGCTGAAGAGTCTTCTAGGAAACACTCTCAAATGGATTGTTAAATTGTTCAGGTTCACCATTAGGAGTTCATGCCAGAGAGCCCATTTTCTTAACTACTTAAGTCCAATTTCTTAATTACTGCTATGAATTAGGAGATTTCAATCCAGTTCTCCTTCGACAGCGTTTAAAAAAATTACAGTCTGGTACTTTTGCAGGTATCTTTACAGTCCAAGGTTGTTTATTATGAACTCTCATTTGTCCATTTTCAAACTTGATTCGACTTAACCTTTCGTGACTTTTCCTAGATAGTGGCCAGTGGCTCTGCAATGACTTGAATGAAGTAGATGGTTTAATCAATGTTGAGTAGACTCAAGGACTTTACTTCAGTAAAGTTAAAAGTGAGTCTTGCTGGAGTCTTGGGAGAAAGAAAAAAGAGGTAAGAAAGATTGTTAGCCGGATAGTCTATTTCCCCTTTTGTTGCTTCACTAGCAGGGGCCTGTGTTCCTCTTCTCATTCAGCCCAAACATAATATATGAAGCCTCCCGTGCTGTGTGTGTGTGTGTGTGTGTACATGTGGTTGTGTTCTAAACGCCATCTGCAGAAAGATGGTCTTGGGAAAGCTTCTTCCCCAGAACAGAGAAACATCTCTGGAGCGAGTGATCTCTGGCGCGCAGATTCAATAAGCCCAACCGCACTTGGCTGCGTCACAAGCCTAATAC
>LNAC01000299.1:115821-261058 GCA_002007465.1 Ailurus styani
GGCTCGCTCAGCCTCTGGGGCGCACGGAGCCGGAGGCCTGCGGGCCGCGAGCGGCTGGCAGCAGGCGGCCTCGCCCTCCCCGGGGCCCGCGGGCGCGGCTGACTTCGAGCCGCCACAACCTCGCTACCCTTCCTCGCCTTCAGCTCTTTATTAACTCCCTGGAGCAGCGCGGCTCCGGCCGCGCCTCCTGCGCCCCGGTGGTCTGGCTCCTCCGCGCGGCGCACATGCTAAACAGATTAACATGCCTTGGCTGACCCACGCTTCGCAACCCGCGGATAGGGTTTCTGCAGCTCCATGTGGAAATTAACCTAGCTGTACCCGTGGTCAGCTGCGCCCGGCCGCTCCTGCGCCGGCCGGGCAATCCAAACAAACCCAGGCCGCTGGCTCCCTTTGTTACTCTTGGCCCCCCTCCCCCATTCCGGGCAAATATTTATTTGAATATTTATTGGGAAAGAGGTTCTCCTCTTTGGCCGAAGGTAGGGCACATTTCTGAGGGCTCTTTATTTGTAAATGATTTTTGGCAGGACCGGGCACCCTTCGGAGGGGGTGGCAGGGAACCCAAACTCCGCGACTGGAGGTTTTCTAGGCCTCTGTATGCAGGGAGCTGTTTATGTTTGCACGGGGCACCCTAGTCCTGGTCATTAAAAAGTCACGCACTGTCTCTATTTTGCTTTTATTAACAGCCCCTCTGTTTAATACGGTTGTTTGCTTTGTTCTGGGGCAAGTTTAGGCCCTCACCTCCCATCCCCTCTGATTCACATCCAGTGAGAAAAGTGAGGTGATTTTTCGAGGGTTTCTTTCCTACGTAGAGGAGCTGAAAAGGCAAGCACGGAGACTGGGGGGTGACCAGCCTGACGTTAAAACCAAATCACCATCGGGTCTGCCCCTCCACTGCTACCTGTCCCATGAACGGGGCTCTAAGGATTGCTAATGGACCTTTGGTTCACTTGTAAAGTATTTCTTTCCCTTTATTCTACTATTCGTATTATAATTAATATAACCACAGTTTGGCTTTCACTTGATACGGATTGGAGGTGTTGGTGTCCGTTGGTTGGTTGGGGCCACTATAGTGAATACTGCTGCCAGGAAGAGAGCCGGCTCTTTACATTCCTGTCCATCTTGTATGTCATGAAATGTCCCCATTGTTTAGGAACCACAGATGACTATTTCTGGAGACTACTGCTACCTGTGCTCTTACCCATGGTTGCCTTGCGCATTACTCAAAATGGGCTCAGGCCATTCTAGGTTCCCCTCTGGGCCATCATGCCACGCTACCATCTAGCAGTGTTGCTTCACTTTGCCGAGGTGGTTTGAGCATGTCCCTAAGTGTTGTTCATCAAGGCCTGTGGCAGCCACCCATCCCATTTTCCAGTCAGCCCTCACTGCAGTGTCCTTTGTCATCCTGTCATCAAAGAATTATGTGAGACTCTCAGGTGGCCCTGATCAAACTGTGATGGGAGCATCTATTTGGCAGGGCCAGAGTGGGACCACAGTCATCGAGAAGGTTGGGCACAGCTGTCCCTCAGCAGATCACCACTTGCCAGCCCACTGAGTGACACACTGACTCTGTTGATTCATTTTGTCCTTTCTTTCAAGCAGTGTGTTTCTTGGATGGAGGGGCACGTTCCTGAGGTAAAAAGCTTTCAGAGCTCCAAAGCTTCCAGAAAAATAATCAGGAACCAACTGGCAGCACATTTTAGGGGTTTCAGTCTGACACTGAGGAGATGAACCAGAATTGGCACTGATAATATGCCCACAGCTAAGAACTGCATTGAAAGTAAGCTATAAATAAATGTGCTGAGGAAAAAGGAAATCATGGTACCCCTACCCCCACCCCCAAATAGGCATTGCCCTGGGAATCCTGCTAAGGCAAGAGGAACAGCTGAGTTTGAAAAGAAAAGAAAAGAAAAGAAAAAACAACAACCAGAAAAATAGGCTGGAGCTCCAAGACAACACAAGGCCTAAGTCAGTCAAGAGCCGGGCCGGTGGTTCCTTTTTCCTCTGGTGATGGATAGCATCTCAGAATTCCTTCCAGCTCTGCAACTGTGGTGTTTAACCAGAGGCTCACTGTGAGCCTCTGCATTTCTCTCAAGGCAGCTGGCATCTTGATTTCTGGTAATCCTTTTTTTTTTCCCCCTTCATCAGCCCCTATACTCGATATTGTCCATATGGATTATGTGTGTGGGAACACACAAATTACAGCAACTTTTGTCTTTTGTCGTGAAGGGGCTGACAGGGCAGTAAACACAGGCAGCCTCCCTCCTCCAGGAATTCCTCCTCCGCCCTGTGTGGCTCTAGCCCTGTGGATAATATCATTACAGGACTAAACAAATAAACAGTCGATCCGAATCAACTAGGAGGCTCTGGGGACTACACAGTTCCTCTCTGCAAGGATGATACAAGTAAATTTACACTCGCAGCTTGGAAGTGCTCCAGCCGCTATGAATAGCCGTTCAGTTCTGTTGGGCCGGGGAGGAGCTGGGGCCCTGGACTGACCCCCCAGCTCTGTCTTTGCTTCACTCAATGTGAGCTTTCAGGGTCTGTTTTCCTTACTATCCTCGACTGGGAACATCAAGGACCAGTAACCCTTTTTATGAACCCTGAGCTCAAAGAAGCAGCTTTCACTACAAAGTTAACATATGAAACCCAATGACATGGATGAAAGGTTAACACACTTCTGCCAGCCCAGACCTTCCCCTTCAAACCTGATTTCCTGTGTTCAGGCCGCCACGACCGTCGCCTCTGCACAGCCCTGGCTGACATGGCCATCGAGTCACACGACACGTGTATTTCACATCAAGCAGAGGCACAGAAGCTGACTGTAGTCAGGGCCACAGCAGCACTTACTTCTCGTCCTGACCAATGAATTAATTAATATAATTTCTTCCCTTGGAGGGAGTCCATTACAATGATCACATGAATTCCACATGCCGTCTCCTTTGCTGGGCTAAAAAACGAAGCTTTCTCATTTCCTATCTTTATACCCGTGCCAACAGTTCTTGGGATGTGCAGGCCTCTTTCTCTGCCTGTACTTGTGCCCTGAGACTTTGATTATTTTTTAATCATCACTTTCCTGATACTAGAGGATAGGGGTGTGTGTGTGTGTGTGTGTGTGTGTGTGTGTGTGTGAGTGTTTGGATTTAAAACAATAGAAGAGAAATACCCTAAAACATTAACAGTGCTGGTGGGATTATATTTTAAAGACTTCTTTATATTTCTCTGCTTTTTTCATACACCCTTCTCCCCTAATTTTGGTCCAAGAAGCATATGTTATTTTTAGAGTTGGATGAATTAAGTATTGAAAGGTTTTTAGGAAACAACATTGGTCCTCTTGAGGTGAGCACTAATTTCAATTTAGCATGGCCCATACTCAGTAAAGGTAACCCCAAGGCATAGTGTTTCTGGCTTTCTGAGTTATGTGTTGGAAACACATAGGGATTAGGCATGCAGAGGGCCTGCCTATATTTATTCAGGAAGGTGGAGGTGGGCCAGTTGGGGGGGGGAACACAAAACATAAAAACAGTAAGATACAGACATACACACACAAATAAGACAGAATTGTTTTCAACAGGTGCGTTCTGGTCTTTACGATGCTCTCTGGGACCCAACAGAAAACAACTCTACCTTCTTCCTGTGTCCAGAGGCCTCCATAGGTGAGCCTAGGCTTGGGCAGTATCTGTTTTTACATCTTAAGCTGCAAGGGTTCTGGGTGACCACAAAGGAGTGCTATGGCATCTGGGAACTAACAAGAAGCCCACCAGACTCTGAGGGCCGGCAAGGGAGAGTGGGGACCACTTGTGGGCCCCACATGAAAGTAGCCTCTCACAGCTTCTCTGAGTTTGCCATCCTAGTAAAAACAAGCAGAGGAGCAAAGCAATGAGAAATGGTGAGGTGGAACCAACACAGACCTGGGTGTTCCCCAGGGGCATCTCTGTCATGGAATGGCCATGAGATGCTGGGAAAGTTATCGATCATTCGGTGGGCCTTCGCTTCATTCTTTCAAAATGAATTGGTTGGTCTGCTGATCTCAGGTCAAGTCTGAGTCAGCCCCTATTTCTGAGTGTGTGAGGACTCCTGCTTTGTGGACATGTGTTTGTAGAGCTCTGAGAAACAGAATGGTCCAGATTATAAAGAAGGAACTTTTCCTGAGGGAAAAGCCCAAAAGTGCTCCACAAGTGGGTGAGGCAGCTAACTGAAGTCATGAAGCTCGTTTTCACAATCCCAACAAGGATAGCCCTCAGATCTGAAGCTGGAATTAAGTGGGAAGACTGAGCTGCTCTGATCTTTTGTTTGTGGAAAAGTTTGGAATTTTCTCCCAAGAGATACTACATTGAACCCCAATATGTGCCAGGTATTATGCTGGGCAAAGGGGCAGCAAGGAAGAATAGATTCTACGTTCTGCTAATCGTGAGTGTCCATGGAACCCCCCAGTGCCTGACTTCGGAGACTAGTGTCTTTTGTTTAGTCTTTAGAAGCTCCACTTTGGTAGGAAAGGGCCAGTCTCCTGGAGGTTAGGAAGCAAGCTATGCCCTGAGCTATGCCTTTGCAAAGATGGACAGGGCACTGGGGCAGGGGGGCATTTTTGATGTAGCCCTAGTCCCTCCACTGTGGTCAATGCTGACTCAGAGTTCTCTCCAGACCTTGAAGACCTGACTGTTGTTATGTTTCCTATATTTTCTTTTGCTGCTCACATCATATCCAGCTTAATCTTTTTTTGAATGCCAGTCTGTTTTAGCTGCTGGAGGGGACACTGAGAAAACAGCGTTTCCTTGTGCCCAGGCTGAATTTCAAAGGAGAAACTGGGTACTCCAGGGATCAGAGTGTGATACTTCCAGGAGAGGGTGCAACTCTGGAAACGTCTCAGGTTTGGAGACACAGATAGAAATGAAGATTCACTTACATAGTCATTTCTAGAGAAATCTCCTTCCAGAAAATCTCTCAGTTCATACTATGTTTAATAAGATACATGATACTCTTCTTTTTTAAATTTTTCTTTTATTATTATTATTATTTTTATTTTTAGAAAGATTTTATTTATTTGACAGAGAGAGAGAGAGAGAGAGAGAGAGATATCCCAAGTAGGCAGAGAGGCAGGCAGAGAGAGGGGGAAGCAGGCTCCCTGCTGATCAGGGAGTCCAATGCGGGGCTTGATCCCAGGACCCTGAGATCATGACCCGAGCAGAAGGCAGAGGCTTAACACACTGATCCACCCAGGCACCCTACATGATACTCTTCTAAGATACCTTTCAGTTCTAAGATTCCACAACCAGTCTATCCAGATAACAGCTCTTCAATGCCTTCCTGACTCATTGGTTCCAAATCCCTGGGACTGGAGCATAGTTTGGGGAAAAGGGAATGATATTTTCTTCATTCCGTTTCCTTTATAGATACCTGGCAGTTCCAGGAAACCTGATCTTAGAAAATCTGATTTTCCCTTAATTATTATTTTCAAAACAACTGTTCATTTTACAGAAGGCTTTCCCACTAGGCTGCACCTGTGGTGGAGACTGTTAATCATCTCACAATACCTGCTGCCTCTGAGATTTGACTCTTCTTTCCATACCTACAGCCAAACCGAGTCCAGGTTCCAACCATCTCATGCCCAATCCTAATTGTCTCCCAGTCCCAAGTTCAGCCAAGTGCCCACCAGTCCACCACCGGATAAATTCTTCCCCAAACATCAGTTTCTTTGCTGTGTCATTTCAAAAACTCCATCCTTCCAGTGAACCATATGAAATTCTAAACATTGGACTATACTGATTTACAAAGAAGTGGAAGGTTCATATGGTCAACCTAATATTTAGGCCGGTCTTCAAAGAACTTCACTCCCTGTTCACCTTTTTATTTGCAGCTCCAGTTCTACTCAATGATCTCTTGGTGCAGTCTGTTCGGATTTCTTAGACTCTTCTTCATACATCATCCTTCCTGCTGTGCAGTTGCTTGTGTAGTTCATCCTGCCAAGTAAGCTTTTCCTCTTCATGTCAATACCATCCTCCATTTCCTTCAAGACTCCGTTATAGACTCTCTTCCTTATTATGGTTCCCATGAACAATCATGTTTTATGTTGAAGTATAGCTTCACGGACACAAAGATGAAATGCCTGAAATTGATACTTGTTATACTAGAATCATGTTATTTTTCTGGATAATGTTTAAGATATTTACCTTTTTTTAAATTTTTTTAATTTTTTTTAAAGATTTTGTTTATTTATTTGACACAGAGAGAGAGATTACAAGTAGGCAGAGAGGCAGGCAGAGAGACAGGGAGAGGAGGAAGCAGGCTCCCTGCCGAGCAGAGAGCCCGATGCGGGCCTCGATCCCAGGACCCTGAGATCATGACCTGAGCCGAAAGCAGAGGCTTTAACCCACTGAGCCACCCAGGCGCCCTAAGATATTTACCTTTAATTGTGTTTTGTTAGTATGAGAAGTTAACCTCCCCCACCCAAAAATAATAGAGCAATTTTTTAATGTCAGGTTAACAAATACCACTTATGGGGCATCTTTCATTTATGATAACTTGAATTTCTACAGCCTTCTTCAACAATACAAGTATCTTCTTTCCTAAATAAACTGTAAAGTCTTCAAGAGCTGATTGTGTCCTCTAATTTTAAAAGCAATTCCTAATTTAAAAAATGTTTTGCTTATGATGGGTGCTTGATAAATGCTTTCTGGCTTGAATAAGCCACTAAAACTGTCAACTTTTCTAGTTAGGCTAAGAAAGACCCTTTCAGTGAAATGTCACAGTTGTCTGTAGAATGGGAAATATGTGAATGGCACTAGCTGAGGTGATGTGACTCCCCCCACTCCCCAGAGACACAGAGGGACTCACCTGAATCATTTCTTCTCATTAGTGAACGTGGTTTTAGATCTGAAAAGCACATCCTCTTTTCTTCTTCCCCTCGAACTCATCGACTTTCTTTCTTATTTGGAAGCTCCCTTATTCATAGTATATGTTGTAACTCTGGTTTTCCATGTCTAGACTGTGAGTAACTCAGGGGGTGTGGATGGATGCTTGATGAATGCATATGTGAACGGTCAGCATGGAGTTCTAGTTCAAGTGAGAGCGAAATTCAAGGCTGAGAAGTAGTAGGTATCACTAGAGTTTGCAAACCTTCTGGCTCAGCAGAATCACAGCTCTGGGCATGGCCCTCACCAAGTGTTCTTTTTGTGTTGCTCAAAAAGAAATGACTGGTTCTTAAGACCTGCAGAAACTCCTGTTCAGATGCCAAGTTGCCTTTGCCTCTCTTCTTGACCCCTTTTCCCAGTCTCATCCCCTCCTTGTCCTCCTGATGCCCCACCACAGGGCTCAGAACACAGACGGCCTAGAAGCTGGCAGGTTTGTTTCCTCACTCATAAAATTTGACACAAAGGGCTGACAGGAAGGAAGGAGGAATTAGAGCAGTCTCTACCTCGTGCTCTATGAGTACTTAAGTATGTACCTTTTTTTCCTGGCTAGAAATAACTTCAATTAGGATGACTTCAGTGTGACTTCTTTAGCTTTCAGATTTTTCTAAGCTAAAATATAAAACAGTCATATCTCTTCCCACGGCCCAAGGCATTGTCTGTGATTCTGGAGATGACAAGAATTTGACCAGAGTTTGTAAAAGAGTTAATGATTAGGATACACATCCTAATGAATATTATTTGAGTTTCTACTATTTGGTGTCATGTGGAGGAGAACGGAATGAGGAATACCTTTAGAATGGTGTTCAATATAAAAAAAAATTGTTGACCAGCTGTTCTCAATTTCACCTGAGAAGAATTAAAAAAAAAAAGAATGAATTTAAGAAGCACCATGGGGAATGTAAAGCAGGCTTTTCTGACACTGTAGATCAGTGGGTCTTAAATTGTAGTGTGCACCAAAGTCCCCGGGGGGTTGTTTAAAATGCAAGTTCCTGGCCTTGACACTTAGCAGTTGTGACTTGGTGGATCTGGAGTGGAGCCTAAGAATCTACGTTTGTAATCAGCCCCTTCCAAAGTTGAATTGGAGCAAGTGGTTCCGAGATCATGCTTTGGGAACTGATAGGTTGGATGACTGCACAGAATGGACTTGTAGGAACTCACCGAACTTTTCTTTTCTGGAACATCTCGTAAAGACATTTTGGTTTATTTTATTTCACTTAAACAGAGAAGAGATTACCATTTGTTTTAGGGAGATGTATGAGGCTGAAAAGTGTCCCTCCAAATTCATGTCCATCCAAATAGGCCAGCACCTTCATCTCAGACTTGGAGCCTCCAGAGCCAGAACTATGGGGAAGAACGTCTGTTGTGTAAGCCCCCCAGGTTATCATATTTTGTTAGAGCAGCCTGGGCAAACTGATACACCTGGTCCCATAAAAGGAGGAGAAGGCTCTGTGACGATGGAGGCAGAGACTGGGGTGATTGATGGAGGCAGAGATTCGGGTGATGCCTGAAGCTGGAGGAGGCAAGAGAGGATCCTCTCAAGAGCCTTCAGAGAGCAGGGTCCACTGACACCTTGGTTTTGGACTTCTAGCTTCCAGAACTGCATGAAAATCCATTTCTATTGTTTGAAGCCATGCAGTTTTGGAACTTTGTTATTGCAGCCCTAGGCGATTAATACAGGGGTTTGGATATAATCCTGCCATCAGGCAGAGAAGTAGGTGAGCTCTCAATACAGGCATTTATTCTGCTGACTTGTTTGCTCCTATGCTGAAGGGTCTGGGTATTCAAGTTTTGGAGCTGTCATAAGCCATACAGTGGTTTATTGGTGTTGATAACATCCTTGCCCTAAACTATCCCTTAAAACAGAACATACATGATCCTTGAATATTTGAGACAAAGGGGCTTTTGATTTTTTTATATGATTAAGGAAAAAGAGTAAATGTACTGGTCTTTGATAATAAAAAGAGTACCCCAAACTTTCTAAACGGAAAATAAATTCATTTGGAGGTTGTCATTCGGAATAGATTGGAAGTCACTTTCTCCTCTTAAAATTCTGCAAGGTAATTTGGAAAATAAATCTAATTTTCCATTGATTTGAAGTGATGGTGAAACTTTGTATAGGGAGTTTATCCACTTGGATGAGACTGCAGTAATTTGAACCTAGCAGAAAAACTCATGCAAGAAAACAAACTGATTTCCTTGCAAGGTGTTGAGAAACCCTCATTTTGGGTAGTTGCTTTTTAATTATTAAATTATATGAATAGATTTCACTTCTCAATGTTGAAGTTTCTTTATGCTTTATGGTTGGCATTTTGGTGAACCTAATATCTGAAAAGCCATTGATTTGTTAGCATTTAATTTGCACTCTACTTCTCAGATAGTTGCTATATTACGGTGTAACATGATAGAGAAGGGGCAAAGAACTTGAATTGTTGCTGGCATATCAGTTCTTTCCGTTAATAAAACACTCAACCGAGTCATTTTCTCTGGCCACTTTTCCACTGTAAAAAACTTAAATCAAAGAACATGACTGCTTTTATTGGGAAAACAGTAGATAAATCAGGGATGTAAAAATGCAAGAAGGATTCTGTATAAGCACTATGCAGTCAGCTCGCTGGGTGAAAGGTTTATTCTGTCAATTTTCCTCTTGAGACACTTAGGTTTAAGGAAATGTTTGCACTGCTCTAGAGAAAAAGTTGGCTGTGTGTTTTTCTTTTGTGTTTAGGCCACTCTGGAAGTAATTCCTTTGGGCACAATTATCTAACATATGGTGATTTAGAAAAAGCCTAAAGCAAAGGTCATTTGGATGTTTTGGACAGGAAAGAAGAAAATCCATCTTGGAGAATAAAACGTAGTCAGGAAGGGCTGAGGTACAACTTATAGTTGAAGGAACACGAAAAGTAAAAGTGAGATAGATTTCAAGCAAAAAATACAACTGAAGGTTTTTTTCTTTTTTTTAATGTGAATTGTACAAAATGGAGATTAAAAATGCCTTGATATCAGAAACGTTGGTACTGGACAAGGCACAGGAAAGATCAATGCCAGCTTTGACCTGGGTGTGTGACCTGCTTGGTCACCCAGGCCCTGTGTCTAGAAGGGCCCCACACTTGGCTTAATACTCTACTGTTGTTCTCCTGAAAGTCTTCATCATTTCTGAACTTTAGGCCCTCTATTTTTATTTTACACTGGGATCTGCAAATTAGGTAGCCAGTGCTGCAAAAGGTGGTCTCTTCCAAACCCCTCATGTTTTTTTAGATTACAAAATAAGGTCCAGAGAAGATCAATGACTCGCTTGGTGGAGCCAGGAATAGAACCAGCGACTCTGGGTCAAAACTGCAAAACAAATTCACATCCAAGGTGTCCAAACACATTTCACTTTCATATTGAAAAAAAACTTCATGTATCACCAGTGAGCCAAACAAAGCAAAACAAAACAAAACAAAAACAACATTTAAAGAATCCAAAAGGAAGAAAGTTCTGGGCATGCTTGGAACACAACTAAGGAAGACCTCACATTGATTTTTTTTTTTAGATTCATCTCTAACAAAACACTGGCTGCCCTATTAATTTTCCTCACTTCAGCACCAGCCCTCAGATCTTCTGACGTCAGGGCATCCTGGCGTACACACTCGTTGTTTTCTGACCCAAAGAGCCAGGTGGTCAGTGTGTCGGAGCAAAGGGTCCTTACGGTGTGACGAACTGACTCTCCTGCTCCCTGTACCTTCGCCGTTGGTGCTGTCCCAGCGAACATGATTAATTTTAGCAACTACATTTTTCTTCTTGCATGGCCAGGAAGCTAATTAAGATCAGTCCAGCAGCAGCCAAGCAGCAAACAACACTACACATCAGAACTGAGCCCGTGCTGTAGGGGGCCATTTCTAAGGCTTCCAAAAAGGTACCAAACTCAGAGGAAAGCAGCTCAGGGAGGATTCTCACTAAACTGGAAAACCTTCTCTGTAATTGTGATGCTCTATATCTTCAGTCTGATGTGACCATCAGAATTCATACTTCTGGAGGGTTCTAGATGAAGAGAACGATCTTTTTTTTTTTTTTAAGATTTTAAGAGAGAGGAAGAGAGCACAAGTGGGGGAGGGGCAGAGGGAGACAGAGAAGCAGACTCTGCTGAGCAGGGAGCCCGATGAGGGGCTCAATCCCAGGGCCCGGGACCATGACCTGAGTTGGAAGCAGATGCTTAACCAACTGATCCACCCAGTAGTCCTGATGAAGAGAGCTATCTTAAAGAATTAGTTTTTACCTTTCTTTTAAGATTGGAGCAAAAGAGATGCTTTTAACCACCATCCCCCTACTAACTCCCCACAACCTTCTGATGATAAATAACATCTATGGAAATAAAGATGTAGTTTTGGGACTCTCCCCAAAGATCGTCACGTAAAATTCCGTTGGGCCAGAATGGGCAAAGAAATTCTCAAAACAGAGATTTTTTTCCCCCATGAGAAACATCCTACTTCAAATTCCCTTGATATAAATCAGAGATAAATAGATAGGCTGGCACCCATCTTCTGATCCACAGAGAAAAAGATGTCCGAAATAACCAAATCTGACACATCATTGAAGGAACCTGATGAGAATCAGCTAGGTTCTGGATGCAATGCTTAGTCCCATGATTTGAAGAAGTGGCAAGGATTTTATTGACAAAGTGGAGCCAAATGTGTAGAAAATATGGCTCAAGCTCTTTTATAGAAGAAACATTCCAGATTTTCTCAAGTGTCTGGTGAGGGTAAGGAAGGGTGAGGCATCAGATATTTTCCATGTGCAGAACAAATAGAGAAGAGGGAGGTGTGGACATTCAAGAAAACAAACTTAAGAGATTTGTCTTGGCAAGATTTTTACATCATAACATCTCGGAGCTGAAAGACCTTCTAATCCTCCAGTCACAATTTATAGAAGATGAAACTGAGGTCTGGGGAGATTATGGGTTACCTGAGGTCACTTGGCCATTTGGAAGCAGAAATGGGTCACTGACTCCAAAGGCAGGCTTCTTTCACGGGACGCGCCCATGTGGGGAGGTTCTGGGAGAGGAAGTGGGTCTCTGGTGAACCTTGAGGCATCATAGTGCTAACTCCTAGTGCCTTGGTGGCCCAATGTGCTCATCTTGGGGTGGTGTTTCCCAGCCCGCTTGGGTTTTGAGTGCTCGAGCAGCTGCGGAGAACTCGTTCAAATCACCTTTCTCAAATCGGTGAGACCACATGGTGACCACCTCGGCAGACAGCAGAGGGGGAGGGAAGAAAGAGAGCTGATGGCCCTGAAGCACTTTGAGAGTCTGGGCCACCTTACCACAGAAACAATAGCAGCAGCAGTGATGCTAATAGAGGTCTGGACCCACTGTCTCTGAAGAGTTCTGTTTGTGACAGCTGGAGTTCTTCTTTGACCTCTGAAACCTCAAGCTCCCTAATCTGACTATGTTTGGATGAGCAGCTTGGAGGAAAAGTCCGAAGCAACGTAGTCCAGCAACTGTTACAGTCATGTCACGTGGAATCAGCTTTTGCAAGGTAACTGGCTGTCACAGAGCAGGTCACTGTGACATACAAGAATCGGGGAAGACAAATGAGTCCCCTCCTGCTAACACAATAGTGGTAGTGATTGCTGTTTTCCCAAGGGCTGTGCTTTTCTTCCGTTGGTTTAGAAGCGAAAGTATCGATGCTAGTGGTAAAAAAGTACTGCTATCTCTGGGCCTGGAAGGCTGAGAGGTACATCGAATCTTAAAGCAGCACGGGAGTAACCTGAAGGAGTTAAACGGTGAGGGCGGTTTACCTTGTACTCATTGCCGCAGGATTTTCCGACCTGTAAAATCTGCTTTTGGAACTCCTCCTTACAACATATAAGAGGTAGCTAAACCGCCCTCCCTGGACGGTTACCATTTGCATGAGTGTAAGAGCAACTTCGGCACTCTTGTGCATTCCCAGTTAGTTCAGGTTACATTTGAAGTAGGATTCTCTCCCCGACGAGAACGTGAAGCAGCCAGGTCCATGCTTCTCAGTTTTCCATTCCTGTTATTTGGGTTTGCATCTAAAAGTAAAACACCACCACTTGGTTTCTGCTCAGGTCATGATCTCACCGTCAGGAGATGGAACCCTGCGCTCAGTGAAGGGGGTGAGGGTTGGTCCTGCTTGAGATTCTCTCTTTCTCCCTTTGCCCGTCCCCCCTCATGCGCATGCACTCACTCTCTCTCTGTCTGTCTGTCTCTCTCCCCCCACAAAACAAATCTTAAAAAAAAAAAAAAGTAGAGTACCTTAAATAATAAGTAAACCACCTACATGCAAAGCAACACTTCAAACTCTGCGTTTTGGAAAGGAGGAAATTAGGCTAAGACAACATGTTTTCTCTCAGTTACGCTGCCCGGCTCCCTGCATGCCGGCCTCTCCTGTGCCTTTGATTTAGCAGTTCAGTGTGATACTTTCATTCTTTTCCAATTTTCTTCCTTAATTCTGACATCCTGTTTGGCTTCCAACCATCTTATTTATTGCTGATTTTTAGCCTGTTTTTCTCATTCAAGCCTGGTGTACTGATGCCCCAAATCCTTTCAAATCCTCAGCTATAAAAATGCCTCAATTCTTCCTTCTCTGAATCCAAATGCTCACTAATTTCAGTGGATTTAAGCCCAGGACAAGGTGAGCACAGCATTGTATCTTTAATTAGGCACTTTTCAAATCTCCTGTGGTATGTACAGTTTGGATTACTAAATTATGCCAAAAGCAGTTCATGTGAGGGGAGTGTGTGTGTGAAGATTAGTAAGTCGTGGTTTCTAAATCTCCTTAAAAGTCTAGAATGCAAGGTGTTTTGCAAATACATGGTAATGCTTCTATTAACAGACATTGCCTCAGTCCACAGAATAAATTCTATTTTGAGAAAATGTCTTGTGTGGCTAAGCCTGGAAAGGACAAACAGACCACAGTAACTCTACACTTTGACAGCACAGGCCGCTGCAATCCACCCATCCATCCATCTGTCCATTCGTAAACACTCATTAGATATTTATCACATGCCAGGAACTCTGCTAGGCCCTACAGACTAAAAAAAATCACCTTCAGGTTGCTCGAATATCAGCATGTGCATATGGGTGGGGGGAGGGTTGAATGGTACACAAACAACTATAACGTGTATAGGATGCCATTTAAGAGGGAAGCAAAGTAGGAGGAGGGTTTAGAAGAAGGAAAGGTCAGAGCTAAATGGAGGATCCGATAAGGCACCACAAGGGAGATGGTAGTTGGATGAAGCTTGATCAGGGAGTGTAGAATTTTATTTAATAGCTTTTTAAATTTTAGACCAAATTTAAATACACAGAAAGTTACAAAAATAGCAGAGTGCTCTCCCATATCTATCCCTTGGTTTTGCCCATTCCCAGCATCTTATATTTCCATAGTACAGTTGTAAAACCAAGAAACCAACATTGATATATTACTCCTGCCTGCACTCCACGCTCTTAGGGGTGTCACCAATTTTGCCATTAATGTCCTGTTTCTGTTTCAGGATCCATTTGGGGGAGCCACATTGCACTTAGTTGTCATGGCTCTTCAGTCTTCTCTGGTCTAAGACAGTTTCTCAGTCTGCCTGTTTCCCAGAACTTGAGGGCCTGGAGACCTCATATCCTTTCCCCTAATCTGGATTCGACTGATGTTTTTCTCATAGTTAGAATAGAGTTCTGAGTTCTGGGGAACTCAGACTGGAGTTCCTTTTTATCCCTCCATCTTAGGGGGTACCTGATGTCTGCAGGATGTCACAGGTTGTGTTAGCCACGCAGGAGAATTTTGATGAGGGCAATGGCTCCATCAGTGGAAGGGGCCTGAGCGGATGAGGTATGGGTGTCCACAGTGTGTTTGTAGACTAGTGAGAAGCCCAGATGGCTGAGAGGTAGAATACTTGCAAGTGGGAGATAAGCCACACAGTGGTGAGGCACTTCTACATTTTAAAAGAGTGTGTGGAAACTAGCTTTTTCAAAGCTTAGCACCTCACAGTAAAGTGATTGAGTGGATAGTGTAGCTCCCATTAACAGGTGAGAAAACTGAGGCCCAGGGAATTAAGAGGACAGCCCAACATTGTACTAAGAGTGGCAGAGCCAGGACTCAGAGGCAGCTCTCCTGATTCCCACCCCAGGGTTCTCTGCTCTTCATCTTGGTCACTGTCCCAGGACCCCGGGATCATGACCTGAGCTGAAGGCAGATGCTTAACAAATGAGCCTCAACTCTTACTTCTGAAAAGGTTAAAGCTCTTCCAAGAAGGTCTGGGAAAGTTTTCTTCTGTGCTGCCCCTTCACCTAGTGCTCTTTCTGGGACGTGTCCCTAAAGGGAATGTACCACCATGGTTCTAAGGGCGGAGGGTTAGCTGTCTAGTTCCTATTAGCAAATGTTTATTAATGCATTCCATGGGTGATGAAGGAAATACTAGGGGAGCTAACTGTTTGTCTTGATTGACCCAAGTACAGATGGAGGAGAGAACATGAAAGATCAGAGCAATTTCTCTTTCCTTTGTCCTCAGTGAACTCTGGGACTGGCCCTTTACTCTGTCAGAGAGGGAGCCACAGTTGGCTAATCAGGAAGTTCCCTTATCCCACCTTTTTAGATTTAACATTTTCTTATTTATTTCATAAACACATATTTTGTGCCCACCATGGGTCTGGATCTGTTAGGCAACGAGAATGTAAGATAAACAATATCAATAGGGTTTCTTGCTTTTAAGAAGCTCATTACCAGGGAAGACAGTAAGAAAAAAAAAATAAGAGGAGAGAGTAATTAACTGCCTGGGCTTCGTAGAAGAGGTGATCCTGGAGCTGAGTCGTGTAGGACAATGAGGAGTTTTCGTGGTGGAAAACAGCATACATGCCGCGTGGAAGAGAGAAGCCACCCTGCACATCTGGGGATGTGCGAATCATTTGGTATTGCTGGAGCATGACAGAGTGTGTTGGGAACAGAGGATGCTGGGAACAGCGGGAGGTGGAGCAGGAGAGCGTGACTCTCTCTCCTGCTCCAGGTCTCCGGCCAGAGCCGTCCTCCAGGGCTGGGGGCAGAGACCTCCTAGATGGGGTCCTCTAGCCTTCTGCCTTCTACAGTGCCATCCTTTAGGCAGGCTCTCGGCTCTTAAGGGTTTTGCCTGACTTCCCATTTTTGCAACTTGATCTTGGAAGTACATAGCCATAATGCCTAATCCCTTAAAATGTGTTGAAAGCGTAACAGCATTTGGTCTGTGATCGGCACCAGATTCTCTTGAAACTGATTTTTATGCAGCTCAAGATTGAGTGGAAACATCCCACTGTACTTAATGCAGCGTTCCTGTAAGACTGCAGTTTTTTTGGGGGAAAAGAAGATTATCTGTTGATCTTTGATACTCACTTGTTCACAGAGCTCTGTCAATATACTGTGTCACATGGCTCCCTTATAGTTTCCAAAGCCATTAAATACTAAAGAAAACAGGATTTTTCCAGCTCTGATCTCATTATGTGTACAAATTCCAAGAGCAGCCTCCCAGAAAATAAAAGTTTTTATACAACAGAGTGGATGTGTTCATGAAAGATATATTGTTTATTTTCTTGGCACAGAGCTAACTCTAAAATAAGATTACTTAATTGAAGAAAACATTTCCTGACATGCTGAGAAGCAACATTTGAACCAAATCTCCGCTCTCTTAGATTAAGTCTAGGGTGGATGTGTTCTAGGCTATTGAATCTCAAACAAAATCATTTTAACTACTGAGGCATTTAGTTGGTGAGGCAAAGTGTAACTCGATGCTATAGGCAACAGCTTGTAATCAATTATGATTTTTAGTTGGGAAACATCCTGGGGTTTGTTATTACAGTAGTAGTTTATTTATTTATTTATTGGCACAAAGACTCTTAAATCTGGAAGCTTTCAATTCATTTTTTCATTGCACTTGGCTCCTCCTGGCTTTGGTTTGCTGGATAACTCAGCTCATTTTTAGTGGTTCCTTTATTCTATTTTTAGGACTTGGTCATCGGCAGCCCAGTATATAGTAGTATCTATTACTATATATTATATATTTTTATCATGCGTAGTGTACATAGTATTATTATAGAATTTGTTACGGGCATATATAATATACATTATATGCTAATGTTATCTATTGTGCATAGTAATATTTACATAATTAAAAGTAGTCTATACGTATGTGGTAGGAAAAGTTAATTGTTCATCAGAATACCTTTTCTCTTTCTTTCTGGGTGCACGCTCACTTCAGTAGAACGGATTTCCCGGTTTTCCTTGGAGTGGGGTAAGGCCATGTGATGAGGTTCTCATTTACAGAATGTGAACACAAGTGATGTGTGCCACCTCCAGGGTCAGGCCTTAGGGGTGGAGTGGGCCTTCTCCCTACCCTCTTGTCTCTTTCTGCCTGTTGGAATTTGGCTGTGGAGACCGCTCTGACCCGGTGGGTGAAGGCCGCGCCCCGGGCCGGCGGAACAGCTCAACCAGATGAGCTCGGGTCCCCGACCGTTTGTGTGTAGCTCGCCTTCCACCAGTTACACGTGAGGGAAATAAAGTCCCCTATTCTTTAATTTTTAATTTTATTTTTTTAAATTAACATATGATGTATTATTTGCCCCAGGGGTACAAGTCTGTGAATCATCGGGCTTATACCTTTCACAGCACTCACCATAGCACAAACCCTCCCCAATGTCCATCACCCAGCCACCCTATCCCTACCCTCCCACCCCCCCCAGCAACCCTCAGTTTATTTCCTGAGATTAAGAGTCTCTTATGGTTTATCTCCTTCCCAATCCCATCTTGTTTCACTTTTTCCCTCCCTACCCCCCACGACCCCCTGCCCTGCCTCTCAAATTCCTCATATCGGAGAGATCATATGATAATTGCCTTTCTCTGATTGACTTATTTTGTTTAGCATAATATCCCCTAGTTCTATCCATGTCGTTGCAAACGGCAAGATTTCATTTCTTTTGATGGCTGCATAGTATTCGATTGTGTGTGTGTGTGTGTGTGTGTGTGTGTGTGTGTGTGTGTGTGTGTATAAACCACATTTCTTTATCCATTCATCTGTCAATGGACATCTAGGTTCTTTCCATAGTTTGGCTGTTGTGGACATTGCTGCTATAAACATTCGGGTGCTTGTGCCCCTGAGGATCACTACATTTGTATCTTTGGGGTAAATATCCAGTAGTGCAATTGCTGGGGTATAGGGTAGCTCTATTTTCAACTTTCTGAGGAACCTCCATACTGTTTTCCAGAGTGGCCGCACCAGCTTGCATTCCCACCAACAGTGTAGGAGGGTTCCCCTTTCTCCGCATCCTCGCCAAAATCTGTTGTTTCCTGGCTTGTTAATTTTAGCCATTCTGACTGGTGTGAGGTCGTATCTCACTGTGGTTTGGATTTGTATTTTCCTGATGCTGAGTGATGTTGAGCATAAAGTCCCCTATTCTTGAAGCCACGGCATCAGTCAGGGTTCAGTCAGAGATGCAAACGCACAAGAAGATACATGTGTGGTGAGGGATTTGTCATAGGGATTTGATCTTAAGCAATCATGGGAGCTGGCTAAGCTGTTTCTGTAAGGCCAACTTTGTGACTGATGCTAGAAATCCGAATCCAAGGAGTGGACAGGTGGGAAGGCAGGGGGAGTGCAAAGCAGGGCAGAGCAGGAGAAGGTGGAACCCACAGGGTGAGCTAGTTGTTCTGGCTTTGGCCTGGGTGCTAGGAGTGCCTGTGGGAGAAGCTGATGTTCTTCACGGATCTAACGCACATCAGGCCCAGGAGTCAGAGAAGCTGAGAGAGGAGCCAGGAGAAGGTAGAGTAGTTGCAGGCCTGGCTGCCACAAACACCAACAGGGAGAACCAGGAGATCAGCAACAATGGCAGCTACTTCCCTCCTCCAGATCTCACACAACGGTCTCTCTTGTGACACATTCTAACTGGAAACACGCGGGGATGAAATTCTGGGCAAGAGAATTCAGTCTAGTCACGTTGACACATTACAAAGTCACCTCAGTCAACCCTTCATCAGCTTATTTTATAACCAGAGGAAATAATATTTTACATCCAGAGGAAAACCACAACGAAGTCGTGCTTCAGCCTGGCATAAAGCAACATCACGCGTACAACCAAAGCCCATAACCTTTCCCTCAGAATAGGATCCCTCTTTTGTTTTTCAGTGAGGTTAATTTTTCTTCTGGTTGATTCACAATCCCTGAGTAACTTAGATATTGGTATATAGTTAATTAGTATATAACACATTTTAAGTCATGTGATATGGAGATGAGAAAGGGCAAGGGAACAAAAATGAGATTACACACACACACACACACACACACACACACACACAGGGATCCCTGCATGGCTCAGTCAGTTAAGTGACTGCCTTCAGCTCAGGTCATGATCTCAGGGTCCTGGGATCGAGCCCCGCATTGGGCTCCCTGCTCAGTGGCAAACCTTCTTCTCCCTCTGCCTGTCCCCTTATTCCTGTTCTGTCTCTCACTCTCTCTGTCAAATAAATAAATAACATTTAAAAAATATATATGCAAACATATAAATATCTAAATGAGGAAGAAACACTCAAATAATTGCTGTCCTCATTTATGCGATGGGCACGTGGTCATTGCTGAGATAACATTTCTTTCTTCCACTACCTTTCCCTTTACTGTAAGCAAGCACTTCACTTGGTCATGGTTGCTTGGCTGGTGGAGGAAACTCAACCCTTCATTCCTAAAGTTCAGAGTCATTAGTGGTCCTGCCTGAATTGGGTTGCATTTTTCTATGGACTTTAATCCTAGGACATAGGAATAGCGAGAGGTACCCCAGAGGTTCTCCTACATTCCTATGGTATAGTCATCCCAATTTCCCCATGGTTAGCAGGGTCAATCCCTTGAGCCAGTATAGTAATCCTGTTCTTTGCTTGTTGATTCATTGGTACATGGAGCATGAAGTGTTCAGGTGACAGTCTCAACTTCTAGTTCAGTGGAATCATTGTTGCATCCCTTGGTGGAAGCATTTTCCATCAATAGTTCCTTTTGAAATGAAAATTCCTAAGCCAGTACAGTCCAACTGCAGGGATGCTAGTAAAAAAAAAATGTTGCCAGTGAATCACTAGGGTTAATAGTAATAAAAGCCACCCCTTGATTCCAAGACCCATGAATCCTGACTATGGATTGGACATCAATTTAGAACATATACTTTACCCTGGAGGACGTTGCCCAGCCTTACAAGACATTGGTACCTAGCCACCACTATATCTGAGTCTTCAAAAGGCTATACAATGGAATATTACTTAACCATAAAAAAGAATGAAATCTTGCCAATTGCAACAACAAGGATAGACTTAGAAAGTATTATGCCAAGTGAAAGAAGTCAGTCAAAGAAAGACAAATACCATATGATCTCACTCATGTGTGGAATTTAAGAGCAAAACAAATAAACAAAGTAAAAAAGAGACAAACCGAAAAACAAACTCTTAAATATAGAGAACAAACTGGTGGTTGCCAGAGGTGAGATGGGTGGGGAAATGAATGAAATAGGTGAAGGGGATTAAGAGCACACTTATGAGGATGACCACTGAGTGATACACAGAATTGTTGAATCATTATGTTGTACACCTGAAACTAATATAATACTGTATGTTAATTATACTGGAATTAAAAAAAAAATAAAAAAAGGCTATTCCACTATTCCATTAAGCCAGCTGCTTTAAGATGATGGGGAGCTTGATGAGACTAGTGAATTTCATGAGCATGGTCCCTTGTTGCAACCTCATTTGTTATGAAACAAATTCCTTGGTCAGAAATAATGCTGTTTAGAATGATACGACAGTGGATAAGTTATCTTGTAAGTCCACGGGTAATAGTTTAGGTAGAAACATCACAGGCAAGAAGAAGAGTAAGCATCCATTCTATAGTACGAACAAAGTGCTGCCCCTTCCATTATAGAAGTAGCCCAATGCAATTAACTCGCCGTCAAGTAGCTGGTGATTCCCCTGGGGGAATGTGTGGCATATTAGGAACAAAAAGGCCATCAGAAGTTTGGGTAATCAAAAGCCTTGGTAGGTGGATGTCTGTGTTGCTGAGCCCATGCATGACCTTTATCCTTTCATTCCTACTGTGGCCATTTTGTTCATGAGCCCATTGGGCCATGCCAAGAGTGGGTAGGGAATGATGCTGATTGATGGCTGCAGAATGGGTCATCCTCTCCACCTGAGGTCACCTTTCTGGGAGCATTCACATAAGATACAAATATCTCACACTCCTTACCCATTCAGAGAAGTCTGCGCACATACTTCTTTCTGAGATATCGCTGTCATCAGTTTTCCTGTTGTGTTCCTTCCAAGTCCCTCATCAGCCAGCCAAGCCATTGGCCATAGCCCCTGAATCGCTATAGATCATACCTGTGGCCATTCTCCTTCCAGCTGTAGCAGGTGGTGTGAACTGAATTGCTGACCTAGGAGACCTAATTTTAGCTATTTGCAAAGGATTCTACACTTCTGGGAAACTTTGAGCAAAAAATCGTTTCCAACTTACCTTTGGTTCATAAACACTAATCCTCGAATACCACAGCACTTACATATGCACTATAATACAGAGTCTTATACAGGGTAGGCAGGCACTCCACCAACATTTGTGCAGTGAATGGCTAGCCCTGGCACTTGACCCGTGCAACTGCTGAGCTTGTTAGGAAGTAACCAATTGCAGACCAAGTTTATGCATCTGCCCAGCAGCTGAGAGTGCATAACACATGAAGACTTAGAGCCAGCAAATCTATTGATCGACTACTGTGCACCTAGGTATTATCCCACAATACATCTTTCATACCAGTTGTTGAGCTAGGTTAATTTAGGGACACATGATACCAATTACATAATATTACATTTATTTCTTCTCCAGGTTAAGCACATGTGTGTTTCTGGGCTTGGAGTTATAATTACTGCCTCAGAAATGCTCAGGGGGGAAAGAGGGAATTTATTGTTCCTAGTAAGTATACATCTAGATGGCTGAAGCAGTGTGCTCTTAGGCTGTGGGAGGTTAAGGCCCCTATCTGACGCTGGTCTTGTTCAACACTTGCGAACTCTCCCTGGTGTTTGGCACATGACAGAGCTTTATAACTAGTGACTGAGAAGATGAATGAGTTGTTCACCAAGAACCTGTCAGATGCTAGTAACTTTCTGAGATGCCTGTGGGAGCAGAGGAAACACAGCATAGCAAACCAGCACTGGGCCAGGGCAGACAAGTTCCAGCTTTAGCTTTGCCCCTGCCTGGCTATGCCACCCAGAGCAAGGCACATATCCTCTCTGGGTCTTGATTTCTGGTGTGAGGATGTTCAAGAGTCAAAGAGCAGCCAGGAGAGGCCTGTCATGCTTGGAGGTATTTTGTTTGGACTGCAGGGTCTACTAAAGAAACTGTATCTGGATACCTTTTGGGACATGCACTCTAGTGTGCTAGTAACCCCCCTTCCTATTACCTCTGTGCTTGTTTACTCCAGGTTTGGCCCCCGTAAGCCATTTGGGTTTGTAACTTCTGGAGATGATCGGCTCCAGTTCTGACATTCTCTGAGCCCGTGGCACTGGAATATATGTGCTATAAGGGCAGGAGTTTGAGCCTGTTTCCATCACCACTGAAGGCCCAATCCTAGAACCATGCCTGGAGTATAACTGCTGCTTTAAAGTGTTTGCTGGATGAATGAATGGGTCCATGAAAATGAATCAGACCTATGGAGGAAGGGAGGTAGGGAATCACTGACTCCCTCCAGTTTGGATACGAGTTGGTTTAAATATCAGTTGCGACTATTCAGGAGCTTTCCTTAGCAAAACTGGCTACACTGTGCAGTCTGTGTTGCTGTGGGCATTGTTAGGAGCCTGAGTCTAGATGTTTCCGCCAGAGCTTCTGGCTTATTTCCTGACCCAGCGGGTGTCATCTTACTACTGGATCCAGTGAGGAAATTCCTGGAATCTTCCTACTGTGTGTTTTAAAAAATTCCTTTCCGAGGGGAGCCTGGGTGACTCAGTCGGCTAAGCGTCTGCCTTGGGCTCAGATCATGATCCCAGGATCCTAGGATCCAGTTCCGCATCAGGATCCCTGCTCAGGAGGGAGTCTGCTTCTCCCTCTGCCTCTCCCCCTATTCGTGCTGTCTCAAATGAATAAATAAAATCTTCAATAAAACTTTATTTTTTTTTCTGGTAGCTGTTAAACTTTAACATCAGATTATACTACACGTCAGCTGAACACTTTCCCTGGGCCTTCCTTGCTGGGCAGAAGTGAGTCCCCCTAACATGTCCGCTTTGGGGACAAACCTAGCTCACTTTCATAGTCACCTGGGGAGAAACTCTGCTAAAACAACCCTTCTGGTACGTCAGAAACAGCCCTGGCAGTTAGAAACATTAAACTACCTCTCAGACAGGGGCACCTGCGTGACTCAGTCGGTTGAACATCGGACTCTTGGTTTTGGCTCAGGGCATAATCTCAAAGTAGTGGGATCGAGCCCTGCATCGGGCTCTGCACTCAGTGGAGAGCCTGCTTCACATTCTCTATCTCCCTCTCCATCTTGCTCTGGTGCTCTCTCTCTCTCAAATAAAATCTTCAAAAAAAAAATAATTCTTGGACAGGTGGACAAGATGCAGTAAAAGACATGAGATTTAAAGAATCGGTTTTATTTTTTTTAAGATTTTATTTATTTATTTAGTTGACAGAGAGAGAGAGGGAGGGAGGGAGGGAACACAAGCAGAGGGAGTGGGAGGAGAGAAGCAGGCTTCCCGCTGAGCAGGGAGCCCAATGTGGGGCTGGATCCCAGAACTCCGGATCATGACCTGACCCAAAGGCAGATGCTTAACCAACTGAGCCACCCAGGTGCCCCTAAAGAAGCAGTTTTAAATTAAAAACGAATGCAGAGTTATTCATAGCTACATACGCCATTTTCTTACATTTTCTAGCTCCACTAATGTATAATACAAATCTTCAATTTGTGAATTAAAAATGTAAATAACTTGACATATTTTGTCTGACAAATCCAGAAAACACTCCTGGATTCAAAAAGGAAAAACCCCAGAACTGTGTTCAAACTCCACAGACAGAGAAAGACAGGCCAAGAATTCTTCTGGTCTCTTACAATTTAAAACAGCAACATTGACCACAGCCTGGAAGCTGGTCTCAGTGTGAGCTCCAGACACCACTAGCATAGTCACATTTCATTTCTTAAGTGGGCAGGAAGGTGGCTTGTCTTCTGAACTGACAGAGCCGTGATGAGCAGAGTACTTGCTGAGGGGTGCCAGCTAGCCATTTCTCCACAGGCACAGGAAGGAAACCATTCTTTCCCCAGCTGTAGTTGATTTTCACTAGAAACATCCCAGCCAGTGTTTCCACTTTTGATTTCACTTGCCATTTGTAGGCAGATGAACCTAGATGCTTTCACTCTGCCATGCCCATTAGGGAACAAAGTCTAAGACCTCTTGGGATGATAAACATGCAGAAGAATCTGGGCCCTCAGATTTCATAGGCTTTTGCCTTTGTGAGTTAGACCCTGAGGTAGCACAGCACTGTGTCGGGTCCTGCCAAAGGATGAATTTGGACCAGAAACTGCAGAATAGTAAGTCATGTTTATTTATGCATTTCAGGCCTATACTTTATTTATATGTTATCGCCATCAAATGACCTGATTAGAAAATAAAGATGTGAAAACTTGTTTTAACAGAGAGGGAGAATAGTTCAGTAGACTTCACACTTAAAGCGAAAGTGATCATCTAAAATTATTCCAAGACTGTAGTGTCACAGGGTGGCTCTGAGAAGGACAATGAGAGAAATCAGAGACTAGTTCATAGAAATGATCCAGCAAAACTGTGCCAGTTTAAACAGATGCAAACTATCACACGGGCAGCTGAGGGATAATGACTTTATCTTTTTTTTTAGTGCGTGTGGAAAATAATGGTCTTCATTATTTTAATCTTCTTTAACATCTCCAAACCAGCAAAAGCCATCCAAACCTAGTCATGTTGTAAGTATTCCCGATATCAGAATGAATTTACAGCCCCAAAGGAGACATTGGTGATGGAGATGCCCATGTGAATTATACACAGTTAGAAAGTAACTACCTAAAGTCTACACTGAGAGAAAGTCCACTTTCAAAGATAGGTAGTAGGAGTTTCCAGGTAAAACTCTTAAGGCAAGTCCCCTTTTAATTCATTTTTATGTTCCCCAGAGCAATCAGCAGAACATCTTGCAAAAATTTGGTGTCAGGAAGATTTGGTAAAGAAGAGAGGATTTCCAAATTTGTTTGGAAAATGGAATAAAGTTTACCCCTGAAGTTTACTTTGAAATCTCTTAAGGAAACAGTAAATTTTCCTCTGGCTCTCTTTTTGGATCTTGTCTCTAAATTTTTCTCTTCAAAAGAAAAACAAAAAACAAAAAAACACCCCACCCTCCCTCAATTTCTCCAAGCCCTTCTTTCTAAATTGGAATACTCCCAGAGTTACTCTGTTTCTCCCACTTCCTGGGAAAGTGTGTTTCCTTGGGGCAGCTTTTCAGTAACTACCTCCTCACAGGTGAAACAGAAACGAGTCTGGAAAGTTCATCCTTGGAGCTTTTACCACATTGCAGTCAGGACTGTTTACATCTGAATGTATTGCTTATGTAACTCAAACTGGGCACCTTTATTTTTTAAAAAAATTTATTTATTTATTTGACAGATAGAGATAAAGTGCATGCGGGCACACAAGAAGGGGAGTGGCAGGCAGAGGGAGAGGGAGAAGCAGGCTCCCCGCTGAGCAGGAAGCCTGATGTGGGGCTTGATCCCAGGACACTGGGATCATGACCTGAACCCAAGGCAGATGCTTAACCGACTGAGCCACCGAGGCGCCCCCAAACTGGACAACTTCATAGCCACTGTGCTTTTGAGTGAATTATTTTGGAATGCTGAAATTAGTTGAAAATGCTTGAAAGAGTCAGAAATAGCCTAAGTTGCTAGTAGGGTTTTCGGGATAAGATAACTATGAGAAATTTTATAAGAAAATGTAGAAAGTAGAAGAGTTCCTCAACTCTGACTGTGGTGCTGTCAGCAGCTTGCAGTGGTTGCTCCATCTTCTGGTGATGAGGCCTTCGTTGGCCTCCCCACTCATTACTCTGGGGAGAGGCTGAGGGCTGTACCTTCCAGTGCGACCTCTAACTAACCAGTTTCACCTTGCGGAGGATTCTGAGGAGTGTCATGATGGATTAGGAAGTCATGGAAGTCACACGAGTTTCACACTAGAACAAAAAGGGGTTCATGAGATCACCACAGCTTTTAGAGAACAGCACCTTTTTTTTTTTTTAAGTTTTTACTTATTTATTTGACAGAGAGACACACAGCGAGAGAGGGAACACAAGCAGGGGGAGTGGGAGAGCGAGAAGCAGACTCCCCACTGCGCAGGGAGCCTGATGCGGGGCTCGATCCAAGGATGACCTAAACCGAAGGCAGACACTTAACCACTGAGCTACCCAGGCATCCCAGAAAGCAGCACCTTTTGATCTGTGCTCAATATCAAGTAGTCTTCAAGGATGTGTCAAACAGAAACCCTAGATGATGTTGCTTATTATTTAGTTTTGACTTTTATCAAAGGCCACGTGCATGTATGTAGAGAGGCAAGAAGTTGTAGAAGGCTTGCATGAAAAACAGAAGACCCTCTGTCTCTCCCACTTCCCACTTTCTGAGGGCAAACCCACTTGACTTTTCCAAATAGTCATTTGCTATTTGCTTCTGTATTTCTAAATCACGTGATTTAATTGCTACTTCTCGAATTTTCACTTTTAAATATTATCTGTTGACTTTCTACAATGGAAGATAAGGATCTAACACTCTCACCCCTTCCCATGACCCATGTTCATATGACCAATCATCTTCCCAAATATTTTCACAGGCTTTTAGTTAGATTAATATATGTTCCCACTTTAATACCCCTTAAAATGCTATTGACAGCTTAGCTATATAGTCTACCATGATTGCTTTTTTTTTCCTCCCCAACTTACTGGTATTAATACTCATCCTTTTTGTTTGCTTGGTTTTCTATATATTTATCACCAAATAAGCCCCAAACTCTCCTCTAGTATGGAAATCTCCTCTCAGTGTGTTCAAGCACACTAGGTAATCTGTCAGAAGTTACTCCATGAGTCTTTGGAACCACTGCAATCTTGGTTGTTTGGTCCCGAGACTGGTTACATATTTTGGGGATTAGTTTAGCCTCTGTCTTACGTTGAATTCCCTGTTTTAGGGACCTCATGTCTCCGTCTTTCTTGATTTATTAATTTGTTTTGGTGGAACACATCTTCCAGTAGCTTTCTGAGAAAGGGTAAGTGGTACATATTTTGAGAATTGCACTTCTGAAAGTGCAATTTTTTTTATTCTATTACTCTACTTGATTAATGTTGGGGCCAGGTATAAAATTCTAGGTTGGGAATAATTTTCTGTCAGGAATGGAAGGCATTTCTTCTCGGCCTTCATATTTCTAGTGTTGCTGTTGAGAAATCAGATTCTCTACTGATTCTTGGCACTTTGTACCTGTATTTTAGGATCTTTTCTTTGTCCTAAAATGTTAGAATTTCACAGTGATAGGCCTAGATGTCGATCTATTTTTATCCATTGTTGCTAATACCTGTTAGGTCTTTAGTTCGGTTGACTTTAATGAGCTGTTGGATGATGTCTTTCTGTTTTCTTTGGCTTTTTCTGGAACTCCTCCTCATCAGATGATGGATATTCTGGGCTAGTCCTCTAAATTTCTTACTATATCATTGCTATTTTCTATCTCTTTGTTTTACCTTCAGGGATATTTCTCAACTTCATGTTTAAGTCTTCTATTAAGATTTTCATTTTTTACTTCCTACTTTTAATTCTCTGAATATTCTTGTCCTTATGTATAATGTCTTGTTCTTATTCCATGTATGTGATAGTAATTTTTTCAAGGTTTCATCTTCCTGCAGTATTTTCTTCCAAGTTGTTGTACATTTGTTTGATGATTTGCTATCTTTACTTCCTATTAGAAGTCTTCCTCAAATGTTGGTGACCTTGGCTCTGTTCATATGCAAGAGTAGGGCACTACAAAGCTGCTAGGAAGCTCTGTATGTGAGGTAGGCCTTTCAGACTCTGAGCCTCTCAGCTTTGTGTTCTGACTGGGCCATTTCATGGGTGAATCTCCGATGTCAGTCTCTGGGTCTTTTCTCTTGAGCTCACCAGTTTCCCCCAAACAAGTCTTTTCTAAATAGGCACGCAAAATACTATGAAGTTAATTTCAACATGGTGTCAGTTTTCACTTATTCACCTGTTTTCAGGACACTTTTCCTAGCTTTTTCTACCCTGACTATTTTTGTTGTTCCGAAGCCCAACAAATCCTTGTCTTATTCTCTTCAGGAAGTAAGTTTCTGGTTTTTGGTTAGAGTGGTGAAGGAGATATGGGGGTCTCACTGCTGCTTAAACAAGCTCACCCAATCCTCTGGATTTTAGCTTCATCAAAAGTCTACTCCCCAGGGTAACCGGGGGTTCTTAGACATTTGGGGGATTCTGTGGATATAGATTAGATTGCCTCTCAGCTTTTCCTACTTTCTTGGGTCTGCTAAGTCATTACCACTCCTCAAAATGCTTTCCAGCTTCTAAAATGTCATCGTTTCTACTTTTTTCTTTGTTTACCTTTGCTTTTTGCTTTTACGTTTAATCCCTTAGTTGTCACGTTAGTGGAGATTCTGGAGGGAATGGAGACAAATCTGTGTATATAGCTAGGTATCCTAAACTGGAAATCCCATGTTATCTGATGTATTTTTTAAAGAGAAAAATTGTTCTACAGAGAAAGCTTTCCATGTGGGCTTGACATGCATAGAGTCTAGGGCCTGCTGTAAGCTGCTAAATTAAAAGGAAAACGATACCTTTGTCAGTGCTCCTCAATATCTGATCTGTAGGTTGAATCCTTCATTCATATCACTGCCCTGTTGGTCAGAGATTCTAAGGAAGTCCTCTGCCCTTTGGTATGTACTAGTAAGAGTCTCAGGAAGTCTTGCAGATTCTCAGGTTATCCCTCCACTGTATCCACTGATGGTTGCTTGCCGGGTAACAACAGAGAGGCTAAAAATGGCGGAGGGAAAGTCACTGACTGGGAACGAAGTGGAGAATGTGAAACTCTAATAAATGTACCTCCTTTACGCTGTGGCCCAACCAGGGACTGCCCCTCCCGCTGTCCTTTTGAGCTCTCCTTTCCTTGGTCTCCCTCTCGAATCTAGGACAAAAAGGGGAAGCACACACTTCATTGGTCCAGTAAGGACTGCCCAGCCCATGAGGTCAGGGACTAGAATTTTGCCAGGTCACTTCTTAGCAGGCAGCAGATGACCACATCTCTGCAAGGAGATAGTTTAATATGCCTCACATTTCCATCACTTTTTTTGGAAGGGAAAAAAGTGAAAAAAAAAAGATTTTAAAGTTTTAAAACTAAGAGCTCCCAACAGGGTCAGTTCTTAGTAGAGAAGTTTACATGGGGAGGGGCTTCCAATGACCTACTTACACTCATGCTTGTCACACACACACACACACACACCCTTCGAAGATTTTATGTAAGTCGAGTAAGACCTGAATATCAGGCAAACCTGAGATGGGAAAGAGTCCTTAAAACAGGAATTGAGTAGCTTCAAGAGGGTGTTTGTGGAGGGGGGAAAGGAGGGCCCTTAGCGTGGCAGACATGGGATGGAAGTTACAATGAACCGACTATGTAGTCTGGCCTCAGGATGGTCTGTGTTTGCCTTTTAAGGTACCACCTGACTGTCTAGCATCCTAATGTTTCACACCTGGGGCCTGAGTCACCTAGCTGTGTCCCAGCACTATCTCTGGCTCCCAGGATCACAGCTCCAGAGCTGGAGCTTGCGTGATGTATTATCTGCATGATTCCCACAAAAACTCCTTGATCTTCCCTGCATGGGCTGTGGAGTGTTGGCAAGAGCTCTCACCTACCAGGGGCCTTTCTTCCCCTTTACCCTCTGATATTTTGAATTCAGATTTTTATTCCTCGGTCTGCAGCAGAGCTCCAGGGCTCAGGAACTGCAGGAATTCCTCAGGGTGCTGGGAAGCCACTCAGGCCTGGACGTCAGCAACGCAGTGCTCATCTCAGCTCCCCGGACACGTGCTGCAGGCTCCATCCTGCTCCCAGCTCAGGGGGAGCTGTTTTCAGAGCCAAGGCCATTTCTGCATGTGTGTCTTTATACGTCATTTTCAGTCATACTTTGCAGGCAGCTGCCTTTCTACATAGGATGAGCTGCCGGAAATGCAGGAAACCACACAGGCCAGAAACAAAAAGACACTCAAGGTATTGTTTAGAGAACACGTGTAAGATGTTAGAAACCACAACATCCTACACCTGTAGCAACATCTACTGCAGATGGGTATGTGCTTTGCAGTCCATTTTAGACTTTGCTGTGAATTACTTCTAAGAAGCAAACTCAGGCTGCCTTTCTGCCAAACTCCCTGCTGTAGATGATTACTCCAGAAAGGCTGAGCAGATTACAACTTGACTGCCTCTGGAACAAAGAGAAGACTTCACTTGCAAAGGCTTGTCCCCACCCCAAGCCAAGGGCATGGGTTTCTGTCAGAGCCCTTTGGCCCCAGAGATACTGCTTGCTCTTTCAAAGCAAACCGGAAACCAAAACAAAACCTATAGGGCTTATGTTTAGCAAAAAGCAGACTCCCCAGCCACTCACTTGCTCAGTCACTCGTTATTGTCCAAAAGTAGCACCTACCTTCTCAACATGAGTTCTTTGAAAAACACATTATCCCTGTTCATTCTAACACCCTTCTAACTGGATTTTCTGATACTGGACCTGGGGCCCAGGGGTGCACTCACAGAACCCACCATGCCACAGAAAAGTTGCCATTGACTGATGTTTGAGCCCCTTACCAAGCAGAGACTTTTTCTTTATTAGTTTCCTATTTAAACCCAGGCTATAAACACGAGAGCCATAAACAGTTTTGCTGCTTAGAATATACGATCGTTCTCAAAATTGATCACTATCTACAATTTGAGACAAGATCCAAGACCATAAACTCTCCCACGTTTTAAGAACCAGAGAGGCAGTGAGACTGGGAGCTGCAGGAGTGTTAATATAATGCCAACTGCCTCTTAGGAAATATTTTATTTTATTTTTAAATATTTTATTTATTTATTTGCCAGAGAGAGAGAGAGCAAGAGAAGGAACACAAACAGGGGGAGTGGAAGAGGGAGAAGCAGACTCCCCACTGAGCAGGGAGCCAGATGTGGGGCTGGATCCCAGGATCCTGGGATCATGACCTGAGCCAAAGGCAGATGCTTAACGACCACTCAGGCGTCCCGGAAATATTTTAAAGTCAGAGATTCTCCGGGGATTTTTTCTTTTGTATTGATTCTTAGGATCTTTCTGACAAGCCAACTTCTAAATAGAGATACTGGAAAAGCTCAGTGAAAGAGACCCAGACTGCTTTTCTATTAGTTTTGTCCCTTGCTGATTTAAGTACCTTGAGCAAAAGTCCATGTGATGATCAGTTTTCTGAATGACACTTTCTCTACTCCTTTCACAGTGTTGTAAGGAGGACCATGCATGTCTTCTTGAAAAACATGAACTAATAAACAAATTTAAGGTCCTCTTTTGCCTTAAAGCTAAGAGAAAGTTTACTTAATTACCTGGTGTGTTAATTTATCTATTGCTGTGTGCTAAATCACCCCAAAATGAAGCAGCTTAAAACAATAAACATTTATTATCTCACAATTCCCGTGAGTCAAGAATTCAGGAGTGACTTAGCTGGATGGTTCTGTCTTAAGGTCTTTCATGAAGTGGTAGTCAAGTGTTGACCAGGGTTGCAGTCCTCTGAAGGTCTGAGTGGGCCTAGAGGATCGATCCACTTCCAAGTTCACTCACTCATGTGGATGTTGGCGGGAGGTTTCTGTTTCTTGACCCACAGGCTTCCACAGAGGGCTTCTTCAGTGCGCATGACATGGCGACTGGCTTTCTCCAAAGGGAAGGATCCAAGAGAAAGCAAGGGAGAAGCCACAATGTCTTTTATGACCTAGCCTTGGAAGTTAGACCTTGTCATATCTGTAATAGTCTATTGGACAGCCAGTTCATTATGGGAGGGGAGTGCACGAAATCACGAATACCAGGAAATGAGGATTGTTGGAGGCTATTTGGAGCTTGGTTACCACAAATCTGAACTATATTGACAAGTAACTAAGTGAACTAAAAGTGGTTATTAAGTGCATGTTTGAGGTTAGTATATTGTTTCCAAATATTTTCCCATGCCCGATTCACAAAGGTACCAATCATCTATTTGAGTATCGTCTGACAAATTCTGAGCATAGAATCAGTTACTAAGGCATTGGAGTCAGAGAGTGATGGGTACAAATCTGGCTCATTCATTTACTTTTTGAGCCTGTATCTTCTCATTTGCAAAATGGACATATAGCGTATTTACTTTACAGGCTTACTGTAGCCATTAATCAAAAGACCACAGAACAAAACCTAAGCACTCAATCAGTGATAGGCATTTTTATGAATTATTACTGCTTTTATCATATTGTTCAGCTTGAGAGATGAGCACGAGTACACAGAGTTTGCATTCTGGCACTCACATACCAAGAAAACTGGATATTGGCTAGTTTCTGGTTTGACGAATGCAGTGGCTCAATGACATAATCCGGTACCCAGGTTGTTTTCACCTTTCTTCTCTGCCATCCTTCTCATTTGGATTTTCTCCTTGATAAAATAACTGCAGCAACTTGGAGCATCCTGTCCTCATGCAAGTACATGTAGACGCTGGCTGGAAAGAGTAAGTCCCTTCCTTATGCCCTTTTTGGAGGTGAAGGAAATCTTCCTATACGCCTAGTAGACTTTTCCTCTGACTTAATTGACCTGAGTTGGGTTCATGCCCATTTCTAAGCCAGTTTTTTGGCCCAAGTAGGGAATTACAAGTTGTTGTTGGCTTCAGTTATTCAAGGCCACTCCAAAGGGCTGAGTGAAGGTTTGGGCTTCCCAGAAGCACATGGCTATATGATGCCTTAAAAAATAATATGAAAGAGGCACCTGGGTGACTCAGTGGGTTAAAGCCTCTGCCTTCAGCTCAGGTCATGATCTCAGGGTCCTGGGATCAAGCCCCACATCGGGCTCCCTGCTCATCAGGGAATCTGCTTCTCCCTCTCCCTTTATGCTTTCTCTCTCAAATAAATGAATAAAATCTTTAAGAAAATAATATGAAAGAAAGATGGGATGGCTGTTGAGTGGGTCAACAATGTATGTTGCAGGGTACATGGAGATAAAATTTAGAGAATTTTCCAGGTTTGAAAATGTCTTTATTCCATCAGCATATTTGACGGGCATTCAGCTGTATAGTGTAGAATTCTAGACTGGAAAATTTTTCTTAGAATTGTAAAGGTATTGCTTTATTTTCTTTTTTACTTTTAGTGTTATTTTTGAGAAGTTCAATGCCATTCTGACTCCTGTCAGAATGGTATGTGACCCAGTTTTCTTTCTGGAAGAGTTTTGGAGTTTCTATTTATTCATGAATTTCTGAAATTTCATGATAATGTCCTTTGGTGTTAAGTCTTTCATCATTCTTTGTGCTAGGCACCCAATAGCCCTTCTAGTCTGAGAACTTATCTCAGTAAGTTCTGGGAAATTTTCTTGTACTGTTTCTTTGGGGAAAAAAATTCCCCCTCTATTATCTCTCTACTTTCTTTTTGGATTGTTTGAATTGTTTGAATGTTGGACTTCCTATATTAGTCTTCAAGTATTCTTTTTTAATTTTAAAAAAATTTTTTTATTATTTGCCTCAGGAGTACAGGCCTGTGAATCATCAGGCTTACACCTTTCACAGCACTCACCATAGCACAAACCCTCCCCAATGTCTATCACCCAGCCACCCTATCCCTACCCTCCCACCCCCCAGTAACCCTCAGTTTGTCTCATGAGATTAAGAGTCTCTTATGGTTTGTCTCCTTCCCAACCCCATCTTGTTTCATTTTTTTCCCTCCCTACCCCTCACGCCCCCCTGCCCTGCCCCTCAAATTCCTCGTATCAGAGAGATCATATAATTGCCTTTCTCTGATTGACTTATTTTCTTTCTTATTCTTTAAATGTTTCTCTTTTATAGCATCCTTTTCTAATTCCATGATGCAATACTTTCTCTGATCTAAGGATTTTACTTGGAGGATTCGTGCGTGCGTGTGTGTGTGTGTGTGTGTGTGTGTGTGTTTCTTTAAACTCTTCTCTAATCCCTCCCAGTAATTTATATTTCCATTTTGTTTTTTGTCTTTTGTTAAAGGTTTTCCTTAAAATAGCTGGTGATTCTTCTTCACTTTCTTGTTTTTCAGAGGGGGAAAAAAGCGCTTTCTCCACTTCACAATCTACCAATTAGGTAAATTGTAATATTAGAACAGAGAGGAATGACATGATGCCCCAGGTGAAATTGCATGTTATTTTATTTAATCCTCATAACTATGTGATATAAGTATTATTACTATCCTCATTTTACAGGTGAGGAAACTGAAGCCCATAAGGTTTTATAATCTGTCAAGGGGCATACAGACAGAATGGTGAACATGAGCTCTTAGTCACAATACTGTATCACCTCTCAGGAGGTGAAACTTATCCTGGATATTGGTCCACATCTCTCTCTCTTGCCCACCTTTGAGTGGTCTTCTTACTCTCTAATTCCTCGGTGCCCTCCTGTTTCTTTAGGTACCCTCACTTTGTATTGATGCCTATCCCTATTATTCTCCCAAATCCTCTGCCTTTCCGTGTTTCTACCCCCTTTCCCCATTCCCTCCTCCTCCTCCAATCAAAATTTCAATTTCTTCAGCAGTACTCTATCACTTGGGATTCAGAAGAGAAGCAAGCTTATTGACATAAAGTAGAATGAAGCAGGAATGTTGAGGGAAGAGCTGGTATCCTCACCAACCATCACAACTCTAGTTATTAGCATTTTTAGGGGAGTATTAATTTTAGCTGCGCAATCAACATAGGTAACTTTTTTGATCTGGCACTGTACTGTGAGACAATACAGACAATTGATCTTCGTCATTGTCCCTAAGGGGTTTAACGTTTAGTTGAGGAAATAGGTAGTTTACCAAAAAAAAAAAAATTACAGTACACCATAGTTTACTGGTGTGCACTCTTTGAGATTCTTAACACTTTAAAGGTAATGACTGCTTGACATCATAAAGGCAACTTCACCTTCTAAGTATACTGAGATTTTAGAGGAAGGTGTGGGCTTAGACAAGGTAGCCAGGTCTGCAAGGCTTAGAGGTGCCCAATGGATGCAGGAAGCATGTGAGTGGAATCTAGACAAGGGAAATGGATGAGTAAGGTGGTGGTGGGGATTATGAGAGATGATCTAGTGCTGCTCTTGGTTAGGGTACCAGAAGAAAATGGGTCTGTAGCAGGGCCCTGCTCTTCTGAAAGGCAGTGCTCTTTGAAGCAAGGATGAGGAAGTTGCAGGAGTGACCTATGATTCAGCGTTAACAGTCACACCAGTTCTTCCCAGTTCCTAACCTTCTTAGTTCTCAAGAGCAAACAAAGCTGCAGGGAAACAGGGCTTCTTAAGAGCCTCCCTCTTCTGACCTTTTGAGTGTTTTAAAAAGTGCTTTCTTTTAGTATATTTGAAAAATCTGGAAGGAATAAGGTAAATCAATGCCTTAAGCCTTATCAGCTTCACATTTAGTCATTTTTCTTGGACTGATTTCCCCACCATGTTTTAAGAGCAGTAAGAACACAGACCCTTAGCACAGAAAGCTAGTCTTCTAGACTTCAGGATGAACTCAGCGGATGGAGTCTTACTGAAAATAAACACCAAATCCCTTTTCGACTTATCTTTGGCTTTCAAAACCGGCACCCGACAGCAGATTGAAAATGTCTTCGTTCAAAGTCAGCCTTCCAGACCCTTGCTTTTGGAAGGGAGGAACCATTCTCCACTCCATCGATTGGGGGCACATACTCATTAGAGGCACCTCGGGCCTGGGGTCCGTGGTCAGGAGGAACTGATTTTCGGGGATGCAAACTCGGTCCCCAAAGCCCTGCAGCCAAGGGCGCCGCAAAGATACCAAAGGGTCGCCGAGCCACAACCCAACGACCCGTGTCAAGTATGGCTGGCCTGAGCTGCTGCTGGGATGTTAAATGTGGGATCTGTGTTGTTTTAATAAAGCAGGGCAGACGTCGGCAGGTTCCCCCCCCCACCCCCCCGCAGGCTCGTTCCCTTAAGAGACAGCGAAAGAAGCGGAGCGGAGAACTGAAGGCGGAACGGTGCGGGCCTTGGCTTCCCGGGCCTCAAGGACGCCAGAGCGCCTCCGCACTAGTGCGGGTACCTCCCGAGAGGCCCCGGGCTCATTTTCCACTCGGCTGCGTCCCGGCCGAGCTGTAAACCCAACCTGACGTGGGCTCATTAATTTGGCAGCGACTGGAAGGCTGGGCCATGGCTGCGCACCCAGGAGGCCTTTGTGCGCCCAGGGTCAGGTCAGAGGGCAACCGAAACACGGCTGAACCCTGCACGCGGCTCCCGGGCGCGGGGCGGCGCGACCCGAGCCGCTTCCTCCGGCCGGACGGCCCCAGGCCCGGGCCTCCCGCCCTGCGGCCCCGCCAGCGCGGCTTCCGGAGCCCGTTGGCGCGGTGACGCGGGCCCTTCGCAGCGCGCGCCCCGGGCTCGGAGTAGGCGCACCCCGCCGGGCCCTCTCTCCTGCACACCGCCCTGGAGTTAGCCCGCAGGCGTCGCACTCGGGCGGGGCGGACGGTCTCTGCGGCCTCGCCCCTTCGAGATTCCGGCCCTGCCCGCGGCCTTCCGGGAGTCCCGGCGCCCCGCACCGGTCTGGAGCTCAGCGCTCGCCGCCAGCCCCGGGAGAAGCCGGGCTGCGGCGCGCCGCCCTGTCGGCCCGAACCCGCTCGGAGCCAGGTCTCTGCCCTCCAGCCCTGTGGCTGCTCCTGTGGTCGCTCGGGATTTTTCTGGAGGATTTCGGCTGGGCGGCCCTTCCCCCTGGGCGCTCGGCCGCGCTCCGTGCTATTTCTGCACGTGGTGCAGCCCTGGCCTCATCGGCCAGGATCGATGGCAGCCTCCTCCTCGCGTTTTCTGGCTCCGCCAGGCCCGGGGCAGGCGTGCGGAAGGAGGGACGCACACCCTGCGGTGGAGAGAGGGGGCCGTTTCCACCCCATCTGTGTTCGGGATGGGCGGGGGTGGGGGGCGGGCTCCCCGCGCACTCCTTAGACCCCCCGGGTTGGCAAGCCTGCTAGATTTTCCTTCTCTCCCCCAGTTTTCTCAGCTAGCAGATGCACGCTTCGAAACCCCTGCGCAGGGATCCCAGCCCGGGGGTTCTGGCCTTCACAAAGGCCTGAAGCACGGCGGCGGGGAGGGGAGGGGGGCTGTTCTGCTTTTCACAAGTGTCTCCAGCACAGATTAATTTTAGCAAGTTTCGCAAAAACAAAGCGGCCCCCTTCTGTGCCTTTCGGTGACTTTTGTGACATTTAGCAGCAAAGAAAACTATTTCCTCTGCCATTCAGAGCTAACCACGTGTAATTGGCCCAGAAGTCTGTTGTATTTTGGGGAACTGTTTGCGATATCCCATCTGTTTTCATCTCGCGGTTCAAACGAGTCTGTGTTTACCCTTCTGTCGGGGAAATTGGTTTACATGCACAGCAATTTCGGTGCGACACCGAAATATTCCCTTGAACTAATGCTACGGGTCCGACAGGCTTTGTACTGCTAATAACCCTCCATTACGTCTGTCAGGAGACATTTACACAGCCGCGTGGTCCGTCCCGTAAAGGAAATTAAGATCCTAGGCTTATCTTAACTATTTGAAAACCAATTGGTTTCTGGTGATGGCCACAGACGCAGGCGCACGGGTCAGGGGAGGCGGTCGAGCAACCCGGGCGCAGTCGTGTCGCAGGAAGGGGGTGGGGGAGCTCTGATGCTTTCTGGTTTCCGCGGGGTGGGCTTGGGTGACACTGAGTGACACTCCCCCCCCCAGCTACTCCTCCCGCCCGGAAGATGCATTTGTGTCTCTTTTCTTCGCACCGCCATCCCGAGCTGGGGGTCCAGTTTCCCAAGTGACAGACCGCAAACCCTTAGGGAAGTGGCGCGAGGCTGGGTGGGCCGGTCCTTGAGCAGTGACTTTCGCAGATGGAGGCTGGGTGGGGGCGTAGGGGGCCCAGCGGCCATCTAGCTGTTTCGCGGGTGGCAGGGAGACGATTTGGTGCTCCCAGGAGGGCAAAGCCTCCCTCCCAGGGCTGGGGGCGCGCAAATAGTTCAGGGCTGTGGAGCGTGAAGCGCTGGCAGGTCGCGGCCCTGCTGGGTGGCGGGCTCGTTCTGGCCGGCATTGGGCGCCTGGCCAGACCCGGTCCCCGGGTGAGGAGCTGGAGACGCGAGGTGGCTGCGGAGGGGCCTCCGCATGCCCGGGAGCGTGCCTGGAGACGCGTCCGGCTGTCCTAGGGCTGAGTAATCGGAGAAATTGCTCTGAAATCCCGTCCGCTGCCCTGGCTGCGAGGCCCATAATCAGCGCCTGGCATGTGTGCAAATGCTGATTTTGCGGGTGTTACTTAATCCACGCGGGCGGTAAAAAGCCGCAGGTTGGTGGCAGGTTCATCTCCCACACCAGGCTTCTTCCAAGTTTGGTCTGCGGAGCAGACCCTGAGCTCTGGTTGGGGTGGGGTACTGGTCGGGGTGTGTGTCTGATGCTCGGGTTACCACCCCAGCTTCCCGGTAGAAATCAGCTGTTTCCGCTGCATGCCATGTCAACGGACTCTTTCAAGGAGAGGAAAAGCTGGTAGAAGAGAAAACCATAATGATTTCCACACAGTGCAAAATGTAACCAAGGCTGTTTTGGTGAAGGTGCAAAGGGAGTAATAGTCAGTTGTTCGTTTAAACCTTAGTATTAGCCACCGTCACAGCTGTCTGTGGGAAGCCATAAAATCAGTAAATGACTCCTCTGCAAAGGAAGACCCAAATCTTAGCCTTAAGGGTTTGAGAAGTGACCTTTGCTAACTCTATTGGGGTGGAGGCCTGCTTCTGAGTAAGTGAAGGAAAACAAAGGTCTAAGGCCAGAACCTGTGTCCATTTCTTCCAAAGGTGAAAGGAAATCAGCTTCAGCACACCCCCTTCTGCTGGCAAGCCTTGAATTCGTACCACCACCACCTCCACCACCACCACCACCACCACCACCACCCACCCTGCCGCCATAAATTTCCTTTGTTATTTGGCTTATGTAGGTCCTGGCTGTGAGTAATTTGAAAGATTTTAAGAATGAAAATATTCCAGGGGTGAGAGGTGTGAAAATTCCAACTTACCCCACCCCTGAAAGCTCAGAAGGTAAATAATTCAGTAATTCATGACAGAGAATGCGCATTTACATAACTACTATGAGATAGGTCTGAATTATAAGGGGGCAATCTCTCTTTTGAGATCCTGGAGCATTTTATTTTGTGGCGGTTTCTGTATTTTTACTAAAAACAAACCTACAAAGAGTGTGAAAGGACCCCAACTGTAGAAGCTAGTTCTAGTCAACTAGTGAGGGTTTGTCCTGAAAACGATTGAATTGAAGGTTAAGATTCTACTTTGTATTCATGGTCAGCATAGCTACAAAGCATGAAGAAAGACAACAGAATTATCTCAGAGGTGCTCACATATTCTGGGCTATCATATAGGGTTTCTCATAGTGGCTGACTTTGCCGTACTGTCATTCCTGATGTTTGTTTTCTTTTGTCCTTCTTACCCATCTAGTACAACTGACCAAAAATTACACTGAAGAGACTCCTCCCACAATTTGTTTTTGAGGGGCTGCTGCTGCTAGCAGTGCTAGCAATAGTGTACTAGCAATAATGAAGGCCACAGAATGTGTTTCCTGTCCTTTTGGAGCCTCTACTTTGCTTAGGGAGAAGAGCCTTAGAAAACTGTGGATATCCATGTTCATTGAGGAGTAGGAAGGGCTTGCCTAGTATTGCCGAGGGAACAGAATAAGGAAGCCACTGGCTTTCCAAGACCCAAGTGATCTTCAGGTCATGTCAGAGAAGAAACTAGAGAGGAGAGGAAGAAGTCAGTAGCCAGATGGGGCCAGGCTCAGCTTTGTGTTTCTTTTCCTGCCCCTTCTGTTCTTGGTGTGGGCACCAGAAAATTACTGAAGGGCCAATCTGGAATCCATGGTGTGTATCTGTGTGTTTGGAGGGGTGCAGTGGGGAAGGGAAAGGCCCAATGCATTGTCTGATTATTCTCTACCTGTGGTGAGGTCAGGGAGCTCTATTTTCTGGCTGTCAACCCAGAGCCACTTGCCTTGCTATTTGCATCCACATGGTGCCCAAATGTAATCTCGAGAAAATAAACTAACTGGATTATGAGCTAAAGAGCTATGCAGGGTTTTTTCCTGGTAGGATCTCAACAGCTGTTCTAGGACAAACATTGCCCAATAAGACTGCCCCCGTCACAGAATGAATCTAAAGGACTTAATTACCTGCAAGTAATTTATAGAAAGTACTTGTAATTTTGTGTGTGATTAGAAAGAATAACCACAGCGGAATCGTGGCTGCATTTCTAATCGTTTTTGAGACTGCTTTTACCTGGTTGGTGTTTGAAAGCAAAAGAATTCTTTCTGCTTGAGAAAATTGTTTGATTCTGTTACTCCACATGCATTTGGCCTAGTTAAAAACAAATTCGGATACAGTTGCTGTTCTGATTCTGTCTGCCTTCTCCCCCCACCTCCCCAAAACACACACTTTGGTTTGACTTTCCAGACCACACACACAGAGAACCGAAAGTTCCATAAATGATCAGAGTCTTATCAATTCCATAATTGTCGGAAGGCTTGCCCTTTGACCACCTGCTTCTTCACAGTATTGCACTGTAGCACAAGCTTCCCCCTCCACTAATAATGTGGGATGTAGTAGGACGACTCTCATGGCCCATCTGCTTTGGCATTTAAAACAAAGCTAGTTTAAGTTCAACTGGTCTGAAGCCTGCTTTCTTTAGGTCCTGCCCAAGGTCTATAACTGTAATCATCCCTAAGGAGCTATGCCACTGACGCTGCCCAGCCCCTGTGTTAGTACACGGGGGCCCAGGCCAGGGTCAGCATCACTGTTTGGGGAACCTTAAAGAGCCTGGAGGAGCCCCGCAAGTGCGAAGCACCCCCCACATTCGCTTTCCTGTCTGCCTCTCCCGTGTGAGAGCCAAAAGACCTGCCCACCCCTAAAATATCAAAAGTAAAATACCCACTTAAAAACTTCTGTCAACCTGTAAATGGTTGAATTTTTGCCCATTAATGAATTGTTAAGCACTTAATTTTTATTTCCTCCATATATATTTACTTAGTCATTGAAAATTTGCCCAGCACATGGAGCATTTGGCAATCAGTTTCTTCTCTTTTGGAAAACCACTTATGTGTATTTTCAAGGATGACCAGGGAGACAGGGGTTAAGTTTATGTGCAGTCGGTAAAGCCCTCAGCTAGTAAAGGCCATGCTCTTGGCAGAGCAGTGGATGCATGGGTGCGTGGAAGCAGGGGATGGGGAGAAGGAGAAAGAGGGGGTGGGCAGATGATCCAGAAGTTCTGACTTCTGAATTTTTCTTTGCAGGCTCCGGCCATAATCTCTTATGCTGGTAGGCCTTCAGATATGGTAAAGGTCATAGCTATTAGATGAGAGAGAACAATAGGACCATTTTTCTTAAAGCAACTTAAAAAGAAAAAAATTGTCATGCGTGGTTTGATTCTAGCAAAACAATGATTGTGTATCAATAAGACATAACATTACAGTTATTCCTGGTACATATATGCTTAATTTTTCTATCTGTAGTTCTTCCATCTAAATACAAAGATAAACTATACAAAGTCAGCATTTACCATTTATCATATTATTCATATACATTTATTTTTTTCCCTAAAACACACAACTTTTTTCCCATGGACTTCTTTTTAGGCACAAAACCCAGATTCTGCAAAACACTTTCAGTTGTTTTTTTAGCTGAGTTAGCTTTGCCCATTTTACTAACTGTGCTTTTATACATTTATTTATTTTTGTGATTTATAAAAATGTCCTCATAATTTTAATAGTCACCCCTGGGTGCATGGGCAATGGTTTAGAAAACTCCCAAAATATGGTAATACCACTATAGCAAAGCACCATACAGCAACAAAAACACAAACCCACTGAACATTAGCCCAGAACAACATTCCTCCAACTGTCTGGGGAAAATAAACCAAAAAAAGCTATCTTTCATCGTGCCTGAAAGGTCAGCTAACCAGGGCTCTCAAGAGAACAAGAGGAATTGTACTTTACGGAGGAGGGCCCCCTATGGAAGACCCTTGGCTTCCAGCTCCCCAGAAATGCACTCTAGGGTGGGGTGTGGAGACAGATCTCATCTCAGAAAGAGAGTTTAAAGGCATGTCGCTCTGTGCAGGCTGCCCCATCTTGTGCGGACTATATTCAGGAAAGAATATCGTCAAGGTGGTCCATTCAAGCTACTAACTTCTCTTATCCCATAAGCTGAGGGCAGGGCTCTGGTTCTCTGTTTCTCTCTCTCTTTATGTATTTATTTCTAGTTGCTGTTGTTACTTATAAAGGGCTGAAGGAAAGATGGGTTTGTGTTCAGCATCATGATATACACATGGATTTTGAGGCCTGGCTGTGCTTTTTACTGGATGTATGATCTTGGGCAAGTCACAGAGCTTTGTTTGAATCTTTAGTCTTTTTCCCTCTAAAATCAGAGATAACAATGGCTTCTCCCCTTAGTGGCTATGAGAAGTAAATGAATTAAGACATGTGAAAGTACTGATTTCATATATTGAAAGTGCTCTGTAAATGACTGTCCTGCTGTCTGGAGTTTTTCTTGAGTTTGAATCATCAGAAAACAATTACCTGTACTCTCTCTGTCTTTACGTGCGTGCACACAGCCTTCACTCTCGGCAGATCAAATCTGAGTGAATGCCCGAAAAACCTGGAGAAGAGAAGGAGAGCCTGGTCTGAGGGTGGGGCCCCATTGGCACCCCATCTAACAGCCCAGGGCCACACAAATAAACACATAGTCACTCCGGAACATAACAGGGCTTCTGGCCGACTCTGGAGTTAGAGCAAGTGTAATGGGACAAAAGAAAAGGGCAGAGGGGACGTGGTATATTCAGTCGACTTTTGTCAGCCATGTCAGGAGGTAAAATGGAGGGCTGGTTATAAGCGGGGATGTCTGGAGCCTGCTTAGAACATTACTTACTGTATGGGTACTGGTACTTTCAAGAGACAGCAGAGATTTGAGCTAAAGCTCATGATTCTGAATGAACTGCCTGTGTCTGCTTTCATCATTCACTGACCAGATGACCTTGGGAAGTTCCTGCACCTCAGTGCCTCAATTTCTTCATCTGTAAAATGGGGGTGGTAATAATACTTACTTCCTAGGGTTGTTGTTATGATTAAATGAGTTCATAAATGTCAACTGCTTAGAACAGTGTCTGGCACGTAGCACATATTTGCTGTTTTTATTGTTTTTATCGTTGTTCTTATAGGCAAGCTGCCCCTACCACTTTCCTTCCAGCTCAATAAATGTAGATTACCCTCCAGCCAACCTGAAGGGAAAGACTGTTCATCACCCAGAGATCTTTCTATGAGTCTCACCAGAATGGCTGGTCATGTCTCTATCATTGCAAGGTGGTTCTTTAACAGTCCGCTACAGGGGAGACACATATACCCCTCCCAGCAGGCTATCCCATCCCACAATGTCTCTACCTTTGCAGATAGTGCCCACTTGTCCCTTGTGGCTTTTCACCATCTTCAGCTCTTCTGCTTGTATTTCTCCTCTTCCGGTTCTCGAGTATTGACCAAGGGTTCTTCTGAGTCCTGTCAGCCATCAGGGGATCTTGCACTGATAAGACCAGGGCTGCTGTTGGTTCATATGAATAAATAGGTGGGTAGATGGACTCGAAGGGCAGTGTTCGATTGCTCATTTTTATGAAATCCATAGGAAATGAAAAACGAAGTATCAGAAAAATTAAATGCTGCACTGTTGCTTTTAAATTAGTCCGATAATCTCATTCCTCATGCTACCATACGTCCAGAATGATACCAGTGTTATTTTAAGAGATGGCAAATAAATATGAATCCCTTTCCAAAACATTGCAGGACTCTGCAGTTTCCTCTGAGAACTTCTTGCCTTTTGAGGGTGGCCTTGAACTACACAGTAGGAGGAGCATCTCTGAGCAGGGCCCCTCAGTTAGCAATCTGCCATTCAGACAAGGGCTTAGGGCATTCCTTTAGGACCGACGTAGTGGAATGAGTTGGGCATGCCATTTTTTAAAGATTTTATTTATTTATTTGACAGAGATAGACACAGTGAGAGAGGGAACACAAGCAGGGGGAGTGGAGAGGGAGAGGCAGGCTTCCTGCTGGGCAGGGAGCCCGATGCGGGGGCTTGATCCCAGCACCCCAGGATCATGACCTGAGCCGCGGGGGCTTGATCCCAGCACCCCAGGATCATGACCTGAGCCGAAGGCAGACGCTTAACGACTGAGACACCCAGGCACCCCAAGGGCATGCCATTTTAGAATGAGCTCTGAATCTCCAGATTGCGAGTAGTTTAATTCATACTCTCCGTGTAGCTATTGACATTTATTAGCCAAGAGTGTTGCTGCCAACACAAGTTTTGAGTAGATTGTGGTATAAACAGATTTCCTCTTTACACATTCTAATCAGCGCAGAAGGACTGTTTTTATTGAAACCGTATCTCAGCTTAAACTTCTCCACACATGTAGGCACACATGTACAGAGTTTAAATTGTATTTATGGTTGGTAAATGTTCTAATTATGGGGCTGCGTGTGTTCAGAGAGGAAAATTAAATCAGCAAACATGGGAGGCCAGGATGCCCTTCCGCTCGGGTTTGGGTCCTTTATGGTTTTAGGTTTTGAGAAATCAAGGCCGTGAAATAGTGGGTGACAATCCAGGCAGACATTTATCTCCTGGCCGACTTACAGTGTTACCTACAGACTTTTTTTTTTCCTTCCTCGATGAGGTGAAGTTTGATTCCTCATTGCCTGCTTCATCCTAACACATCACAGAGCAATTTCCCACAAGCAGTTCTTCTGGATAACGTCCTGGGCCTCCTTTTCCATATTAGAATATATGGAACGCTCAAATAAAAAAGCTTTGTGACTGACACTGTGCCCATCAGCCCCTTGCAATAGTAGCAATGTGTAGGTTGCTATTCACTAAGCAGCACCCAGGCTTCTTTGGAACTCACCTCAGAGGACGCGTCAACATCCTTCCCAGCACCACTGAAGAATGCAATCCTGGCTGCAACAGAGCCCTGGGTTTTGAAAGTAGCTGCTGCTGTTATGGAGCTAGCTCAAGGAGCATTGGAATTTGCAAAAATGGGCAAAATATGCATCCAAGGACATGTAGAGCATAATCTTGCCAGGTCAACCCAACCACAGTCATTCCACTGCTACAGGCAAAATGCCTTCCTAGTGTAGGTTTGAGTTGACTGATTACTGGGGGAAATTTTTGTCTTGCCCACACTCCCAGATTATTCAGCTTTCTTTTTTAACATACCACTCAGCCCTCCTCCACACAGACCGTGTGGTGTAGACCTGGCACCCTTAACTGAATAATCTCTTTGCTGACAGCTGGGAAGTAAAGGCATCTGTGACAATCAGATGGGGTGCCTCAGGTTGGTTCCAGATGTCAAGTGGATTAATGTTGGAGTCGGGGCTGCCAGCAGATCCCCAGGAAAAACCCTGGTGGTTGTGGCATCAGCGGGTAAAGATGTATGCACAGATACTGAGCAGATGCCCATGCTTCTGTATCAGTTTAGGAGAAGGCCCCCAGAATTGTGCACTCCCCCAGGGTGTAAACCCTGATACACGCATTTTTTTCAGGCATTTTTCATGTTTCCTAAAACAGGGAGTTGTTCCATTATATTAACATCACTATTTCTAGGCTGAGAAGTCCAACCCAGAAAGGCCGCAGTGCGCAGGATGTTTGTGATGATAAAACAGCACAGTTCTGTAGTACTTCTGATTTTCCAAAGCACCGTCATTTTCACCGCTTTTCTCCCTGTTACCTTCAATCCCTGTAAGGCTGAGAAAGGTGTGATTGTGTAAGTGACCCAGGGTTTGTGTTCTGGAGCGCTCTGTGGATGTAAGGTGCCAGTACCATTCCGCCTCCGCAGGCCACCGTGAGATGGGTGAGTGGCCTATCAAATGCCAGGCAGTTTGATCAGCTCAAGAACTGCAAACTCAGCTCCCACCACCCCGGCCTGTTCTGTCATCTAGGTGGGGTTCCCCAGACCAGGAGCAGCAGCAGTACCCCCCAGCCTACTGGATCAGAACCTCTGAGAGTGAGGCCCAGCAATCTAAGAAGTCCTTAGGGTGAGTCCAGTGCACACTGAAGGTGGAGAGAACTGCTGCCCTGGCCCAACAGTAGGAACTTGGTGTTTCCTGGCCCTCGGGGCCCAGAGTGCTTATGAGGCAGCCCCATAAACAGTGTTCAGAATTTCATGAAACTTACTGGAAAGCATACTCTTCATGTTACTTCTTAAGAATTACATATTTCATTATAGGTGGCTCAGTTATTAAATGTCTGCTTCGGCTCAGGTCATGATCTCAGGGTCCTGGGATCGAGCCCCATGTCAGGCTCCCTGCTCAGCGGGGAGTCTGCTTCTCCCTCTCCCTCTGCCCTCCACCTGTGCTCTCTCTCCCTCTCTCTCTCTCAAATAAATAAATAAAATCTTAAAAAAATTTTTTTTACATGTCATTACTGTTTTTTAGGAAATGGATTATTAATCAATGCTGCTTGGTATTCTTCATGCCGCCACTCATTTATTCATTTGTCAGTTATTACATGCTCTGTGCTAGATGCTGGGAGATCCAAAGATGGTAATGTCCCTATTCTCGAGATAATTATAGGCTCGTGAACAGGTTATTGCAATACAACGTAGTGAGTACGGAAAGGCAGACTTAACCAGTACTGTAATAGGAAAAAATCCAAAAAACTTGGGGAAGTAATCTCCAGGCTGGGCCATATGGCTTCAGACTTTGTGGATGAGCTTGGACAGATGGGATCAGGGGAAGTGGGATGGCCTGCCACTCTCAGGTGGAAACCTGCTCCTTCCTCCTCATTCCCCAGCCATCCACCCAAGAGAAATAGGAGCCCACCTCTGGACTCTGGGTTTGCCCTTCTCTTGGGATCTTCTGCCTTTATCTTGGGCAGCAGCATTTCTGATTATGAGAACCACTGATAGAACATTTGAAACAGGCCCACAGAGACTCTGCATTAGTAAGAACTTGAAAATAAGACCGTTGGCATACTTTTATACATCTGCCTCCTCTCTTACTATAATGGGCAATTATTTAAAAGGCACTCTCCCTTTAACCGAGGATTTGAAACCCAACGCAATGTCGTCTTGATTCCAAGTCTATCTGGAGAACATTTAAGTTTTATTCCAGTACAATGACTTTCAAAAACATGTAGGTTTAATTTCAGGGCAACTATTTCACAGGTCTTTGTCTTTTTCAAAAAAAAATTCATGATTGTGTGGTTTGTGTTTCAGAAAAAAAAATTCTCTGGGTTCATTTTGCTTTCAGGTTACAGTGAGGTTGGTCCTCCTTTGTCAGGTTTCTGGTTCTAGAACCCCAAGCCTAGGAAAATGATGGGCTTCCTCTCAAGTTTACTTTCTGTCTATCTGTAATTACACTTCAGAATGCCTGTGTAGGCCCAGTACCCCCAGCAGAACTAAAACAAGAGGAAAGGGGAGGGGCAGGGCAGAGATGCTGATTCAAAGAAACTTTATATGTAACAACTGAAACTTATACCAAGAACATCAGCAACTGCTTTCTCCTGGTGCGGGGGGTGCTTCTGGTTCTAAATGAGGTGTTAGTGTTTGTGGGGTGATAACCTTGTCCCACTGAATTATGATGAGAAAACAACCCAGTTGCCTACAGAGCCAAAAACAAACCTCAGAACCGCTTAACTCATCCGTCAAACAAATTGTATTTTAGGAAATGCAGGACAGAGAAAAATGCAGAAAAGAAAAGGAGATTTATTTATTTGTACAAAAGTAGAATGACAGGCGGTTGAGTGGATCCAAATAACATTTAGGGAGAAAAAAATGTGATTCATTGCCAGCTATTAAATCTTGTTTATCCTTCTTTAAACTAACCAGAAACACATTTGGGGAAAACGCTAGTTAACAGTTGAAGCTTTGGAAGCCTCCTAGTGGTACTGTCTCTGCCTTCCCTGCTTTTCCAAGAGGAGGATGAGGGTATGAAGCAAGTGAACGGTGCTTCAAGAAACTGGGACATGGGAAGAATTTCCAGTTCTGCCTGTGAAGCTCACCCTCAGACTCAGAGAATCCTTTCAATTTCCTCAAAGAAGGATGCTTACCTTAGAGCAGCAGCAAGATGATCCATGTTTACCAGGAAGTTTCAGTTTTATATGCCAAAACATTACTCCAAGGCAATCAGTGACCAAGTGATGTGTCCCTTCAAAAGGCACCATTTCCCCAAGAGGTAGTCCTTACCACAGCATCTCCCAGACCAACAGCTGACAGTGCCGGGGCTGACACCAGACACAGCTCGGGGACTGAAATGCTTTAGAGCACTTAGCAAGGACCTGAGAAAATTTGCTGAAATCCCGGTATCTGGTAGAAGAAACCCCTCCAACCTGCAGTGTGCTCTGCTGGTCCCTTCCAGGCTGGTCCTGTGCTCTTCCCTCTGCAGGGCCCGTGAGGGAGCAGCCTTGTTAACAGTAATATTTGGGTCATCGAATGTCTTTAGAATTGGAGGAGGCGGTACCTACCATAGACCAAAGGGATCACTTGATTTAATTAATTGTAAAAATATACACTTTTCTGAAAGAAGCCACTAGCATCTTTTTGCTTTCCAAGCAAATAATTCCATAAGGATTATCTAGGGTTTGTGGTTTCAGTAGTGTCTAGAGAGGGAACTGTCTGCTGAGGTTAAGACCACAGGGAGAGGTCCAAGTGGACTCATGAGACCCACAGAACTAGTCTCCCCTCTCCCCCTCTCCCCAGGATGGTCTAGGCAGAAGGAATACAGTCTTCTGACTATCCAGCCTCAGAGCATGCAGTGAGGCTAAGTGATCTTGGCCTGTGTTGGCTTCAGTTCTTTTTCCCCTGAAATCTTCAACTTTTCACTTTTGCCCAACACATCAGATTCCCTCACATATTTCCATTAATATTATAAATTCCTTGAGGACAAGAACTGTGTTTTAATCATTTTTGTATCTCTTTCTCCTAGCAGAACACCCACCATGTAGACTCAGGTATGGAAACCTGGTGGTTAAAATGGGTAGGACCGTTTCACCTGCCAGCTACAAACCCAGGCTAGGTTTGTGCAACTTGAAGGTGCAGATGAAGGCGTATTTCTCCCCAGATAGCTACCTTAATCCCTGGTATTAGGAAGACTCTGCTTTTTTTCATTTTAATTAATGCTACAAACATTTCCACGGTCATTACCACCACCATGAAAAACCAGCCTCCTCACCATCCTGTGAGTTTCCTAGGCATCTGCACTCTTAGGGTGAGACTCCATTTGAACTTCTGCAGCAGTACCTATGGAATTTATTTGATGAGAGGAACTTAAATAGCCTGAGAGGTCGGAGGAGACTAACTTTGATTAGAAGAAAGGTGCGCCTTCCATTCTGGCCATTTGGCCAGGGTAGCTGTTTGCAGAGGGAGGGGAGAGGAAAGCACAGAAGAACGTCACGCTACTTCAGAAATGTGGTAGTGTGTGTTCTTCCAGGAGGTGCCGGGAGCATCATTAAATCCCTCTTGTCTCAGGAGGAACATTTGGGCACGAGGTGGATCAAGGCAGAGTATTAGCAGGGGGTCCAGACTAGTGGTTCTCTCTTAGATCCACCGCAGATCATAATGATAAAGGGAAGAAAGTCTTTTTCTTTTTAAAGATTTTATTTATTTGAGTGGGAGAGCATGAGTGAGGGGGAGCAGCAGAGGGAGAGGGAGAAGCAGATTCCCTGCTAAGCAGAAAGCCTGATGTGGGACTCAATCCCAGGACCCTGAGATCCTGACCTGAGCCCGAGGCAGATGGTTAACTAACTGAGCCACCCAGGTGCCTCCCTATGTTTTTTTTTTCTAAGATTTTATGAGAGAGAGAGAGAGAAAGAGAGAGAGAGAGAGCGCGCTCGCGGGCGAGCACACATCCACGAGCATAGGTGGGACGGGGCATGGGTGTGGTGGAGGGAGGAACAGAGGGAATAAAGACTTTTAAAAGGAACTAACATTCCCAGGTGCTGTAGATGGAATGTTTTTGTCCCCATTCCCCCTCCCCCAAATCCATGTGTTGAAACCTAATGCTTGGTGTGATGGCATTTGGAGGTGGGACCTTTGGGAAGTGATTGGGTCATGGGGGTGGGAGCCATGAGTAGGATCGATGCCCTTTTAAAAGAGACCAGAGAGAGCTCCCTCTGCCATGTGAGGTCGCAGTGAGAAAATGGCAGTCTGCGACCTGAGAGAGGGCTGTCACCAGAGCCCAACCATGCTGACACCCTGACCTCAGGCTTTCAGCTTCCAGAAATGCAAGAAATAAATCTCTTGTTTATAAGCCACACAATCTGTGATAGTTCGTTATAGCCACCCAACTAAGACATCAGGGTAGCCCCTTAAAAAATCTTAATTCTTTGCACCTATTCACTTGACTGCCTGACCCATGTTTTGCTGCTTCTAGGTAGGAGCTGCTCTGATAGCAGGAGGCAATGGATGTTCCCTGCAAGGGTCCTCTGACTCTGGCCTGGCTCCCTTTGCCACATCAACTTCTACTTCCCCTTTTTAGGGAGTAACTGTAGTTGCCACCACGTTCTTGCAGGCACCAAAGCTTGCATCACACCATGACATGGCAGCTTTGCACTGAAAGCTTTGTATCTAAGAGTGTGGAAGCAAGAATGGTACTGTTGCCATTTCGCCCCATGCCCCTGCACTGAGGTTAAGAATTTCAAGAAGCAAGGGAGTCCGTGACCCAGCCATTGCACTCCTAGGTATATACCCAAGAGAATTGAAAACATATCTTCACCTTCACATAAAAACCTACACACAAATGTTCACAGCAACACTCTTCATAGTAGCCAAAAAGTGGAAGCAATCCATATGTTCATCAAGTGATGAATGGATCAACAAATGTGGTACATCCTCACACTGGAATAGTATTCATCTATAAAAAGATTAAGCACTGACACGTGCTATAACATGGGTGAACCTTAGGAACACGCTAAGTGGAAGAAGCCAGACACAAAAGGTCACATACTGTATGATTCTGTTCAGAGGAAATACCCAGAATAGGCAAATTGATAGAGTCCGAAAGTAGATTTGGGATTCCCTAGAGCTGGAAGAAGGGAGAATGGGGAGCGACTGCTAATGGGTATGCAATTTCTTTTTGGGGTGATGGAACTGTTCTGGATTAGAGAGTGGTGATGGTTCCTCAACATGGTGAATATACAAAAACCCACTGAATTGTACACTTAAAAATGGTAAATTTTATCTTAATTTTAAAAATGCAAGTAAAAAAAAAAAAAGAAGTCATGAACTCAAGTCTGCAGGAAGCAGCAGCCCCCTTTCCTTCTCTATTCCCTCCCTGAGCCAACTAGGAGCCTTGTTCAAATATTTACACACCCCAGACCTGCAGTTTGGACTGATTTGTTGGCTCTTTAGTCTTTTCTTCTACCTTTCAGCCATTCGCTACACTTCAGTGTCCATTTATCGAGACTCCAGTGAGTATTCAGTTCTGAATATTCCTTTTAGTGTCTGCACTATGTGTTTGGTCTTTGGGGCTTGGTTGATCTAGGCAGAGATCTCAAATCACCACCCCATCTCTGGGAACACGGCTCCTGTGAGCCACTCTCTGTGGAAGCTGGATTTCCTAATTGCTGGAAAGCACCAGGGAGGCTGGTTGAAGGCACTGAATGATAAATGAGGCTCAGCAAAATGCCGACTTGGACCATCTGTTTTTGTTTGCTTGTTTGCTTGTTTTGTTTTGTGTTTTGCTGCTGTCATTTAGCCAAAGCCTTGGAGTAAAGAGATGCCTCTGTCATGGGGATCCAAGCACCATCCTCAAGCCACCTGTGTGGAATCCTCATATCTAATCTAGCTACAGGTGTGAGGATTTCTCAGGGCAGCTCAGACGCTTGTTGTGGCCATTCATTGAGGTCCTCTGGCTGCAAGCGTCCTCTTCCCGCCTGCCTACCTCTCACCCATGACTGTCCTCTGCTCTCTGGCTGAATGAACTTTGCTGCCCACTGCAGCTGCCTCAGTCTAGCACTCCCAATCCTCATTTATCTTTCACCCATTTCAGATAAGCACATCCAGGAGCAGGACGCTGAAGGACAGATAAAATGGGAAGCTTTTTAGAATATTCGTTCTGGGAGGAAGAGGGAAATCACAGACCACCAAAGGCTTGCAAGCAGACATGCTGAAATGTGGTGCAACTCAAGTAGTGCTTTCTCAACGGGACCCAAATAAAAACACAGGCTCTGAATTTACTTTTTTTTTTAAATTTTATTTCTTCATGAGCGACACAGAGAGAGAGGCAGAGGCAGAGAGAGAAGCAGGCTCTCCGCAGAGCAGGGAGCCCGATGTGGGACTCGATCCCAGCTGAAGGCAGATGTTTAACGGACTGAGCCACCCAGGCACCCCTGGATTTACTTTTTTTAACTGACAAATAAAGCCCAGAATGGTCAAGTGGGTGAGAAATATTCCAGTGATTCACATCAGAACACTGCCATTGTGTGGACCACAAGGAGGCTGGGAGAGCAGACCTGGCCACCTATCTGCATGAATAATGGAAACATAGAACCTAACGGTTAGTAGCTTACTAAGCTAACGCCTGCAGGCTGAAGAGAAGATGTTCATAGGGTCAGAAGTATGTTTTCCTCATTTGTGTGAGTGGGTTAGTCATAGTGCCGTGGTGTAAGCAACAGGCAGAGATTCTGGATGGCCCAAGAAAAGGGGAAATTATCAGAGCTCTCTGGTGTTCACAGTCTGACAGGGAGCCTGAAGAACCACCCTGGAAGACAGGTAGACACCAAGACTGGTCCAGAGTGAGGAAGCCTGCAGTGTGGGAATGATGCCACATATGTTAACAGTCTGGATAAGGTCACACCCCCATGCTTGGATCACTCAAGATTCGAAGTCTTGAGAAGAGGCATCCAACTGGTTGAGTTTTTAAGATTTGAGAAAAACAGTATCTAGTCTGTCAGCTTCTGTGACAGGAAGTGGTAATCCCCCCAAAACTACACACAGGGGAAAGAGGTCTTTCCCCCAAAAGAGACAAGAGTGCTAACTAGGAAAAGGGACCAGATGCTAGGTAGACAAAAACCAACCACCATTTCTTTCATTTGAACAACAGAAAATCACTTGAAACTAATTAAATTGAACAAGAGCTTCTCTCTGAATGAGGGTGTCCAGTTATCTGTAGTGAAAGGATTGTGTGTTTACAATGAGATTTTAATTTTATGGGAATTCTGGCAAAGGGGATATCTGGGTAGGAGCTAAAGGAATGTCTGAAACTGCTGCTAGCTCCCTTGCTCAACTTAGTTGTGCAGACTTGATTGTTTCCGTGGAGACTCTGAATTATACAGGGACTCCAAATCAAATCACATAAGGCAGGCTGAATAAACCTTCTTTGTGGAGGGTCTTCAGCCATTTTCTCCTGTCAAAAGAGTTAATGAGGTGATGAGCCTTTCAGGTGTGAGAAGGGTGGCAGAGAGGAGACTAACGATGCACACACAACGTTCCCAGAGTACATTCTTCCCACCAATATGCTGTTAGCCTGGGAGAACAGCACAGCCCCCACAGAGCAGCAACCCACCGGCGTGCGCGCACGTCAGCCCTAGGGTCCCGGGGAGAGTTCGCTGTTCTGCCATCCTGGTCAGTGGGCTCTTTGCCTTGTCGTGGCCTCTTCTAAACAGTGCAGAACCCTCATGGCTGATGAAGGTCTACCGAGATCATGGTGGACCGGTTCCAAAGAAACAAAGGGGAAGATCTTGCAGGAGCACGTTTTCCGTTTTCCAACAGCTCACGCCCCCTGAAAGATGTGGCGGAACAAACACCGGGCAGAGTTCAGCAGGCAGTGAGGAATTGGTGGGAATCCCTTCACACGGTGGAGGTGGAAGCGATCCCAGTTACCTCGGCCTCAGAAGATTTAGCAGCAGCTACACGCATCTGAGCAGGGGATGCGTGCCTTGGGGGAGCTGGGGAGAACCAGGAGAGGGTGGGAGGGCCAAGGCGCAGTCGGCTGGCCTAGCCGCAGTCTCCAGGAGGAGGAAGCAGATAGTGCTCCCTCTCTGGGAAATGCCTCCTCCTCAGGGGAGGAGGGTATCTGCAGGGAGGACACAGCCTGCCTCAAGGAGCTGCTCTAACCCCACCCCCACCCCCGCGCCCCCCGGCTGGTTTCTCAGATGATTAGCTCAACTTTTCAGCCCTGCAGAACCAGTCAGCAAGGTTTGTGGAGAAGGGAAGTCTGGTCATCTCTACAGCATTTGGCCCGGTTTTGTGGTGGCAGCAGGTAATCCATTAGGATTCTTGGTGGCTACACCACAGATAACATTCTCCATGCCTCTTTGCATATAATCTTAGTAATAAAGTGCTTGGCCAACATTTTATTGATTATTGAGAATTATGAATAATAGCAGCTGTGTTTGCTGGAGAGCTTCTGGGGAAAGATAATTAGAAACATCTTACGATTCATGGCCATGAAACAATTGTCATGTTAGTTTTTAAGGAATTCCTCTAAAAATTAGGATTGAGTCTTTTCTTAAAAAAAAGAGTTTTTTAAAAAAAGATTTCTAAAATAAAGACCATAATGCAATGCTAAAATTAATGATCTACGGGGACAACAGGGAAATCAGTTTGTGAGCAGTACTGTTCGTGTTGGAAAACGAAAACATGAGAGTTGTTACGATTATGCACCCTTACCTCTGGAAAAGGCTTTGGCTTTAGGGGATAGGCATGTTGAATAGAGGCCAGCTATGCAGGTTTCCCTCCTATTCTCTGGGCTTCTTAATACAAGAATCATGCATTTTAATACGAGTTTATAAAATATTCTAAAAATGCTTAAAGTCTGTGTCAGTATAAACAGGATTGAAGTGGCACTGACCCAATTACTTGTTTCATGTACAATATAGCTTCTTTTAAAAAATAGTGAAGTGTAGAAGAAGTATTTCTCTGTCTTAGACAACTCAATCTTTTAATTATAGACCTCTAGACACAGCCCAGGATAGATTCTTTGTAAAATCAAACATTAAAGGAGAGTCAATATTATGCCTATGACCTAATATATTCCTCTAGGGTAGATTCATAGGGAAATACTTTCACATCTCTGTTAATACATGCTTCTTACCATTTCTTAAGCTTTAACATAAGGACATAAAAATCACAGCATTTTAGTATGATACAAAGGATCATTGACTGACATAGTGACAGCAGTTAGGAGACTATTGCAATAATTTGAGCAAGTGGAGATAGTGAGTAGTTGGATTGTGAATTTTTTTTAAAGATTTTATTTATTTATTTGACAGAGAGAGAGAGAGAGAGAGAGAGAGAGAGAGATCGGATCACAAGTAGGCAGAGAGACAGGCAGAGAGAGAGGAGGAAGCAGGCTCCCCAGTGAGCAGGGTGCCCGATGCGGGCCTCGATGCCAGGACCCTGAGATCATGACCTGAGCCGAAGGAAGAGGCTTTAACCCACTGAGCCACCCAGGCACCCTGGATTGTGAATTTTTAAAAAAGATTTTACTTATGGGGCTCCTGGGTGGCTCTGTTGGTTAAGCGTCTGCCTTCAGCTCAGGTCATGAGCCCAGGGTCCTAGGATCGAGCCTCGCGTCAGGCTCCCTGCTCAACAGAGAGTCAGCTTCTCCCTCTCCTGCTCCCCCTGCTTGTGCTCTCTCTCTGTCTTTATCAAATAAATAAATTAAATTAAATATTTTTAAAAGATTCTATTTATTAAAAAGATTTTATTTATTTATTTGGGAGAGAGAGCAGGAGCGAAGGGAGAGCACAAGCAAGGGGAGGAGCAGAGGGAGAGGCAGACTTCCCAGGTCAGACAGACACACAGCGGCCAGAGAAGGAAGGGGACAACCAAGGGAGACTGTGTCCCAATAGACAAGAAAAGAATGTTGTTCAAGAAGAAAGGGGTAATTGCCTCTGTCAGTTGCTCCTGAAAGATAAAAATTGAGAAATAAGGCAACCAACTGTCCTGATTTGCCCAGGCCTCTCCCTGTTTTAGTACTGAAAGTCCTGTGTTCTAAGAAATTGCTGAATCCCAAGCAAACTGGCTTGGTGGTCATCTTACTGGTGAGAAATGGCCATTGGGCTTATTGGTCATGAATAATAAGGTAAGAAAATTTTGTGTGGAATCGTGGGGACAAAAACCCTGAGCAGAGTGGATTGGTTTTAAGAGAGAAGAGGTGGAATTATCGTCACATAATATGTATTTCAATACTGTTACATCATTATTCTCGCATATTATTAAGGTTATGTAAGAAAATTCTTCATTTTTTAACAGATGTGTTCTAAAGTATTTAAGAATGAAATGTCATGTTATCTGTGACTTGCTTTAAAATACTTTTTAAAGGGAAAAAAGCATGAAGCAAATAAGTATCACATTCAGAATTACTAAATTTGGGGTTCATTATAATATTCTTTATTTTATGTATGATTGAAAGCTTTCATAATAAAAGGTGTTTCTAAATTAAGGTGAATGGGAAAAAAGGAATCAGAGACAGCAGGAATACACAAATCTTTTCAGGAGTTTTGCCATAAAGGATAGTAAGAAATGGGCAGTATTGGATTGGTCTCTGGGTTTTGTTTTTGTTTTGTTTTGTGATGGGAGAAGTTACAGTATGTTTGGAAGCTGTTATAGGAACATAGATGAGGCAGGCAGGGCAAGGAAGTTCTGGGGTGCTCACCTTGAGTGGGGAGAAGGAGGGGGCTGATGGCGTGCAGGTGGAAGGCTTGGCAATGATGGTGCTGAGCTTGTCCACAGTCAATAGGAGGATGGCAGAGAAAATAGGCACAGGTGCAGATAGAGTAGGTGTGCTGGTGGGAGAGCATGCAGTTGTCTTCTGATGGCTTTGGTTATTGCAGTGAGGGAGGAGGCAAGGTCAAAGGTTGAGGGGGACTTAGAAGGTTAAGGAATGAGGAAGTGGTGAGAGAATCTTCCGGGAATGTATGAGAGAGGGACAGAGGTGACTGGAGAAGTGCCACAAGTTTGTCAGGCATCACTAGGGTCTTTTCTGGGTTGGAAACTGGTCAGTAAGTATAGAAGTTGCTGGTGGGGGAGGAGGGCATCCTGTTGGCGCTCGCTCACCTTCCCACCATGACTGTACACATTTCCAATGCTCTGCCTGAGGGTTTTGTTCTGGCTCTGGAAGCATGCCCTGCCCAAACCCTGCGTTAGCAGGATGTACTGAAGACGAACTGGACCTCTGAAGTGGCCCTCAACCAATGATGGGCAGGGCTTTGGAGGATAAATACCCCAGCTCCTGAAGTACTCAGCTGGGAAATTCTGAGGCATGTTCCCATCCTGCAGCGTTCCCCAGTGGGATTCGGCAGTTGGCCACAAAGCTAACTTGCTTATTAGTGACTCTTTATTGGTTTTCTTTCATCCCCTGTCTTACTTCCTGACTCTTCTGCTGATGTTTCTTATGATCATCTCCCAAAAAACTACTTGTGCTGCAATCCTTGTCCTAGATATTTTTTCTTTTGGAAAATAAAATTGAAGATAGTATGATATGTTTTACTTGCTTGAGAGCAGATGCTCAGTGGGTGGAGAACTGGATTTAACAGAGTTGGACTTTTCCTGTTGAGCCTTAAACAAGGTGAGGGACAAGGGAGTTAGGGTGTAGGACAGACTGTGGAGTCCATGCTGGGTAAGGAGGAAGGCGAGGCTATATGGCAGATGAGGGGCAGTGAGAAGGGAGATGGATTGTGGATCCTGGTGGATTCCAGGAGTTATTCGTGTTGGAGGATTTGAGGTATGAGCTAGAAACATAGGAGTGGTGAGCAGAAAGTAGGAAATTTGAAATTGAGAATATGGGGACTTAGTACCAGAGGTACATATAGGACAACATCACTGGAAGAGAAGAAATCCAAGAACTAAGGGCAAGAGTGGTGTTGCAGAGAGAGATTGTGAACCTGGGGAAATCTTTAAGGAATGACCTGGAGGCCACAGTCTGATGTTTGAAGGAAAAGGAAAGACAAAGCTCTGGAGGGGAAAGGAGAGGAGCAAGGAAGACATCTATCCCTGCTCCAGAGCCCTTGGCTGGACTGTAGGGAAGCAGTTCCCTTAGAGGAGTTCAGTCTCCCATCTGAGGCAGAAGGTGAAGGAAACTTCAGAGAAGCAGTAGAGGATAGTGGGGATTCTGTTGATGGTTGGCTGTGAATTCCAGACAGCATCGGGTGGAGGTTTCTGGGAGTTGGAGGGGGGGGGGTGATATACCTGGCTCCCTAGGCATATGCCTGGCTCTGTGAGGATACGCCTGGCTCCGTGGGGATATATCTGGCTCCGTGGGGATACATCTGGCTCCGTGGGGATACTCCTGGCTCTGTGGGGATACTCCTGCCTCTGTGGGGATATATCTGGCTCCGTGGGGGATACTCCTGCCTCTGTGGGGATACTCCTGGCTACGTGGGGATACGCCTGGCTATGTGGGGATACTCCTGGCTCTGTGAGGATACTTCTGCCTCTGTGGGGTTATATCTGGCTCCGTGGGGATACTCCTGGCTCTGTGAGGATACTCCTGCCTCTATGGGGATATATCTGGCTCTGTGGGGATACTCCTGGCTCCGTGGGGATACTCCTGCCTCTGTGGGGATATATCTGGCTCCGTGAGGATACTCCTGGCTCCGTGGGGATACTCCTGCCTCTGTGGGGATATATCTGGCTCTGTGGGGATGCGCCTGGCTCTGTGAGGATACGCCTGGCTCCATGGGGATATATCTGGCTCCGTGGGGATACTCCTGGCTCTGTGAGGATATGCCTGGCTCCATGGGGATATATCTGGCTCTGTGGGGATACTCCTGCCTCTGTGGGGATATGCCTGGCTCCGTGGGGATATGCCTGGTCTATGGGAATGAGTCCTAGTAAGAGGGCAGCGTGGGACCCGGGCTTCTTGTGGTGGTGGGTAAGCACCCAGGCAGTACACACAGATGTAGTTTCATGGGCTTCACCTGGCCATCTCTCAGGCAGGTGCAGGGGTGAGACAGAGGGCTATGGGGAGAGGAGGTGTGCCAGCAGGAAACACAAGGAACTCTGCTGGAGTGCCTCTACCCCACTGAGTTCCAACTCCCCCTGTGGCTCGCCCTGTGAAGTTTGGGACCCAGTGATGTTTTTTTCAGGAAGAGGAGGAAATCAAAGTGTGAAGGAAAAAGGCAAGAGTCTCATATTAGGGAAATGTAGGAAGAGGCCTCTTGGCTCTCAGACCTTACAAGGTAAAGGCAAGAACATTCTAAAAACCAACAAGGGGCAGGGGGGCTTAGGGCTATAAAAATGCCAATGCATTTACCAGTGGGTCACAAGCCTGTGAAGTTCAAGATCAGCTTCCCCTCTCCTTTGGTCATTCTGCAGATTTCCCAGGGGCAGAAAACGTATCATGTGAGATTGAGTTTTCTTCTTCATTAATAAGTTTATGGGATTGCCAATCAGTGTGTATCAAGACGTGGAGCTTTTTCTTTTGTCAGCAATCAGAATGAGAAACAGAATTACTAATCGCTTTCCAATAATTTCTCAAAAACTTGTGAGCCTATCACCAGACCTCAGAAATAATCTTTCTGAACTTGTAAGGAGACCCGTTTAGCTGGGCCTTCTGTGGTGTGTGCTGGTGGCGCCTGCTCAGGAGGAGCCTGGGTGCCCGGCTCCACACCTGCGTCTATGCAAAGCCCACTCTGACCCATTCATCCCATAAACCCCTTGTCATCTTAGATCCTCAGTTGGTCCTCATGCTGCCCAGTGTTGCTCTTGGGCATCCCCTGAAAGCAACCTTTCGTTCTTTTGCCTGAGCTTCACATCTCTATGCAAGATGGTATCCCATGATCCCTCAAGGGACCTATTATTTTGAGTCTTGCACGTTGCCCGGTATTAAATACAAAGTAGGTATTTAATGAAAACTGGTTGCATGAAACCCAAATGAATGGATGACTTTATTTGATTCTTGAGCACTTCATAGGTTGTGAACATTGCTGTGGTTACTGAAGAAATGGTTGTAAATAAAGGAAATGAAGATCTCTTCCTTGTGGGTCTTACGCTCTAGGGGAAGGAAGGCAATGCGTATTATGGTGCAAAGCCACGGTTCCTGGATAGGTGGCCACGCTGAACTCCAAGGTGAAGTGTATCTTAGTAACTGACCACTGGAGGGAGGCCTACCACGCACGTGCCGGTGGTTTTAAACATGCTATCAAACTTCACCCACCAACGTGGGGTAGGTAGCGTCGATCCCTGTCTTGGAGATACACAGTCTGAGGCTGAGAATGGTGAGTTTCCCAAGATAACAGTATCAAATGTGCAGAGCAGGGATTTGAGCACAAGTCTCTCTGATGTCAGGGCACATGGTCCCAACCACTACACCGCATTGACTCTTATTTTCTAGTGAGACGGAGTAGTTGCGTTATGTTGAGAGAGGAGGGGCCCTAGTGAATTTGGGATCTTCATTTCTCTTTCTCTTGCCTGCTTATGGACCTAACACAAGATCAGACTCCTCACTTAAAATCAGCCTTTGACTGAAGCCACTTCATAGCCTTACACTACCTAATTATAGTTAATTTCCATTTAACTATAGATGCAAAGTTGAAGGCGATCTAGAGGTAGGACTCCGAGTCTGGAGTTTTTGGCCCCTTTATAAGGTAGCAGTGTAAACCACATGAATAAGGAAAAGAAAGAAGGAGCTTGGCAATCTACATGGATCACCGAGGCAGCACCAGTGCCCTTATGTTTGTTTCTAAATTATGCCCCAAATCTTAGACAACACTCCTCTGTTATTATTTGAAAAGTGTATTCCCATATTGCTATGCACATAGGAGAAGCATTTGTGGGGGAGAGGTGGGAAAGAGACCCCACACAGAGGAGACCCTGCCTTATATTTAAAGAAGCGAGAAGGAGATTGTCCAGCCAAGGAATGCTGTGAGGCAGCTCTCTGGACATGAACAATGTACGTGAGTGGGAATTACTTCCACGCCGACACTGGTGTCCAGTCTGCATCGTGCGTCTGCCTGTAGGAATCCAGGACACTGCCTGCTTACCACTCCCCATCAGGGGGATTTACAAGAGCCTCTGCATCCCAGGATGTGTCCCAGAAGTGTACCCAAGACAAGGCCTTGAGAATCTGACGCTTCCCTGGGACCTAGCCTTTTCATGCCCCCTCGCTTTCATCCTGAATAATGGATCTCCCATTGCGCGTGGGGAAGACTGGGGCCTTGTGACTTAGGGCAAGGGACGTCAGCATTGGGGCTGCCAACACGCTGCGGGATTGCCCTAGGTCCTCAAATTTGGTCCACACTGGGGTGGGGTTGTGGGTAGTGAGCCCCAATACCCCCCCTCTCTTCAAGCAGCTCCAAGGTGGCTGGGCCCTGCTCGCCACATGCAGAGGACTTTAAGAAAAAGGAGCATTTTAAAATACTGAGTTTCCTGCTGGAAGTTACAACAAGAAGTGAAACAGCGGGAGTTTGCTCTCCTTGGTTGCCTGAGAGCAGCTGCTGACCGGCGTCTCCAGCCCCCAGCGAGCGGAAAGCAGAACTTGCCCCGGGTAGGCGCTGCTCTCATCCAAACCAAACTTCCCCTCAATGACTTCATTGAAACCTGGTTTACATCATGAAGAGAAACTCCATTTATTTATTTGTAATAACGACAGGATTTTATGGACCCACAAGAGGATGTAATTTAAGAAAACATTAGCAACCTATTCCAAATACCAAAGTTTTGAAGCTTGCTATGCCAAATAATCATCAATGGAAATATTTCAATATTGAGAATCCAGAGGTGCAGCAAAAGTCCTTTTGAGCGGAGGTTTGGAAGGTGGAGATGTTCTGAAATGTATGTTTTTGGTAATAACATCCTGGGGTCCTAAGAAAAGACAACTGGATTTTCAGAAACCCATTATAAACAACATATGACCTAAGAGAAGTAGGTCCATCTAATGCCTCCCTTGTGGGGCTTTAGCCCTATGAATAACTGAGAAAATGCGTGGCTGATCCACTCTGTTGCTTTGCTTTGAACACAGTATAGGAGGGAATTACATGATGTTTTTATTAGGGTTTTTAAGACAAAATAATCGAGAGGTTACCAGGAAAGAGGGTAAGCTAAGAACGGACCCTTGCTATAGAAATGTGATATTTTTCAAGTTCCCATTCTATGAGCAATCCTATGTCAGTGATGTTTGTAGTTTCTTAAATAGCGAACATCATAAATTTTTAGAAATCTTTTTGAACCATGTTCAACCCTTTCCTTCTATTAGAAGCCCGCAGGATTCAATGGCAGGAGACACAGATTCCCCAACCCACCAAATCCTCATCTTTTACCTCCAGGAGACACATATTGGAAAGGTTGGATGTGTACACACAGTCACCTGCTCATCTGACTACAATTATGTGTCCATGCATATACTTAAAATTTAGATATCTGTCTTCCACCCCACTCGATTGACCTTCCTGAGTGGACAGTTAAATCTTGTTTATGTTTATAGCCCCGGCTGGCACTGCAGCTCAAGTATTCAATAAGTTGATGGAGTACTTACTATACTGAACACTGTTCAGCACTGAGGGCCCCGGGGGAAGGAACAGAGTCTACAAAACCAATTAGGCTACTCTTAACTGGTTCAAATCTTTCAGAAGGAGAATTACCACTTCAGAGAAAAATTCAGACCTTAGCATTAAAGCTAACACTTAAATAGCAATTAGTAGGTTAAAAGATGCTTTTCTAGGTATTATTATCTGACCTATATAAAAACACTTTGAGGCAGATTCATTTTCCCCATATTTCAAATGAGGAAACCAAGTGTTGAGGGGGCTAAGGGGACTTTTACAAGAACATAGAGCAAATATGGGGTGAAGTTGAGTCTTTCATCCCCAAGTTTGGTTCTTGCCTCATCATACCTTCTTCACCCATTGCTTTTCCTGAAGTTGGAATATTGACAAATAGGCAGTTTTCCCTCTTTAATAACAGCCTTATTAAGATGCAATTCACATATCAAAGGTATGATTTGGTTTTTAGTATATTCACAAAGCTGAGCTATCATGATCTCTCTATAGTTTCAAAACATTTTTTGTCACCCCAAAAGAAACCCTATACCCATTAGCAGTCACTCTCTATTCCTCCTTCCCCAGCACCTTGCCACCGCTAATCCACGTTCTGTCTCTGTGTGTTTGCCTCCTCGGAACATTTCATATAGATAGAATCATGTAACATATGGCCTTTTGCGAGTGACTTACTTCACTTAGCATACTGTTCTCAAGGTTCATTCATGTCTAGTATGTATTAGAACTCCATTCCTTTTCATGGTAGAACAATATTCCTTTGCATGGGTATACCACTTTTTTTTTTTTTTTTTTTTTTTTTTTTTTACCATTCATCTATGGAGGAACACTTGGATTTTTTCCACTTCTTGGCTATCATGAACAGTGCTGCTATAAACATTTGTATACAAGTTTTTGCATGAAGATCTGTTTTTTCTTTTTTCTTTTTTTTTTAAGATTTTATTTATTTATTTCAGAGAGAGAGAGAGAGATCACAAGTAGGCTGAGAGGTAGGCAGAGGGAGAGGAGGAAGCAGGCTCCTTGCCGATCAGGGAGCCCGATGCGGGACTCGATCCCAGGACCCTAAGATCATGACCTGAGCTGAAGGCAGAGGCTTTAACCCACTGAGCCACCCAGGCACCCTGAAGATCTGTTTTCAACTCTCTTGGGTATATAGCTAGAAGTGGGCATTACTGAGTTATCTGGTAACTCTATGTTTAGCATTTTGAGGGACTTTCATACCGTTTTCCAAAGTGACTGCATCATTTTACATTCCCAACAACAATGTAAGAGGGTTATAATTTCTCTATATCCTTATCAACACCTTTTAGTTTCTGTTTTTTTATTTTTTATTTTTCTTATTGAGTTATTTGACTACCAGAGAGCTATGTAGGAGATGGGATTAAAGCCAGTTAAAATACTGGGCTTCCCCTAGTTTAGGGCTGTCTAGGATTCTGAGTTCAAATTCTAGCCCAGCTATTCAGTCAGGTGGAAAAATCACACAGTCTTCCTGGCTCAGCTTTCTTTTCTAAAGAGCAAGATTGTTGCATATTTCAAAAGAATCTGTAACTAACAACACTGAATGCTGGCCAGCATGTAGAGTAAATGGATCTCTCATCCCTTGGTAGTGGGAATGCAAAATAGAACAGTTGCTTTGGACAACCATGTGGCAGTTTTGAATAAAGTTCAATATATACTTACCAAACGATGCAGTGATCTCACTCTCAGTTATTTACCCAAGTGAAGTAAAAATTTATGTCCATGCCAAAACCTGTACCTGAATTTTTATGGCAGCTTTATTCGTGGTCACCAAAAACTAGGAGAAAATGTCCTTCACGTGATAAAAAGATAAACATAGAAATAATATAAATAATTCCAGAAAAAGAATTATATTCAAAAATTAAACATAACACATTACTGATATTCCCAGTATGGATGAATTTCAGTGCATTATGCTAAGTGAAAGGAGCCAGGCTCAACAGACTGAATAGTGTATGGTTTTATTACTACAATGTTTTGGAAAAGGCAGTGGTTGCCAGGGCTTGGAGGTGGGAAAAGAGGTTGACTACTGCTGTGATCTGAATGTCTATGTCCCTCCACAATTTCTATGTTGAAACCTAAATCCTAAGGTAATGGTATTTGGAGGTGGGACCTTTGGGGAGTGATTCGGTCATAAGGGTGGAGCCCTCATGAATGGAATTAGTGCCCTTATGAAAGCAGCCTAAGGGGTACCTGTTTGGCCCAGTTGGTAGAGCATGTGACTCCTGATCTTGGAGTTGCAAGTTTAAGCCCCACAGAAGGGGTAGAGTTTACCTATTGAAAAAAAAAGGAGGGGCGCCTGGGTGGCTCAGTCAAGTGTCTGCCTTTGGCTCCTGTCAGGATCCCAACGTCCTGGGATTGAGCCCTGCATTGAGCTACCTTACTCCTTTCTACTGTGTAAGAAGATAGTGAAAACATGGCCATCTGTGAACCAGGAGGCCCTCACCAGACCCCACATCTGCTAGGGCCATGATCTCAGATTTCCCAGACTCCAAAACTGTGAGAAATAAGTGTCTTTTCTTTATAAGCCACCCAGTCTCTGTGTTTTTGTTATAGCAGCCCAACCAAACTAAGACCAACTACAAAGTGGTATGGGGAAATTTTAGGTGGGGGGATGATATACTTGTTTAGTATCTTGATTATAGTGTGCTTGTCAGAACATTGAAAACTTCATGAATAAAAGGGCGAATTTTATTGTGTGTAATTGATGACCCTGTTTAATAAAGAAATAAAGCTAGATATGTACAGAAAGAAAAAAAGTTCTACTGCTCTCTGAAAACAGGGAATCTTGAGACCCGAGATCTGGTAATCTCATGGAGGTATCTTCTTCCCTGCTGTAGGCTGCTTGAGTCTGACCTCTAACCTCCCCTCCATTTAAACTGAAAACCCATTGATGCCCCCAGATGTATGAGTTAAAAGGATATTAGAACTGGTCCAGTTTAACCCATGTTTTAGGGCTGCGATCACACTCGCCCAAGAATAGTTTAATCTCTTCCTCCAGTGTGTGCTGGAGGCAAAAGGTCCAGGGAAGGTTGCAGCAGTTTTGAGACATTGAAGGATACTCTAGCATTATTTTAAACAAGCATGGAAACATTGTCCCCCATCACGATTCTAATTACATCCAAAACTCCATCGACTCTAAGCTCTCATGACTCCCGCAGTGGCCTGGCTTTCGTTAGCCTGTAGGCAGAGACCACAATGCAGAGAGCACCATTTAAGGTAGTTGCATGAAGGTGATAGGATACTGGGGGGGGGGGATTACTGTGTCTTGATCTCTTTTTTATACGATATCTTAAAGAGCCCTTTCTGGTATGATGTCAAAGCTTGTTTGGCTCCAACTTTGAAATTTATATGAAAAGACAACCAGTTAAAGAGAGGTCAGAAAAAGGAAAACAAGTAGAGCTAACCAGCAGAGGAAAGTGGGCATATATTCCACATACTAGAGGGAGAATGTTTTCACTCTGTTTTGATTATATACTATGTGTGTAGGACATGCTGTCTCTGGGCATGAGTTTTGGCATGGGCTGCCTCCTGGCATGGAGCTCTGGGAAGAGGCTGCCTGACTTTCCCTAACTATGAAGGTAGGTGGAGTGATCCTACAACTCAGGCTTCACCCTATATCTTATCATCTTGAAGTTTTCTACAGAGCCAAATTGGGTTTCTGGTAACCCACTGCTCATGGAGCAAGATTAGGAAGAGAAGTCCCTGGGAGACAGTTGCTGGCAGATTCTGGATCCTTCTAAAGCTACTGTCTCCTTCTTGCTTGGTTTATTCTGATGGTAGGGCAGGCCACCAGGGAGTGGGAGGTGGTCCCCAGATGTGATGTACTTGGGAAGCCTGCTCGTACCCCATCTGTTTCAGGAAAGCTACATTTTGAATCAGGGTGTTCCATGGCATTCTGAAGTTCTGGAATCTTCTCTGGGCTGTTGGTGGCTAAGTCGGAGGCCTCGGTCCGTAAGAGGCCTGAGAGCTGCCACAGAAGCAAACAGCTGGGGCTATTTTCAGATGAATAGCTGGGGCTTCAGTGGGACATTCATTGGCAGTATGTGCACCTTCGGGGGTGGGGACTGCACAGGGGGAGTGTCAGAGTGGGGACAAGAGCCTGCATAAGTCACCTTTTAACACAGATCTTTCAGTAGGATTGTGCTGCCTGCCAACCATGGCAACATGATGGGGAAGGTCACAACTCCATGATGCTGAGAGACTTGTTCTGAACTCTGGCCATGAGGAACTCTCCCTTTAATACTGGCCAGGGGACAGATATGTTACAAAAATGACATGAAATCTTTCAGTGGCCCCTAAGTGACACCAACTCTCATTTCTGACCGTTCCCAAGGTCCTGTTCAGGTCTCTGCTTTCCTCTGGCTCGTCCTCCTCAGCCAGGTGGGTGATCCTAAAGCATACCCGCAGTCGCCAATAGGTGGCTGGCGTAGCTCCTGCTGAGGGTCACAGGGAGGCTGTTCGAGTAGCAGCTGTGCCTCCTTGGAGACTGTTGAGCTATGAGGCCAGAGAGAGGAACTTTCCCAGTGGGGCTCATCTCTCCCTACCTCCCAAGGGGGGCTTCTAGGACCTTGACTCGCCTTGTTCAATTTCAGTCAAGTCCTTAGTTTGCTCACATTGCTTGATCAATATACTTGGTGCATGTTGTAGTTTGTATTTTTCACATTGTTGTGCAACTATCGCCACCATCCATCTCCAGCACTTTCTTCATCTTGCAAAACTGAAACTCTCTATATACCCATTAAACAATAATTCCCCATTTCTCTCTCTCTCTCAGCCCCTGGCAACCATCATTCTACAATCTGTCCCTATGATTTTAACTATTCTAGGTATCTCATATAAGTTGAATCATACAGTATACATCTTCTTGTATTTCTAAATAAGCTAAGCTTATTTCACTTAGCATAATGTTCTCTAGGTTTATCCATGCTATTGTATATGTCAGAATTTCCTTCCTTTTTAAGGCTGAATAATATTCCACTGTATGTATAGAGCACATTTTGCTTATCCATTTATTCACTGATGGACACTTGGGCTGCTTCTGTGGTTTATTATTGTGAATAACACTGCTATGAACATGGGTTTGCAAATATTGATTTCAGACTCTGCTTTAAATTCTTTTGAGTATATACCCAGAAATGGGATTGCTGGATCCTAAGGTAGTTCCACGCTTAATTCTTTGAGGAAACACCAGACTGTTTTCCACAGGGTTGTACCATTTTACGTTCCCCCAAACGGTGTGCAAGTATTTTAGTTTCTCTCTATCCTTGTTAACATTTTTTATTTTTTGTTGTTTTGGCAGTGACTGTCCTAGTGGGTGTGAGGTGGTATCTCATTATAGTTTTGCTTAACATTTCCCTAATGATTATTGATGTTGAGTATCTTTTCCTGTGCTTAGTGTCCATTTATGTATCTTCTTTGGAGAAAAGTCTATTCAAGTCCATCACCAATTTTTGGATTAGGTTATTTATTTTTATTGTTAAATTTTAGGGGTTCTCTATATATTCTGGATACTAATCCCTTATCAGATATGTGATTTGCAAATATTTTCTCCCTATTATAATTTTTAATGATAAATACTTAACCTCTGCCAGAACAGTAACACTATAGATAGCTAACATGAAACCTTTATTGCGTGCCTGATCCTGCTAAGGGTTTACATACATTATTTTGGGGCTCCTGGGTGGTGCAGTCAGTTGAACATTCCACTCTTGGTTTCAGGTCAGGTCATGATCTCAGGGTCATGAGACCAAGCCCTGAATCTTTGCTCCGTGCTCAGAATGGAATCTGCTTAAGAGTCTCTCTCCCTCTGCCCATCCTTCTGGTGTTCTCTCTCTAAAATGAATAAATCTTAAAAAAAAAAAAAAGACCCAGATTCTAGTTCTGACTCTGCCGTTGCCCAGGGGACTGTAGTGGGCTGAATGGTGGCCTCCCAAAAGGTATGTTGTGTCCTAATCCTCATAACCTGTGAAAAGTGCCTTCTATGGTAGAAGAATGAATATTACCTTAGAGAGCAAAAGATGTGATTAGTGATTTTGAGAGGAGGAGCTTATCCTGGTTTATCTGAATGGGACCTACATACCATCACAAATGTCCTTATAAGGAGACAAAGGGAAGGAGGACAGATGGGAGAGGAGAACACAGAGAGAGAGCTTCACAGAGGAGAAGACAATGTGAAGACAGAGCAGAGAGGGAGGCAGCCACCACCAAGGAATGCTGACAGCCACCAGAAGCTGGGAGAGGCAGGGAAGGGTCCTTTGCTAGAGCCTCCAGAGGAAGCACAGCCCTGCCATCACCTTGATTTTGGACTTCTGGCCAACATCTGGGAGAATACATTGCTGTTGTTTAAGTGACCGGTTTCTGGCATCTTGCTTACAGCAGCCACAGGAAACTAGTACTGGGACCGAAGACACATGAATTACTCTTTCATGAAATAAGTGTGTGGGTGAGACCACTGTTTGGCTCCATTGCTGTCTGGAATGACCCCCATTGGATGCACCAAAACTTAGAACCATTTTGAGGTTTGAGCAATTCCCCAGAGTAACTGAAGTAGAGCTACTTGTGTGTGGACTCAGAAAACAGCAATGGTGAAAGCTCTCCATTCAAGTGATCCAAACAGGGCCCTGGGTGCAGACCCCTCGTTTCTGTGTCTGTACCCTTAAGGCTCTGAGTCTGTGAGCCTCACGGAATAGATCTCCGCGTTCCCTGCCATGGTCTTCCTTCAGAGTCTCAAGGATTGGTGTGAACTTCCAAGCAGGAGACAACCAGGGCTTTCCAGACTAGAAATGGATGTCAAGGGAGTCCTCCCTGCACTGCCGAGGGGGATGGAGAGTTTAGGGAGAAAGGGAAGAGGCCGGCAGGGCAGTGGGTGGAAATGAAACCGCCTGGGAGGTCTGGGGAGCCTTCAATAACATTGGATTGGACAACGGAGGGGGCCGCGGGGCCAGGGGGAGGCACCTGTGAAAATAGCAAATACTTGAGCCAGAGACGGTACACATCCTGCCCTGGCTCCTTCAGGTTCCCCACAGAGGCAGGGATCACAGGGCGAGGGTGATGTGTCTCCCACGATGTCGGCATCCCCGAGGGCCCGTCAGAATTTGACAGGGGAACTAGCTGGGGGGCTGCCGTGACATCTGAGAAAGGCCTACGAGAGAGATAGACGGAGCGAGAGTCAGATCATCATTCCCAAAGATATGGCTTTAACCTCTGCCCCCTCCTGCCCGCCAGCTCTGGGAGATCCTGACGAGCCAAGAAACTTCTCTCCAAGGGGTGGGGGTGGGGGTGGGCTGGGGGAGGGCCTCTGCCAGGCGCCATCATCTCCCCTCCACCACACAGCTGACAGACACTTGAGAACTTTCCTTCCCAAGCCTGTATCCTGCTGGTTCGGGGCAAAGTGTGCAGCTTTCCCACCAGGATCAGTGAGGAAATGGCCTGGTTTGGACTCAAACAGGCTGATTTGTTTTCCCAACATGGCCTCGGCTCAGTTCAGGGAGCCCTAGTCATGCCCATTTTTTTTCCAGGGTACCCCTCCCTCCCTGCTCCCCTCTCCCCGCTTCCAGAACACATCACCTAATGTCTGCAAGGCTTCTGCTTCGTGTTTGACATCCCTTATTTACAAAGCAAACAGAATATTCCTTTTAACACACATCATGCTAAGTTTATTAATGCAGAAAACAATCCCAGGGGGCCGGCCCAGGGGACCCTTGAAACCTGCCAGCACAAACTCTTCAAACGCTCAGTGCGTCAGATCCTCCAGGACAATATTTCACACAATGGAGTAAAAATAATATTTTTCTTTGGGCCTTTCCAGCCGCTTTTGTGGCGAGCAGACAGAAATTATTTTCTTACTCTGCTCCCAGAGCAGAAATCTGGACGAAGCTACGTTTATTTGTTTAACACAATGATTTCATCCTAAATGTCTCGACAGCAAATAGTTGGTGGTTTAATAAAGGGCCTTTGAAAGGAGCCCGGAGCTGGGAGATGGGAGGCGTGCGGCTGTGGAAGCCGAGGGGCCACAGGCTGTGGTGACGGAGGCGAAGGAAGACTGGGTGCCCCCTCAGGCTGTTTCGGGGGGCTCTGGGGTCCGGCATGTTATTGCTTCTTGATTGAAACAGTTTGTGCTACCTCCAACCTGGAGAGGGAAGGCCTCTGATGGTTTGGTCACAAATGCCAGCCCTTCTCCCGGACCAGCGCTGCCAAATACAGACGGACACAAACCCAAGGGCAGATACTCAGACTTGCTTGGAGAAGAGAGAGGCCTTTCATATTCACTCTTGCCTTTCCCTGATTAAAAATATGTCCCATGTCAACCAAATGTGGTTTGCTCTTCTGATGCCAGCACTACGATGAGGGAACGAGAATGGAAACAGGGCCGGCCCAGCCTACTGACCTGCCCAACAAGCACTAGGCAAACAGGTCTTCCAACCTGCAGTGAGAAGTGTCAGTAAAAACTCAGAAAGTCTCACCTGCGCTTGGCTTCTTTTTCTGGGATTGTTGGGGGAAGTGAATTGAAAACATACAGACAGAGGAAACGCTAGGAAAAGGTGGTGAATGGTCTAAAAACTGTCCGGGGGGAGGGGTCTCAGGTCCTCAGAGTCCAGCTTCTTCATTTTACAGAGGGGGAGGAAAGCCCAGAGAGGGGCAGTGATATATCTAAGGGTACACAGCTGTTAGAGAGAGATGTGCCCAGAACCCAGGCAGCCGCCTTCCAAGGGAAAGGGGAAAGAGTCCAATCCAGCCTACAGCTGACAAAATCAAAAAGCTGAGTTACGGGTTTCATTTTTGCCAAGTGGGACTGGGATGGAACATCTGATTCAGTTCCTGATGATTTGGTTCCTGGAACAACATCCTGGAAGGGATGCAAGAACCAGCAAAGAAGAGAGTATCTATGTATACACACACAGATGTATTTCCAATTATAAAAGTCATACTTATTTATTGGAGGGTGTATAAAACATATACAAGTATAAACAATGAAAAGATTATTTATAATTATTTTAATTATTTGCAATAATGTATTACTGTTAACTTATTGGTATACCTCCTTTCAGTGTTTCTTCCCTTGCTTCCATATGCTTTTATTTATTCACTTATTTTTACAAAATTAAGATTCTAATTGCCTTATTTTTTAAATGATTTAATTTGTTCCTAAGCATCTCCCTATGTCATTAACAGCGTCTCTGAAGCGTGACCTTTGAAACGTGGTATTCCATCATATTATATGACTGTTGTAATTCCTTTTCCCAATACCCCGAAGCTGGTCATAGGATAGAATATCTTTGAGTTGGTCCAAGCCAGAGTCACTGAAAGACTGTCAGGCTGTGTGGGAATTGACCCTCATTCTTGCAACAATTGAAACCCCTTTCCTCCATCTCAGACTGGCTTCAGATTGCTTTCAAATCCAAGGGCCTGCCCCTTCCCCCAGCTCCCTTTCATCCTCCCCATTTCTTCTCCCTTTCTGCTACTTCCTTCTCAGACCCGAAACAGGCCAATATTAATTCCTTACATCTGCATGGTATTTTACAACCTCAAAGAGTTTTTATAGAAATGGCCTTATTTGATCTTCATAAAAACCCTACAACGTGGCCAAGGCAGAATTATCCCAATTTACATTCAACAAATGTTGTACGAGGGCCAACTATTTGTACTTTGGGAGTCACTGAAGGAGGGACACAGATAAATATGTCTTTATCTCAAGGAGTTTCTAGTCTAGTGGGAGCACTTTTGAGGAATTCAGCAGATGATGGTTGCTGCTGTTGACTTAAATGACTTACCTTCTGTCACGTGCCTGATGAGTAGCCTAGGGAAGTGACCCAGCACGTCCTCCACTTTCCACATTCTGTGTCACGCCATAGTTAGATTCAGACCTGGGGGGAGCGGTCAGGGCGGGTGGATGATGGGAAGCCCTTGGAATGCCCTCCATCCCTTTATTTCAAGCCCTAGCGAAAGGTCCTAACAATTGAGATGCCAAATTTCCCTAAGAAGAGTCCATGGATTACAGGTTCTTATGTACTGGAGGTATAATTTATCTTTTCATGAGCAAGTGATTATTTGGAATGAAACTACTTCTACATCCCTTAAAGGATTAAGAAAGAGAGAGGAAGTAGCAGTTATTCAGCATTTCCCATGTAATGTGTCTCAGTCATAGATGCTTTACATATGTTATTTCATCGAAATCAGAACACACAAGAAGTGTTATTCATTGCTGTATTACATAGGATCTAGTGCAATCCTTGACACATAATAAACATTGAATAAATGCTAAATGAACGAATAAATGCCCATATTATAGATAAGAAAACAGAGATCCTGAAAGTTTAGGCAGCCAGTACTAGCTGACATAGGAAGTGATGAATTGGGATTCGAACCCAGTCTTCCAGTCTTTCTCATCACTTGGTGGGAAACCCACCTCTTGGGTACCCATCTCTCGGTAAGCTGTACATGCTTTAGGCCACAGAGAGACTATTCAGTTATCGTGTGTGTGGTGGCTTGGGCAATCTGGTTCACTGTGCATAGATTACCATCTGGCTCATTTTTGCCTCTTTCTCCACACTTCCTGGCACCTTGCTCTAAAAACAGCACATGTGGTTGTGTTTGCCGATAGACTGTTCTCTTCCTTCCATCCTATAGGATGCTCCTTCCTTATGTCATCACTCACATTGGGATCCTGGCTCTTTGAGAGGGGAAAGTATGTGGTTTTATAGACTGCCAATGGTTTTACATTCTCTTTAGATGCTTGAAGAACACTGGCTTCCTTTTGAAGAAACCAAAGCAAAACATAAAGTAAAGATTTCCAAAGGTCCTTTCAATGTGGTCCCGCCCCTTTACTAGAGACCCGTTTGGCAAGGGCAGGAGGGCTGCTAAGGAGCTGCCCTTCGAATCTCTCAGAACATCAGTATTCTCCTTTGGTTTTGCTGCTTCATCCTGGCCAGGGAGCTAATTGTTAGATCTTGAGGGAAAGGCTCTTGCTAGCAAGACACTGCCCGGCATGAGCATCTTTAAGTCCATTGCGTATTCCATTGTGTCAGTATCTCTGGGAATGGAGAATCCACACACTGGTATTTCATGCATTGCCAGGATGCAGCATTACATAAGACTTGGAAAATAGAACCTTCTGAAATAAAATCAGAGTCAACTGCTCTGAGACCGAACACCATTTCATTTTTTCCCCTCTGAATAAGCGAGGTCTTTGCTGGTAATATACATATTGACATAAGAGAACAATGATCTCTGAAGGGTTATAAGCACTCTCTGGGAATATCTAGTTGATACTAAAAGGCTCTGTCAGGACTGTTTGGGGAAGAAAACTGATGTGTGTCGAGGAGAGTTGCTTTCAACTCTGGCGGAGAACACTTTGGGTTGCTTTTTCATTCTCCTTTTCCTTCCCCTGTCCCAAGACTCACACCCATTGTTCAAGTACACACTGCCCTTGGACCAGAGCAGCACCAGCAAAATATTGACTGGGGTGGTGAGATTTCTTTGTCTTCATTATCCAAGTCTGAGTCTCATGCCAGCAGTCCCTGAGGACTTTTTTTTTAAGGTGGGGTGGTGGCATTTCCAAAAGAGATGTTTTGATTTTTACAACCTTTAAAAAGTAATAGGATCCTCTCTGAAATTTTTGCTGGAATTCCAGTATGTAAACTGACCCTCCTGATCATCACTTTGGCTTTAGGGAACTATTTGGGGGGTTCATTAAGCTATCTAGTCAGCTGTTCACCTCTAACCCTAACCAGATGTAAGCTGTTCCATGTGGGGGTGACCTAGGGAACTTTATCCCCCCCCCACTCTTTGAAACTGGCAGTGTTTATTCCTGACACACACCCATGTCAATGATCTAATTGATTGGGGATACTAAGCAGACTATTCAGATGGAGTGCCTGGCCTAGAATAACTTATCTTCCAACTTGAAGCATCCAGGCAATCAAATCCTCCTAAAACCTTAGAGCGCTACAAAATAAAATAAAACCTCCTTTACTTACCCTCAAATCATTTAAAGCACAGTGACGACCTGGCACTTTTAATATTCTTTTTATGACATGTCATATTTATCACACGTCAAAAGGGGTCCCCCAAACAAAACAATAACACTGAGTGAAAACTTACATAGACTCTCTCTGTTAGCAAAGTTAGTTTTGGCCCCTGAACACCAGCTTTTATGGGTTCTTATAAAGTCATGACTATTTCTTAGCAGTTGGATTTTCCAAGTCTTGAAATGAAATTCTTCATTATACTAGTTACTTTAAAATGAAGAAGGAGTGACTTTGACATGAGGGAAGATAGAACAGACATATTTTTCCCTATTCCTGGCACTACATACAACTAAAACTCTGGCATTATATATGAAAGAAGCACAAGGAGACAATGAAAGATGGAGAAAAGAAGGCAGAGCAGCTAGGGACATGAGGACCCAAGGAATAACACAGAGGTGAGTTAGCTGGGTTTTTTCTTGTTGCCTCATATATTCTAGACTTAGGGCTGAAGAAACTGGCATCCAAGAATGGATGCACACATAGAAGACCCCAACGAATGCCTTGTCTCTCTGGCCAAAGGACTAGGAAAGGCACAGCCCAGCAAAACAGAAAACTTACATAGTAATCACTCTATTCTAGCCAAACAACACAGAAAAACTGGGACCCTACTCCACCCAAAGGCCTAGACTCCCACCCTTAGGAGACTATAGTGGGCAACCCCACAGCCCCCCCGATGATGGAGTCAGAGGAGGTCAAATAGGGAGCTAGACCTTAATCTCCACCCCCTGTGGTGTCAGTGGCAACCACATGGGGAGCTCAGACTTTTACCCCACCCAGCAGTAATGAGGCACCCCACTGGTTCCCACTGGGATGGTGTCAGAGGAGGCCTAGGAGAGAGTAGAGAGTCAGGACTTTTACAACTGCCAGAGGTAAGGAGGCCACTTCAGTGTTTGTGGAGACCACATGGGGACCCAGAATTCCCATTCCCACACAACAGTAAAGAAGAGCCTTCCCCCCCACCCCAGGGCACCTGGGTGGCTCAATCTGTTAAGCATCTGCCTTCAGCTCAGGTCATGATTCCAGGGATCAAGCCTCGTGTCGGTCTCCCCACTCAGCAGGGAGCCTGCTTTCTCCCTCTCCTCCCTGCTTGTGCTCTCTCGCTATCTCCTTCGCTCTATCTCTCTCACAAATAAAGAAATAAAATCTTTAACAACAACAACAACAAAAGAAGAAGCGCATGCTCCCCCTTGTCAGCAGAGTTCCAGTGAGGAACCTGGGCTTCTACCTCTACCTGTAAACTGTAAGGTGATGTGCCCCCCAACTCCTTTGCCTCCTGGAGTAGTGTTAAAAAAAAAGATGGGTGGGGGGGTGCAATGGTAGATAGTCTGCAGGTGTGAATAAGACCTAATCTCATAACATAATACAAAACCATCCAAGTCTCCATTGAAAATCTTCTGTCATACAAGAGCCTGGATGATCTCAGACTGAATGAAGAAAGACAAACCATAGATACCAACAATGAGAGAGATGTTAGAATGACCTGGCAACAATTTTAAGGCAACCATGATAAAAATGCTTCAGTGGTAGATATTTGAGATTGATTTGCCAAAATCTCACAGTTACTGACATACGAAGTTTCAAGCTCAGGTCTAAGTTCTTCCTAACAATGGCGTTGTGATGCCCAAGACTCTTTAAATTTATGTTTCATAGACCACTCTGCAACTTAGCATACAAGTCCTGCACATACTTTGCTAGATTTGTATTAAGTATTTTTTAATATCCAAGAACTCTTGTTACTGTTCACTTTTTTTTTCTTCCTTTTTCATTTCAACTTGTTCTTGTTTTGTGGTGATAATTACTTCTCAAGGTACTCTAAAAATATGAATATGCAATTTTAAAATCTGTTATTTCCTGCATGATGTTTGTTACCTCTGTTGTAGATTGTTACATATGTTCCTTTTGTTCCTCTTTTGCACCATTGATGTTTTCCCGAATTTGTCTATTGGTTCTTGATGGTCCATTCAGATTTAAGGATGAAGGACTAGGTTAATAATATAGGAGAATGATGTGAATCTTTTTGACTGATGAGTAGGCTTGCTGAGAACTCTCTGACCTTTTATTCTTTGAAATCTTTATTGGTTGATAGTTCATAGAATTGAAAAGGGGGTTTTGCCTATTTCCATGATTTTGGCAGTTTATATACTAGCCGTGATTGTTCAAAGATTACCAGTGCCCCCATATACAAATTGCAAAGTGAGGTAAGGAAGAGGTCAAGAATAAAGCAAACATTTTTTAAAGGATAACAAACAAAAGGGTATGGATAGGAAGAGGTTGTGGGAGTAGAAACTTGCCTCAAATATACAAATTCTCTATTTCTATTGATTATCATTGGAACACAGACATGGTAGACCGTGCGTAAATATTTATTGAATTATTTTTTTCCTAATTCCTCCCTTCCATTAAATAAGAAACAATTAAGAACATTCACAAGTACTTTGAAATGTTTTTAAGTCAAAGATTATTTGAATCTCTTTAGTGTGAATGTCACCTGGGAGAGCAGTGACTCCATGCCAGGCATTGTTCTAAGAACTTTCAGTATTTATTTTGTCATATGATTTGTTTTACTTAAATCATGATGACAACCCTATGAGGTAGTGTAGCAGATGCTATTGGTGTCCTGTCCATATCCGCTCTCATTTTCCTGTACACTGTAGACTAATACTGCAAGCACCTGAAATCCTCTGCTTAAATAATCTTTCTCCCCCGCTGGCCTGGGGAGCACAGTTGACTCCCATGCAAAACATTGAGGGTGCTGAGATTTAAGACCCTCAGAAACAACCTTCAGCCAATGACAGATGGGCACTTTGTGGATAAATACCCCAGCTTTCTTGTCCTGTAGCTGGGAATATCTGGGGTGTGTTCTACACAATCTCCCAGTTCCCCAAGTACAAAGAAGCTCCAGTTGCCCACAGAGGTAACTTTTTAATAGCTTCCCTTCCCTTCCCTGTTTCACTTCTCTCTTCCCCTACCGATATTTCTTAGGAGCACCTTCCAAATAAACTCCTCGCCGTCAAGTCCTTGTCTCAGAAGAACATTCTGGAGGCACCCAAACTAAGAGTATTAGGTGGTATTACGGTCCCCATTTTGCAAATAAAGAAACTGAGGCACTGAGAGCCTGGTTACTTGACCGTGGTTAGTAAGTTAGTGAGGGGCAGAGCCAGGCTTCTCAGTGCAAGCTCTTAATCACCACACTGTAATGCCACAAAGGCCCTGAGTGCTGACTCTGTGCCAGGCACCATGCTCGGTGCTTCGTACAATTGATTTTTCAGGGGATAAAATGAGCGGAGATAGGCTATGTGACATATCCAAGGTCATGAAGCAGTAAGTGGCAGAGTGAGGATTTGAACTCAGGTCTGTGATCTTACCCATCCTGCTGTGCTGCTCCCATGTGAGCCTGCAGTGTTTCTCTGCTTTTCGCCTAGAGGGCTCTCAGGTAGAGGCAGGCAGAGTCTAGGGCTCTCAGGGCAGGTCCAACGGGACACAACCTATAGTACGCAGCAGGCTGCATTCCTTGTCCTAGATCTTTGTGCCCTTTCTTCAGTGTAAGGTCCAGAGTCTCCAGGCTGTTTTTTTCCTCTAGGAATGTTTCTAGTGCTTTCTTTCTCCTGCATAGGAGTGTTTTGGGATGCTGGTCTTACCCCGGAGGAATGGATAGAGAGGCCAGGGGTGGGTCAGGTAGGACAGCCAGTGATGACTGAGCATTTTCTCTGCACTAGGGGCTTTGCATAGGTTACATCATTTAATCCTCTTAGAAATTCCTTAAAGTAATTGCTCCTTTTCCCATTTTAAAAACCAGGAAATGAGGTTAAGAGAGGCAAAGTAATTTGCTCAAGGAATTCGTCCAAGGTTAAATAATTCAAAACCCAAGTCTTTTGGATTCTGAAGCAGTCTTTTCTCTACTGAGCCAGGTGAGGCTCTGGCAAGGCAAGGATAGGTGGGAAGCTGCCAGCAGCTTCCAGGGCACTACTTGTCTAGCACCTGCTGAGAGATGCCGGGTGACTTCTGATCATGAGCCTTCCGGCATAAAATCCCTGGTTAGATCACAGCTGGCTGAGATCAATGCCCCTTGTAGGGGCACAACTGTCTTTACCCAAAAATAAGTCTGTGCACAAAGATCATTCAAATCTTAAACACATTTGTCTTTTTACTTACGAGCATTCTCCAGGTGTTGGGCTCTGGACTGACCGTTACAAGATGGGGTGGGAGGACAGGATAAAGACCTGGTTTCCATTTAGGAGAAGACTAATGCCTACTTTGGGAAATGGACCATATTTTCGATGAGACAGCGAAACATACACGTGACACTTGCATATGAGCTACTTCTGTGATCGGACCAGGAAACATTTGGGTGGTTGGTGTGAATTCTAAGCCCCTTTCTCCACACTCCTGGTGAATCTATCATACCCAATTTGGGATCCCCCAGCTTGAACAAGATGGGAAAAATTGGAAAGGAGCTAGAGTAAATGTACAGTATGAATTGCTTCAGAACACTCAAAGAATAAGAAAGGCCCCTGCGCTGATTTTTCTAAATCAAAATAAATCTGATATACATGCATCCACTCACCCAGATGTTGAGAATCCCAGGACCAGTTGTTGGGGTTCTGTCCACCGTAGATAAGAACCCTTGGCCTTGCAAGGCAACGGGATGTGTCCTCATCTGTTCGTCACCATTTGAAGGAGAGTCCATTTGAACAAGAGTGGCTCCTCTTAAATTTCCTTTCCTTCTTGCTAGGCTTGGCCTCTGGGGACCATCATGTAGGGTCCCAGAGTCACAGGAATCAGTGTCTATTTCCACAGGCACTGGGAATCCTGATTCTTCTACCTGGGGGTCCAAGTGTGTGAGTGGGTTCGGCCTCTGCCTGTCCTGGAATGCTGTTTGTACAGACTCCTTCCAGATCTTGGGAGACAATCCTCTTCTCTTAACCTCAAGCTCATAGTCCCTACTCCCTCCCCACTGCTAATCCATCCTGCCAAATTCCTTTCCTGGCCTTCATCTTTGAAACCAAAGGCCTGACTCTGGGTGATTTTCCAGGCAATTTTCTGAAGCCCCCTACACAAAACAAAACAAAATGAGACACAAAGCAAGAAATTTGTATCCTCTCCCTCCATTACACACACACACACACACACACACACACACAGGGTGAGCAAACCAAATCCTTTGCAAATGAAGGGCTATTCCCCATGTATAAAGTACTTTTACAAGCCAGTGGCTGAGAGCCTGGGCTGTTCATTTCATGTCCCGGCCCTGCCATTTATTAGCTGACTAATTTTGGGCAAATTGCTTAACCTCTCTGTTTTTGGATGCGCACACCGGGGCTGATAACTACATCACAGGAGGATGGATTGAGGCTTTTATTTCACACAGTACTTAACAAGCACCCGCAGGCCAGAAGCACTGGACTCACTCCAGCTGTTCCAGCTCGTTCCAGCTCTGCTCTGAGCACGGCAGAGCCTTCTCCTGCTGTCTAGGCAAAGATGCAGGGAATGCTTCTGAGCACCGTCAGGACATTTCAAACCCAAACCCATCTGTTATAGCCTAAATTGTGCCTCACTCCCAAATTCATATGGTAAAGTCCTAACTTTCAGTACTTCAGAATGTGACTGTATTTGGAAATAGGGCCTTTAAAGAGGTGATCAGGACACATGGGTGGCTCAGTCAAGTGTCTGCATTCAGCCCAGGTCATGAATCCAGGGTCCTGGGTTTAAGCCCCCCATATCTGTCTCTCTGTTCCATGGAGAGCCTGCTTCTCCCTCTCCTCCCTGGTCATTCTCTTGCTCTCTCTCACTCTCTCTCAAATAAAGAAATAAAATTTTTAAAAAATTAAAGAGGTGATCAAAATGAAGCCATTCAGGTGGGCCCTAATCCAGTCTGGTGTCCTTCTTATAAGCCGAGGAGATTAGGACAAACCCAGAGACCCTGGGGATGTGCAGGACCAGAGGGACAAATTTGTGAAGAGGCAACAAGAGGGCAACCATCTGCAAGCTGAGGAGAGAGGCCTGGCGCAGGTCCTTCCCTCAGGGGAAGGACTTCCTTGGAGGAAGCCACTTGATCTCTGACTTACGGCCTCCAGAACTGTGGAAAAGTACATCTGTGGTGTTTTGCTATGACAGCCCAAGCAAACTAATACACCATCCCAGAGACGAAGTACAGTCAGGGTCTCCAAAACACATCCAGGCCAGTGTGTGACCCTCACTTGGGGAGAAGGGTATCCTGTGGCTGTGGGAACTGAGCATTCAGGATGAACCAGATGAACCACACAAACCATGGTTGTTTCCAGTTACTGGCCTCCTGCAGCACCAAAAAGTTCTTCTAGAACTCCAAAACAGCAGACAGGGCAGAAATTCTCAGAAGAAACTAATGGAAAGGATTCCAGCTCCAGAGGCAAAATAATGCTTCTGGAAATGGAATCAAAGGTTCCCACATTGGTGAAGGTATGGAACTCTCTGGATCTCTACCCTATCGGCCCAGTACCTAGGGCTTTTCAAGGGCCTACGAAATGTTTCAGAATGAAAAATTCAATGGATTTCAACATACAAAAGTAAAATGGCCAAGGAGAAATAAAATAATAATTTCAAGAGCAAAGTTATAAAATGACTTTCAAAATCCCTTTTTTTTAAAAATTTTATTTTACTTATTTGACAGAGAGAGAGAGAGTTGGCAGAAAGGCAGGCAGAGAGAGAGGAGGAAGCAGGCTCCCTGCTGAGCAGAGAACCCAATTCGGGCCTTGATCCCAGGACCCTGAGATCATGACCTGAACTGAAGGCAGAGGCTTAAACCGCTGAGCCACCAAGGCACCCTCAAAATGTTTTTAATTGCATTTATGTTTAAGATAGGATGTGGAAACATTTTAATGTAATTACTGCCATGGAAATGGTACCTGTAGGAGTTATATGCCTTTGGACCTACAGAGGACTTCAATCAGTTCTGTTCTCTCTCCACCCCTCAGAACATCATACCAACCCCATCTGGGTTTAGGACATGACAATGACACGGAGATACGTTCTGTGATGTGGGATGGAGGTAGGGGAGAGGCTGAAGGTCGCAGTGAAAGGCACTTATGCCATATAAGAAAGTGGTCAACAGTCCAGCTTAAACCAAGGTTCAAATCTTCATTCTGCCCCTGTGTGACCCTGGGCACCTGCGGAACCTCTCTGAATCTCAATTTTATCACTGGTCCAAAGGAGATAAGAATGCCTACCTCATAGGATTTTCATGAGAACTGAGTAAGAAGAAGACTATAACGTGCTTAGCTTTATGCCTGGGGAATAGTAAATGCCAGTAAATGATGACTACTGTGATGTGGCCCTCAGCAGCATTCTCACACGGGAGGGAGAGGGAGGAGTCTTGGTCATGGAGGCTTTCGCTCACCCAGAGCCCCAGAGAAAATATTTAGTGAATGGATGTTGACTGGATGCATTTTTGTTCTCACAGTGGAGAAAAAAACCCAGCAGTGCAGCAAGGGTATGTGAGTGGCTGGATCACAGGTCCCAAGCGAGGAGGAGGTGGCGCCCGCCGGGGTGGTGGCAGGGGTGCAGGAGGAGCTCTGCACGGGAGCCCCTGTGCAAAGCCGGGGGAACCGACGCCCTTCCCAGGATGCTGTGGGCTCAGGCACCCCTCCTGCAGCTCCCGGACAGGGGGAGCTGAAATTGCCAGCTGGCGACCTAGGAAAATGTGACTCCTTCGGAAAGCTGAAGTTTGCTGCTGACATGGGACCGATCTCATCTGCTCTGCCAGGAGCACACAGACACAGGACGAATCCTCGGGGGCTCCAGTCCTGTCCAGCGTGGTCAGAGGCAAAACCAAGTCCAGGACAAAACAAACACGGGTTTTTAATTAATAAATGTACAGCAGGGAGTCGCTTTTGTTTCTGCAGGGGTTGAAAGGTGGAAGAAAGGACAGTTGCTTTATGGAGTCAAAAGAGGAGATACTGAGACAGTCTCTGACTGGCAAGGGTTCCGTTAAGGCGGGAGCTTGGGGAGCAAGGAGACTTTCTAATTGGTCTTCAGAGGTACGTGGCACACCCTGACTGGCTGTGGGGTAGTGAGTGAGCCGTGGGGGTCATTTGAAAGGAAGATTGTTTCATGTTAGGGCTGGAAGGTTTTTTGAGGTTGGCCATTTCCTGGAACAAGGAGGAGGTTGGTGGGGGGCTTTTTTTGCTGTCAAATTGCCATCACAGCCCCTATGGGGAAGCCAGGGGGGGCTGCCATCAAGGCAGTTTTCTCAGCAGAGATCTGGACCAGAAGGCCTGGCCAGGGAGCCAGAAAACCTGGATTCTGGGCCCAGTTGGTCACTGACTGAATGAGTTGTCTCCCTGGATCTGTTTATTATCTGTATATTGAAGGGGTGGGACCACCCAAGAATGTCAAACTGCTGACCCTTGGGACAAATCCAACCTACAACTGTTTTCTTTGGCCTATGATTTATTTATTAAGCTTGTTTATTTTGTATGCCGTCAGAAAGGGTGTGCTTTCTCCAGTCCACAGCCCCTCTGCTCCACGCCATGTTCGGCCTGCCAAGTTCCTGCCTTTAGGGAACCTTCTCTGTCACCATAGGCATCTGTGTGTGCGGTGCCTGAGCTAGATGACTTCTAGTGCCTTCCTGGTGTGGGTCTTCCGTGGCTCTACCATTCTCAATGGGGCCTTCTCATTTCACGGCCTTCCAATAGTCACCTTGCACTGCCCTCCACAAATATGTGACACTCCAGCTTCTGGAGTCAATTGTTCCTTTCAGAAAACTGGAGAGAGAAGTGATATAATTAAGTACCTGAGAGAAAATGAACTGAGCAATGAGCTGTAGCTACGGAGACCCACAATGGAGGCTGAACCCCAGGGCCCCACTTGACTTCGCCCAGCTTGGAGTGGTCTGGCGTTTCCCTGGTTGGAAGGGACCGGCCTGGCCAAGACAGGTTCATGCTTTGAGACACAGTCTTCACACAGCAGGGCAAGAAGCTGCCTTAGCTGCCACCAGGCTCCAGGGCCAGCAGGCAAGGAAGCGACACCCTCTACCCCTCTCCACCAAGCAACAGGATCAGAATCAACACCCCAGAAGGGAAAATCCTTTCCTTACACAGTATGCCCAGGAAATAGTTGCTCTGTCCCTAATTTGGGGCCCGGACACTGTTGTGTTGTTGGATCCTTCCACCCATCCTCAAACCACGGACCAGATAAATCGAGTTGAACTGACTTCAAAGCAAACACTGAGCAGAGCCATCTGTGATTCATTCCTGTGCAGGCCCTTTTCTAGTTATGTAACCAGAGAGATCCAGACAGAAAGACACAGATTGCAAGAACTTTTTTTTTTTCAAACCCCAAACCTTTACAGTATTGGGATAATTATGGCTTTCGTAGCGTTGATTACTTTAAGCTGTCAGTAATTTGAGTCTTTTTCAGAGTCAACGACCAACTTTTTATAATTGCATTATATCTTCCCACTTCCATCCCTAAATAAAGGAAACAGAATCCTGAGTTCACAGGGTTTCCTTCAGAGCACCTCAGCCTGCATACTTTGTGTCAGAATGTTACCATGGACTCCTCTATTTCCCAGCATACTCTGGGCCTCAGACACATTTGCTCCCCACTCCACAGTCTTAATTAGAGAATGTCCATAGTCCCCTACCTGAAAGAAGAGGAACTGTGAAGTATAGGTTGGCCAGGGGTTTTGACTGAGCCATTCATAAGTCACCCAAAGTATGGTAGTTTATGGTTAAAGGATAATGAAAGATACTAGATACTGTATTTTCCACACATTTGCAATTTTTAAACATTTTGTTTTCTTGTTATAAAACTAATACCTATCAATGTGATACTTCTAAAAACTATAAAGAAGAAAAGAAAATAGGTATCCCAAATCCTTGCCTGGGTAGATTATTCAAACAGGAAGTGATGCTAATATTTAGCACCTTTTTTCCCCTAGTCTTTCTTTCCTCTATGTTTATATTTTTAGTTGAAAGTATATTGCATTTATAATTTTGTACCCTGCATTTCTACTTGAACATTGGCCCACATGATAAAAAACCTTACTTTTTAGGAACAATACAATTTCAAATGAAACGATGTACCATAACTTTTTAAAAAAACAAACCCCCTACTGCAGGACAAAGCTTGTGTCTACTGTTCTGCTACTATAAATGCTTCAGGAAACATCTTTAGCTGTACATTTCTATCTGCATTTCTGATTGCTTCCATATGATCTAGTTTAAAGTTGTATTTATTTGAGAGAGAGAGAGAAAGCGCAAGTATGATGGGGTGAGGGCCAGAGGGGGAGGGAAAAGGAAATGGAGAGACTCTTAAGCAGACTCCATGCTGAATGTGGAGCCTTGATCTCATGACCCAGCAATCATGACCCGAGCTGAACCCAAGAGTTGGACACTTAACTGACTGAGCCACCCAGGCGCCCCAGAGCATGAACATTTTTGGAAGTTCTTAATACATTTCAGAAAAATTGAGCCACCTTTTCACCATTATATATGAATACTTTTTAAACTTTACCATTTTGATGAGTAAAAAAGTCGAGTCTCATGTTTGCATTCATTTACCCTTCCTTGGTTACCAATTAAAGTAGTTATTTTTTCAGATCTTTATAAGCAATTTGCATTTTATTCTATCTGAAAGTAGATCTTGTTCACGCTCAGGTACTGAGGCTTAGGATAATTGTGAGCTTCCTGGTGCAAAGATGCATCTCAATGCAGACCAGCCTATAGCAAAAGCAGTCGGGCAGAGAAGAGGGTTAGCTGACTAGGGCCTCCAGAGGAAGGATACGTCAGGAGTGGTCCCCATTCCTGGTTATATTAGTTATCTATTGCTGCTTGACAAGTTGCCCTCAACACTTAATGACTTATCAATAAATAGTTATTATCTCATAGTTTCTGTAGGTCAGAAAGTCGAGGGCAATTTTGCTGGTGCTTCTGCCTTGGGGTCTTTCCTGAGGTTGCAGTCAAGTCATTGACTCGGGCTGGAGGAACTTCTTGCAGGGTGGCTCACTTCCATCAGGCTATTGGTTGGCAGCCTCAGTCCCTCATCATGTGGGTTTCTCCTCAGAGTATCCTCACAACATGGCGATGGCTTCCCCCAGAATGAATGATTCAAGAGATAGATTAAAACACAAGCCTCTGCACCTTTTATAACCTAGTAGTGAAACTGCTATTTCATCTCTTCTGCCATGTTCTGTTGGTCATTCAGACTCACACTGTTACAGTGCGGAAGGGAACAGTATAAGAGTATGAAGACCAGGAGGTAAGGATCGTTGGAGGCCATCTTGAAAACTGGCTGCCACATTGGCTGTGGGTTTTCACGGGCTCCCTTTTTGAGGAAAGGAGAGAATCAATAGCAGAATCCTTCTTTATGATTGTTCACAGCGTGCTTCCATTAACCATACATAGTTCCCGCTTGACAACTTCCCTCTTGACATTTCAACCTGGTTGACTTACCAGCGCTTCAAACTTGGTTAAGTGCAAAACAGAACTTACTTTCCTCCAAAACCTGCCCCTTCATCCCTGTCGTCTATTCTGCTCAAGGCAGCACCAGGCACCCAGACTTGAGATCTAAGATTGGAAAGGCAGAGGTGTCACATAAATAAGAGGTTTTCTGTGGTGAGTAATTGTAAAACTTTGTGTATGAGTAGACATGGGCACCTGGCAACAGGCAAGCTGAATAAATGTATTCATTCAACAAATATTTATTAAGAACATTCCTTATTCCAGAAGATACAATTCTAGGCATGGGGACTAATTAGTAAATAAATCAGACAAGGTTCTCTGTCCTCATGAATTTTCATTCGACAGGTACCAGACCTCTTTGTTAGGCTCAGCTGTCTCCTTTTCCCAGAGCATTGAGTAAAGCCCGGAGGGAGAGATTCCCCTGCTTTGTCTTGCTGGGAGCTAGAGAGGGTGCGGCTATCAGCACAGGGTTCTGGAATATTAGGCAGGGAGTATATCCTAATGAGTGGCAAGAAGTAACAAGATCCTACAGGAGGTGACTAGACAATTGTAGTGGGCTCAATAATGGCCCTCAACAGATGTCCACGTCCCTATCCTTGGAATTTGTGAATATGGTACCTTCCATGGTAAAAGGAAATTTGCGGATGGATTAAGGATCTCGAGATGCTGCTATTATTAGCCAGTGTTTTCTGGGTGGCTTGATATAATCACAAGTGTCCCTATACAATGGAGGCAAGATCAAGGCAGAAGGGATGATAGAAGCTGAGGTTGGAGTGATGTACTTTGGAGGTGGAGGAAGGGGCTGTGAGCCAAGGAAGGCAGGTAGCTTCTCGAAAGTGGAAAGGACAGGGAACAGATTGTCCCCTGGAGACATCAGAAAGAAGGTAGGCTTACTGACGCCTTGATTTTAGGCTTCTGAGATTCATTTCAGATTTCTGATCTCCAATACTGTAGGATAACAAATTTGTGATGTTTACCACTACACTTGCTGTAATATGTTAGAGCAGCAACAGAAAACTAATACAGCAAGCAAGTAGGTTGGCTTGCTACAATTCCATAGATATTGCATGTAGACGGGAAGAGTCAAATCAATCAGTGTATGGCTTACAACACAGCAAACAGCAAGATGCACTTGGAGCCACTGTCAGGGAGCAGGTTCCCTATCCCTAAGTCCCAGGGGGAGATGTGATGGGACCAGATGGTAGCTGGGCACAGTGGGTTATGCCACAGTGAAGGAACCTAGGGCCAGGAGCTCAGCACATTTGACAGCAGGTGGTAAGCAAGCCACTTCCCCTTCACCAGTGAGTGTGCGGACAATACACTAGTCACACTACTGTCACCTTGACCAGCATAATGATCATGTCTACATGATTAGCTGTAGCTACAGAAGAGGCTCAAGGGCAGAGGACTGTTAGCCTTGCAGTTTGGCCCATTTAGCAAGGACATGCAGGGACACAGGGGCCCGTGCTGGACTGCCTCTTCCCACTACGGAGCCCCCTCTCTCTCCCCCCGCAGACTGCTCTCCCAACCTCAGCCCAGCCCTACCAGGGCTGAGATACTGCCATGATTTACCGAGGAGACATTCATTTTCAGCCCCCAGAAAATGACTCTTTGTCCTCCAAATGGCTCACTTCGGCTGCCAGGGCTCAAAAAGTTCTTACCCAGGGTTGAGAGTTGGGCAGGGATGTTCCCTCTTGGGACTGCTGGAATGCCCACGCAGTGTACAGTGGGCCAAGCAAGGTCAGCGGGCAGCTAGAAACGCCACCCTGCAAGGCCAGCAAGCCAACCGGAGCTGAGCTTCAATGGGAGCTCTGTGCAGGGCAGCCAGCTGGGTGACTCTGGGAGCCCACCGGAGACCTGGAAGATGGATGAACAGGGCCAGCAGCCTCCGGGAGGGACTGAGGCTTGGCAGTCATGTGTGCATGTGTGTGTGTGTATGGGGGGACACAGATAGTGTTCAGAAAGGGCCTTCAAAATATTTTTCTTACTTCAGGGTTTGCATTTCCTCCTCAGAGGAAGCTATTAGGGCCTGGACAGTGATTAACTAATGCTGACTCCAGGATTCCAAGACTTTAGACTCTAGACAATCAGGGTTTCAGTGTGTGCATTTAAGTGCATGCATACACACGCGCGCACGCACGCGCGTGCGCACACACACACACACACACACACAGAAACACACACAGTTTTTCCCTTTGTCATGGAAACCCATGAGACAAGGAAATCCAGAAGACACTTATCCTTTTCTCTAAAACATTCTACTTGAACATTCCCATTTCAGAATATTATTGAAGCCAGGACCACAGTTCTCTTCATTGTATGAGAACAGGCTTGCTTCCTGCTGAGGAATGTTTTTTCTTGTGGTTGGTGGTATGATTTAGGCATAACTTGGTGGTAGGAGGGGATCCCAACCCCCCTTGCAAAACTAAGCTACGTTGTATTGCATGTCAACATTCAGTCCCCAAATGAAATAACAGGAAGACAAAATATATTCTAGTCTCAAGTCAAAGATAAAGATATTGCTTGGTTTCAGTGAAATGATACAAAAATATATGTAATAAAATCCTATTAGCTAATATAATCAGTTTAATTAAATTTTAGAATTTATAGTATATCCAAAGAAGGTTTGCAATTAGATGCTTCAGCCAGTGACTAAAATGTGTGCTCCCAAAGGTTCAAGAAGTAAGTGACAAATATTCACATTGAGATGCTTGAGTACTGATCCGGGTAGTCGGCCACAAGGGCAGAGACTCTTGCTGTATTCCTCGAGCCCAGAAGAGCGCCAGGCACACAGTGAAGCCTCAGTAAATGTTTGTCGAATGGATCAATAAATGAAAGATTTTTTTTTCTTTGAAGGCTGGCCTGGACCCTGTTCTATCATGTGAACTTTGAAAAAAAAAATCTCACTAAGATTAAGCAACCCCAAAATAGCATATATAGTCAGATACATTTTATTTTACTTCAAATTAAAGAAAAACACTCTATGCATTTAGAAGAGCATAGTAGGGGCACCTGGCTGGCTCAGTGGGAAAAGCATGCGACTCTTGATCTTGGGGTCATGAGTTCGAGCCCCGCATTGGTGTAGAGGTTACTTAAAAATAAAATCTTTTTTTTTTTAAAAAAGATCTTAGAAGAGCATAGAAAAAAACTACTAAGAAATTACACCTTGCACTGTTGATGATGGGTATCTCTGAGGACCAAGATGGACTCTGGAAGGGTTATCACATTTTGCATAATTTATGTATTTCTGTATTGTTCTGCCCAGGGAGGCGAGTTTGTATTACTTTTTTTGGTTAAAAAATGAGGATTTTTAAAAGACCTCACTTAAAATGTTTAAAGCACTCTGATACATGACTCAATGGAAAAATGTTAACTTTTTTTGAGGAACCAAAATTTAGGAAGGTTCATCACCTCCAAAGGCCATGATCATTTCCTAGCTTTTCATCAAATGATCTCCAACCGCCAGGACAGTGCTAAGTTTTGTTTTCTTTTGTTTAAAGAATGCTATTAAAAAAGTTAGCAGAATGTTATGAACTACATCAGGTTCAACATTTATTTATTCAATAAGTATTTATTGAGTGCTATGCTTACTTTATGGGCCGGTAAGTACAACAGGAACTGTGGGACAAAGAATAATTTGGTGGAAAGAAGTCAGGGTCCTAGATGGATTTTTTTGAAAGTCACTGAAAGTCCCTGCAGAAATGGGACCTCAGACCACGGCATTTCCTTTGTTGAGGTCGGTTCTTGCCTATTCATCTTAATACTCTATTCCTATTTCTTATCATGTGTAGAATGCCCATTTAACATCATGTGGTCTTGTGGCGTCTGTCCTGTAAATTTACCATAATTGCAATAGTATATATAGAACAATCTATACACTCAAAGAAAATAAACTTTCTAATGAGGGCTCCAGCTAACCACTTTAGGGAATTGCTCTTTTTGATTGTACTTTAAGGCCATTAAAATATTTATTTAGTGATTTATTCGTCCTGTGGACAGATGTACGGATCGGTCTATTTTTCACCTTACAGTGGAGTTTTCTTTTTAAATATTCTCTCTGGCTTTGTGGTGAAATGTGCGTCATGATACTTCCTCATAGTGGCACATACAAAAGCGTTATTCATCAAACGTATTCTCAAGCATACTTTTCATTATTCTTGCAAGTATTTAGACGTAAGGAAGCCCTGTACTCTGCACAATATGAAAAGAATCAAAGATGTGATACAATTCCTTACCCATGTGGACTTGGATTTGAAGGACAGGGTCACCATATTTCACATGAAGTTCTTTCTTGTTCTTCTTCCTTCTCCTCCCTCCCCCATTACCAAATACATAACTGTACTTGGTCTGATGCTAAATCAAGGTAAATGAGACGTGACCTATTAAAAAGGAAATGAATAATTCCAAAGAGGGGAAAATTGCATTCCTGGCTGGAAGCGTGGACGTCATTGCTTGAATGTATAGGTTTATTCTACCACTTCACTAGATCACTTCGCCTTTTGGGTGGCATGTCTTCCATCATCCAAATTACCTCGTGAAGTCAGTAAAGTAAGGCAAGCCATGTTTTGCTGCTATCTACTTTATATTTTTTTCAAGTCTCTTTTTAATGGGTTCTTTTTAGTTAATGAATGTATGTACAGCAGACCTGTCTCTGATGGGTCTCTGGAAATAGTTCTTATTAAATTCCCTAAAACTTGATCTAAATCAGGAATTAAATAATCGGTGTGAGCAGGCACACAGGTCAGCATTTCATGGGCAAAATTATTAGTGGAATCTCTCATGTTTTCTAAGCTCGGGGGAGCCAGCCTTGTCTCCCGTTGTGGACCTTGGAGGAGAGGGTGGGGTGAGGAAATCATTCTCAGGAAGTGGTCCCAGGCAGTTCCCTCATATCCTTAGGGCCAACCTGTGTGGGATAGGACTTATCCAAGAAGGCCAGGTCTGGACAAGTAGAGCAGAGAGTCAGGGGGCCAGAGGTCTTTGCCTGCAGACCAACAGAACACTGTCTGTGGTACTCTCTATTCAATGTCAGTGACCAAAGTGACTTTGATCAGGCAACTCGCATAGAAACCAAAGGGAATTTGAAATGGCCAGTTCCTTAGGCTCTGTGTCCCTTGTCACTGTCTTACAAATTGCTGCATCTGGTTGTCCCATAGTTTTTTGCTTTCTTTCTCACTCTCTGTACTTATAACAAGGGGGCAGGGGAGAAAAAGTGTTTTGATACATTATAAACACTGTGATATTGTCCCCTTACGGAATGAATAGTTCCTAGTATTTCTAGCCAATCAAGATCGGGGTTGCGAGTAATAATAAATAAACCGTACTGTGATTGAACCAATCATTAGAAAACAGACTCTGATCATGGAATTTTTTTGTATTTGTTTCTTTAGAGTGGTGGGGGTGTGGTGAGGAGACAAGCCCCTCCAAGACAGGGCAGAGGGCGGCTGGGAACGCTGCTCTTCACTAAGTGCTCCTCTCAACAAGGAAGTTCTTAGGGCCCTTCCTTCTGAATTACTTAAAGAATGAAATCAAAAGGGAAGTGTGTTTGCAGGTGTCTTACAAAACCTACAGTTGAAAAACTAGTAGTGAGTGGCCCATGATGGGCAAAAGCAAGGTCCAGGTAAACTTTACCTTTCTTTTTTTTTTTTAAGATTTTATTTATTCATTTGACAGAGAGAGCAAGCAAGAGCAGGAACACAAGCAGGTGGAGTGGGAGAGGGAGAGTTTGCTGTCTCTCACCTGCATACCGTCGGGTAAAGTTCTGGGAAAGCCAGTTCTCTTAGCAACAGGACTCGACGGTACCAAAGGACTCAATCGTACTAAATTTACTAAATGTAAATGTATCTCAATCAAGATCTAAAACAAGAGCTGAAAACATGGACTGCAAAAACTTGGTCTCGAGTATTTATTTGGATCACTGAAAGTGTCTGTGATCTGAATGGGCCAACTCTGAACCATTTGTCACAGCTACTCCTGAGGGTAGGACCTGAGGAAGAGTAATGAGAGGAAGGTGTTTGGTTTGGTTTGTTTACTTTGGGCCCTTCCGTAAAGAGGTATTCTACTAAGAAGAAGAAAGAAAAGAAAGGTAAAGTCCTGGAGTGCCTGGGTGACTCAGTCGTTAAGCCTCTGCCTTCGGCTCAGGTCATGATCCCAGGGTCCTGAGATCAAGCCCCACTTTGGGCTCCCTGCTCAGCAAGGAGCCTGCTTCTCCCTCTCCCACTCCCCCTACTTGTGCTCCTGCTCTCACTTGCTCTCTCTGTCAAATGAATAAATGAAATCTTAAAAAAAGAAATGAAAGGTAAAGTCCTGTGGAAGATGATGGTTCCCTGGGTGAAGCCATGCCTGGTCCTTACTGAGCTTACTCTTACCTGTGTATGGGGTTGTCATGTGGCCAAATTAACCTCATGCTGCAGCTTCGCAAGGGGGCAAGCTTCGGGGAGACAGCCCAGTGTGGAGGCTGCGAACTCATTGTTCTCTGGGCTGGGGTGTGGTTGTGGGGGCACAGTTTCCCCAAGCAGAAGATAACAGGGGGCCGGCCACATCGCCCCGGGAACAGCTGGTGGGCAGGGTTGCCAGCCCCGCAGGGAGAGGTGTGTAAAAAAATCATAGGATAAAGGCCATGGTGCTTCCCAAAGCGTTTCACTGCTTTCACAGAGATTCTGCGTTTCCAATCTCCACCCCATCTCCTGGTTTTTAGTATTTCTTTAACAAACGATGGCCTGTCTCAGCTGGATTAAGAGGAACAACAACAACAACAAAAACCCAAAACCCTATTTTTGTTGTTTCCTTTGTTTTTTTCATTGAATTTCAGAGAAAAGGAGATCTGAGTATCCGTGACAGCCAGATTCTGTGGTGACTGCAGGCATAAAAATAAGGAGCAAAGAGCCAATGTTGCTCAGACAGACACCTCCCATCCCCCAATGGGTCCTCTTCCAGAATTTTCTGTGAACACCTTGGGGAGTGCAGTGGGGAGAAGGGGCTTGGCTATAATAACATATCCCAAATAGAAAATCATAACTTAAAGACGAGCTGGCCCTGTCATGTGCCTTTCCGCACGACAGGAAGCCAGTTTGGTTGGCCTCCGTTTGCCGGGGTGATTTAGAGAAACCTTTGAACGCCGATGCTTGTGGTCCGGCGAAGGCCTGTGAGTAACTGACCTGTCTGTGTACAGTCCACTTCGGAAACAGAGACTTCCCCGGTGGCATGGGAAAGAAAACACCGACCTAATCCTGAAAAGGTAACTTTAAACCAAAGCCCAACCAAGAAAGAGTGGGCGAGCGACTGCCAACTGAGCGGGGCCAGAAATAAAAGTCCCATTGTCCTAGCAGAGGCTGGCTCGCAGGCGCACGCTCTCGCCTCGCTTGGCTTGCTCCACACGCTGACACTTCCAGGACCCCGGAGCACGCATTCCAGCGGTGGGCAGTCTTCATCCACAGCTCTGCAGCTGGAGGAAGAACCACACTCCAGGCAGGGGGGTGTTGGGAACGGGGAGGTTAGGGCACGAAGAATCATTAAGCACTGAGGGTGCTAACTTCAAGCCTACCAGAAAACAGGAATGAGGTGTCTGGGAACGTGGGGTCCATGGGAGGAGAGCGAGGGGTGGGTGAAGAAGAGGGCAGGTGAGAAAGGGGAACGGTTCCTGCCCCACTACAGCTGAGGATGCAGAGCCGAGGCGGGAGTCAGCGAAGCTCCTAGAAGATTTGCATGGTCTTCAGGGCCCTAGCAGTCGCTGTGAGGGAGCAGGGACTGGGGAGTGGGGATTTGCTTCCAAACGATACATCAGAGGGATAAAAAGATTTTAAAGTACAAGAGTAGATAGATTATTGACAGAAGGGCAGAGTGGAAAGAGGCTGGGTGGAGGTGAGGAGTCATGGATGTTAGTCTGTGGCCCTGGGCCGTCCCCTGCCAGCTTTAGGTCTGATGTCAGTTAGAATGAAGGGGTCGGGCCCTGCATCAACCATGCCTTCTCTGTCTGGCACCCCGAGATTCTATGAGCATGTGCCTCCCAGGTCGAAAGAAGGGGGTTTTCTTACCTGCCTTCTCTCTTGTCATCCCATTCTCGGGACTGCTCTCAAGAGATCTCCAAGGTCTCCCCTTGCTGGGAAGTCAGCCCACTCTGTGGTGACTAAAATGACTCACCCCAGAAGTCTCAGGCCCTCAAAACAGAGGAAGGTGGAAGAGTGCGGTTTGGAGAACTTCAGGGATCTGAAAGCTGGGGAGAGAAGATGCTGCCGCCACAGTGACAAGGGCCCAAGAAAGGGAGTCTGGCCATGCTGTGGACAGTTTAGAACACTTCACAGCTTCTTCCCCTGGTCCTCTTCCCTCCTCTTTAGCTGGAATATTCCTACAATTTAAGAGCATTTAAAACCAGATCCTTCATTTTAAATGCACTGCATTCCCGGAGCCTTGTTAATGTCGGTGTGATTTTGTTTGTTAGTGAGAAGTGCCTAGACTAGACGCAAGCCTGGGTTCGGCTTCTGCTCTGGCTCTATTTCTGTGGCCTTGGAGGAATAAGAGCACACCCCGGGGCCTCAACTTCCTCATCCGGAAAGCAAAGGACTGTCACCATCTCCAAGGTGAGCCCCAAGGACATCCAGAAGAACTACAAACACTTATTTAAAGTGAATGATAAATCTGTGGGTGACAGTCAGAGGTGGTCTGAGCCACGGAGGGCCTTGATGAGGAGCTCGGGATCCAGGCCCAGGAGGAGGGAGAGAAAGGGCAGTTACCCAAAATGTGAGCATTTGTCTCTTCCAACCCCACCCCATGAGGCCAGCTCTAATTATTAAACAACAACAGAAGTGAGGGGCTGACTGAGTGACATGGTCTCTGCCGGTCCTTGCAGACGTTTGCTGGTGTTGTGAGCATGAACCATCTTGGACGCACCCTGCTCTGCCATCCGCTCCAATTTTTCTGTCCTTGTCAACTTGTAGCACAGGACTGGGGGGAACCTGAGCCCATGCCCTCTACAGTAACTGGTGCCCTTCCAGAAGCTGCCTAAAAGCACAGCAGTCCTTTGCCCTAATGCGTGCCCTTTCCCCAGAAGCACAGATAGGGCAATAGAGGCCAGGCCTAGTTTGATAGATGTGCAGTCTTGGAAGGGCCCCTCACTTGGTTTAATGCCCTGGTGTCACCCTCTTGAAAATTCTAATGGTTTTTTAGCAATGGGCCTTGCATTTCTATTTTGCCATGGTCACCATAAATTGTGGAGCCAGTCCCCACGGGGGGCCTTGCCAGTGGACAGCTTCCTGGAACAGAAGCTGGTGGGGACACATCTGGCAGAGTATCCTTGCCGCAGGTGCCAGCTCCACAGACCGAGGGGCAACAGTTCCACAGGGTATGTGGACACTGATAGCTCTGCAGGGGTGCAAGCACATAATAGCGAAAATACACTTGTAACTCTTAGCTGGGGAGCTTTTCTTTTCTTTTTAATAAAAGACACAAGCAAATATATATGTCTAATGGGACACAGACACACACACACACACATATGTGTATACACTAAATCTTAAAGTGGTCTGAGAGACCTTGAGAAATTTAAGATCAATAGCAAATCAAATGTCAGCTTGCTAATGCTTTTACACGAGCAAATTTTCTAAGTCAATCATGCAAAAACCCTTGTAAAGCATCTAGAGTTTGGAAACTTTACAGAAGTGACTTTTAAACACAGTATGATAGAGCAATCGAGGCACAAATCTGGTGCAGGACTGTCATTTGGGTGGGAGTTTATGTCTTGTTCATGCTCAGATCAGAGGGAGGTTCCATGGTCTTTAATAAGGAGATGCATGCCACATTCACTCTCTGGAGGCTCACAGGCCCTTGAGAGTAAGAACTCGGTTGTATTCATCTTTGTGTCTTTTGCAGAGCCTAGCAGTGTGCCAGCATAGAATCCGTTAAACAAATAGTTGCCTAATGAATGAATCCTCATCTCCAAGTGAATAGGATTGTTTTCTTACTACTGGAAACACATTTAATGAAGGCGGAGGACTGTATACTCAGCTACGTAAAAATATCATGGATCAGTAGTACATTTAACAACACAAGACCCAAGATCCGTGATCTAGTCCAGCTCTCTCATTTAGAGATTAGAAAACCGAGGATCGACGAGTCTCAGTAAGTTATCTGAGGTCACACGGCTAATCTGGACCAGAACCTTGCTCTTCTGACATCTAACCCAAGTGAATTTTTCCACTAACCCACTCTGCCTTAAGAATCAGGAAGCATAAATAAAGAGTCTTAGGTGTTTACTCACCACTTATATATAGCCTTCATAACCCTTCATTATGGAGGAGAAGAACTCAACTGTTTTAATTGCCGCCTGCAGAAGAACGTCACAATCCCCTACAGTTGCTTTTTGGCAAGACCCCGTGGACGATAATTTGAGATCTAAGGCAAAATGAGAAGGAAGGAAGGTCTAATAAAAGCTTTTTATTTGCAGATTGGAATTAAGCACTCTGTGCCCAGACTGTTGGCTTTCCCTTGACTTCAGGGTTGCCGCTTCAATGCTTCGACGAGAAGAAAATTGGAGAGTAAGAGCGTCAATCACTGGGTCCTGCCAAACGACATCCCCTCCAGCCTAAGCGAAATGTAATCTTTTGCTTGCTCGGAACAACTCCCAAACCACCTCAGCTCCACTCCTAGCACCAGTTTGGAGGAAGAGGCAATCTTTTTTATTACCAGTTAGTTTATGTCACCAGAGCATTAACCTCTTTGTGTGATTTCTGAAAGCTGAATTTCTAAAAAGGATCATTCCAATCCCAGATGGCCAATCCGATGCTGTTCCTGAGCCCCAAACGGTGGACTATGGGGCAGGACGGACATCAGGTCAGTACTTTGGGGGGGAGGGTGGGGCAGGGACCAGACAGCATGAAGCTTCAGCCAGGAAATTAGTGAGGTGCAAATTGCATGGTGGTGGCTGCAGGGCAAGAGGAAAATTGCAGGCCGATGCCTGGAGAGAGAGAGAAATAGCAGGGTGGTATTTTGGGGCCTGGCAACAGTGGCCACCAGGCATGCTCATCATTGCCTGAAAACACACACATACAACAACCACCACTTTTTATTGAAGTACAATATACAAACAGGAAAGTGCCCAAATCAGGAAGCTCAGTGAATTTCTATAACCCTGACAGGTAACCTGCATCCTGGTCAAGAAAGAGAACACCCCCTTCTGTCCCCATCCAGCCGCCCGCCGCCCCAAGGGGAGCTGCTATTCCCATTCGGCCTTGTCTTTTAAATGGAAGCCAAGTGGCAACTGAGGAGGAGACAGTGTGGTGGAACTGGTCCAGATTCTTCCCACAACTCCATTGCTGTGGGCCTAGCCTGGCAGCTTGCTGGGTCCTAGTGAGCTCAGCAGCCCCCCTGGATCTCGACCGGGTCAGACTGGGAGAGGAAGAATGGGCAGGGCCTTGAGAAGAGGAGGCCTGAAGACTATGAGGTGCAGCAACGGAGGAGATAGGAGTGCAGACTGGCCCCCACCCCTGCCTGCCCGGCTGCGGACCCGGACTCTGCCCTGCCCACGGCTGGGGAAGGTAAGATGCCAGTCTCCTCACGGCGTCCAGGTTCTTGGAGGTACTTGACAGCATCGGGCTATTCACGTAGGGCTTCTTTTGTTTCTGTTTTGGTGTTTGTGTGGGTTTTCTCTCATTGTAGGCCCTCTGAGTTGCCTTATAGTGGTCAGCCATTCTGGGGAGGATCGAGGCTGTGCTGCTCCACTGGCTTCCTGTCAGGCGGCAGAGTCAGGCCCCCATGGGGGGCAGCTTCCATACTGATTCTAGTGGCCTGGAGTCATGGCTGGTTTTGCTGGTTTTGCCACCTGGCTACAGTGGACTATAGTTAGACACAGCTTCTGAAGAGAACCAAGCATGTTTTAAATAGGTTCCATGTTCTGGCTCTGAGTTTTGGCTCAGTGTCCCTCTGGCATATAGCATTCTTGGTGCTTGAGTAGGAGTTTATACCTTTGAGAGACAAACCCATTTCGATAATAACAGCTAGATTCTTTTTTATATTTTCAGTAGCGTGGTGAAGACGCACTTAACACTCTCGGGGAGGAGATCTGTTGCAATGCTAACTGCATCCTTGGCTTAGGGAGAGCAGTCTCTTTGTCTCTCTTGGCTCACCTCCAGAATCTTCCCAGCGCACTGCAGTTCAGCTTCCCTGGCCTCACCACACTTCTCTTCTTGCTCAGGCCACCTGGAACTTCTCAGATGTCAAATCCAGTGGAGACTTTCCAGGCCTAATCTTTTTTTTTTTTTTTAAAGATTTTATTTTTATTTATTTCACAGAGGGAGAGAGATCACAAGGAGGCAGAGAGGCAGGCAGAGAGAGAGGGGGAAGCAGGCTCCCCGCTGAGCAGGGAGCCCGATGCGGGCCTCGATCCCAGGACCCTGAGATCATGACCTGAGCCGAAAGCAGAGGCATTAACCCACTGAGCCACCCAGGCGCCCTCCAGGCCTAATCTTAAATTAGCTTGGCGTATTGTTCACCTCTCTGCCCACCATGCCCATGACATTCTCTTCTATCTCCATGCCCCCAGGTTTTTCTCCTGCATCTCAAGTTCCTCCGGTTCAATCTCTGTGTTAATATCCTCTCCTACTTCTCTTGTTGGTACTGTGCTTTCCTAAGGTGTTGTCTTCAGCTCTTTCCCACTCTGCATCCTTTTCCTGAGCAATTTTGCATACCCACCTGACTTCAGCCTTAGATCTAGATCTCCAATCAGATTGGTTTTCTTAAAGCTCCAGGCTGACCGTTGGCCTCTCCACAGATGCTCTGTAAACATCGACAGCAATTGCTCTCAGCTCTGGCTGCACATTAGAATCATTGCTTTTTAAACAATACCCATGTGTGAACTGCACCACTTTAGCTATTGATTTAGATGATCTGACTGAGACCTGGACATGACCGTTTTAAAATCTCCCCAGGTAAGTCTGATGAAACGTCAGAAATTAGGACACGGAGGTACAAGGCACATATATGTAGATAGCTAGAGTGCTGTGGACAAGAATGCTTTTGTATCTCCACATTGGGCCTTCCTCCAGGAAAATGAATCACATTTCTGGCACTTATACTTTTCAAATATCCTTATAGGCATTAACTGATGAACCTGTGGTCCCACTGAGAATTATAAGTGATCCTTGGGCTCTAGATTAAAATTTAAAAAAAAAAAACTGAGACTGAGAGAAAGGACTGACTCAGAAGACTAGTTCTCCATCCCTCCACCCCATTCCCAACACAAAACCTTCTGTGACCCTGCTTGAATTCTGGGGCAGGTTTTGGTGTTTGTAAGGCCTCAAGCTCCGTTTGCCATTCTGCCAATGCTCTCGGGTTTACTGACTGCAGAATGACCAGCAAGACATAAGCAGAGGGACTCATAGAAGACGTGTTTGTAGAAGTAGTACCAGAAACCACTAGAGAAGTCAGGATAACCCCAAGCCTCATTCAGTTTCCCTATTGAAATGGGGGTAGCAATTTTTACCGTTGGAGAAAGTGTGAAAGCAAATGAGAAATAGTGAGGATGCTAAAATACCACCATTTGTATTCTAATGTAATCCAGAATGATGAAAGTGTATGTGCAGGAAGCAACTTTAGAGATAATTCTGCCCAAACACTGTATTTTACAGTGAGAGAAAACTGAGAGTTTGAGAGAAAACTGAGGTCCAGTGGTTACGGGATTTTCCCAAGTTAACACAGCCAGCCAGGTGTCAGGTTTGCTAGTTCAGTGCTCATTTCCCTCCAGACTTCCCTAGGGGTCCATACTGTACCCACGTGGCTGGGTTTGACTCTTTGCACATCATCTCTCCAAACAGAGCACGCTGTGGACCAAGGTCATTTGAGGACCTACATTTTCCAAAGAACACCAAAGCTATTCTTGGCCTCTTCTCCCCATCCTACTTCCCTCTCTACTTAAAGTCCTGAATATAGGTGGCAAATGCCCGTGGTCAGCCTTCCTCTGCCTGCTATGATCTAGGTTATCTCCCCAGTGGGGTAAAATTTTGGGGGTGTGGAGGAGGTGTTAAAGTCAGAAGGGACTCAGCCTAAAGAGGCTGGCTCGATACCCACTGTCCGGCCACAGAGTAACCTGTGTTTGACTCTGACCTGACCTTGGACCAGATAACAGATCATTTTAAAGCCTCAGCTTTCTTACCTATGACATGGACATCATCATGGTATCTACCTTGTGGGGTTGTTGTGAGAATTAAATGAAACAATTTCCTTAAAGCAGCAGTTCTCACATAGAATTGCATATTGGAACTACCTGGGGAGCTTAAAACACACGAATACACATTGATGGCAGGGTCCTACTCCTAGTAATTGTTAATTAATTGCTCCAGGCATCTGGATTTTTAAAATTTCCCCAAGCGATTCCAACTGCTCAGACAAAATGGAAAAAAAGGGCTCAGGGTAGCACTGAGCACGTGATTAGCACTCAACTAATTAGCTCTTCATATGAGTACAAAAATGATGATAATTCAAATCTCCCTTCCCTACTAGACCCTCATAGCTGTCTTCAGGGAGGACCTTCTTCCTTTTGCATTTTCCAGGAAGGCTCTTCCTCCCTCCCACTATCCCCAGTTCTGCCCAGAAATCCCATCCTGGATTTTCCTGAGACACTGGGCTGGTGACTTCTGGCTCTGAGAGGTCACTGGGGAAGTGAAAGGTGTTCTGATGTCAGGTGACCATCCACCGATGCATTCCAGGCACTCCCTGGCTGTGTCTATAGAGAAAGGTTGTTTAACCTCTCAGTGCCTTCCTCCTATAAAATAGGGAGAAACTGTCATTTATTATGTCCCTAGAGGGGCTGGGCATTCTGCAAAGCGGCTAAGGACAGTATCTTCTCTAAGTGGGATAACATCTATCTTGAAAAGTATTAGCTGTGAGGAGGAAATGAGACACAGCCCGTACACAAAAAGCCTCGAGACAGGAGGAGTGGTCTCAGACTGTTCTCTACGTGCTGCAGATCTGCATGCAGGTCACTGCCCATTGCACCTTGCAAACATAGGGGAGGCCTGGGAAGGCGGAGGCGACTCTGCTGGCTGGCTTTACCGGGTCGCAAACACAATCTCCAAACCGCCCTCTCCTGGCCCATTTCCGGGCCCTGTCTCCACACCCCAGGGCCCGTGGGCCGCGCGTTGCCTTCAGTTCGAATCAACCGCGCGCGCAGCGCGGGCAGCGCACGCCGCGGAGAAGTTCCCCGGCCCTGACGGCGCGCGACGTCGTGCGCTCCCCGAGGCGCGCGGGGCGCGTCCGCGAGAGGCTCACTCCGAAGCCCCCGGGGCCGCGTGATGTGGCGGGAACGCGCTCGGCCCCGGGAGGGAAGCGCGGCTGAGGCCCTCTGGCGCGCAGAGGCGGAGGGGCGCGCACCCGGGAGCGAGGCGCAGGCCCCTGGGCTCTTCCCTGAGTCCAGCAGGCCAGGTCCCCCTGCCCCCCGCGTGTCGCGCTCAGCACGGTCGCTCCGGGATCCAGGCAGACGGCCCTTTTCCGAGGGTCCTCCGCTGTGTCTCTGAGAAAACAAACTGCCGTCCGGGCCACGGAGGATCCGGCGGCGCAGGACGTAGCTCGGTGCCCGGCGGACCACAGCGCCCTGGGCCCTGGCGCCCGCGCGGAGCCCTCGGGCCACGCTTTCGGTTCTTTGCCCCGCAGGCGCGGTGTTTTCTAGCGCGTTCACCGCCCTTGGCGCTCGGCTCGGGGCCCGCCGTCCCTGCTCGAGAGCGCTTGGTTCCCATCTGCACCGTGCCATTTGTGGCCACGAGGGCCGGCACAGATTACGTGGTCTCTGTGTGCCCCAGTCCCTCATCCGTAAAATGGGGCTAACGTTCCTACCCACGTGGGGTTGTTGAGAGGAGTAGATGAATGCATGTGAAACACCACAGTGCCAGGCACACGGTAACACTGGGTAAGTATTTGATATGACTAATAAAGCAGGGATTGTAATCAGCGTCGCTCTATTAAATATATGCAGCGTTGCTATATTAAATGAGATGACGTGGGTAAGTTGCCTGTATTAAGGAAGCGGCGATGAACGACGTGTATTAGTGTTACTGTTACTCGGGTTTTTCTTCTTTTTGAAAATTTAAGTATCTTGGCCTCCTCACGTGTTCATCTGGGGTTAAGAACTGTGCGACTTGGCGCTGCAGGCTCAATATAAAATGGCCCCTGAATTCGTGCCCAGTTGTAATTTCCTTGGGTGTTTTGAAAAGGGCTCGTCAACGTTGCCAGGCCAGCGCCGCGCTTTTGTTTGCAAGAGGGTAGTGAGTGAATTATATCCCGGGCTTAGTAAAGCAAGAAATAAACACATTCACAGTAGGACTCTTCGGATGAACTATTTTCTTCCTCTTTTGTGTTTGTGCTCGGTCGTTGATGGTCCGCTGCAGACTAATGCGATGCCGATGTGTCTTAATATTAATGGTTTGGAGCTGAAGACAGCAGTTCTCCTCACGCCGTCGGGGCAGCCCCGGTAGGGTTGGGAGCCACCATGAGGCCCGAGCTAGGACAAGGGAAGGTTCTTTTTGTCGCTTTCTCCCTCTTGCCCACTACCTCACGTCTCCGTTCCTGGGGAAACATGTTCCGGATGGCGAGTGAATTTAAACATCTCTGATTCTGTGATCTTAATTTTCTGCCTGACCGAAAAGTGACCGTGCCTTCCTGCGCTGGGGTGCCCCCCTCTGCCTGGGTTGGGGGTATTTAACCCTTTCTACGGGAAGGTTGCCTGGGCCAGGCACCCGCCTCCAAACCACCTTTCCATTCCCTCACCCAGGGCACCTGCTCTGAAATATTAAAAGCGAGCCCAGACTGTCCTGGGCTGGAATGTTGGTGGTGGCAGTCTCATAAAAATCAGCCGCGGCGGCTGATGAGGTCCAAATCAGGACTGCACACTTCCTTCCTCCCTGGAGCATTGCTGTCCCGACAGAAGACAGGCGGTAAAGTAGGTGCATCGAAAAAAAGATAATCGTCAGCTTCTACCTGTGCAGTTGGATGGGAGGTGTCTGTTCCTAGCATGCTTTAGAATTCAATGGGGACTTCGTGCCCAGGCGCAGAACCCTTCTCCCCCGGGCTTCCGTGCAGCGCCCCCCATCAGGATATGAACCAGAGAAGGACCAGCGTCCAGGACCGGGTCCTGCACCCTAGGCTGTGTAGACGTTCTAGGGACAGAGGGAAGCTGAGGAGAGAGAAACACAAAGAGGGAGACACGCATGGGTGAGCTCGAGACAGAGCCAAGTTTCTACCTTTTAAAGGAAGACCCAGGAGCCGGCTCTCGGCCTCACCGGAAAGACGAACTCAAAGGGAAAATTAAGCGTCATCCAGGCAACTTTCAGGAAAGGGGGCCTCGGGCAAGAAAGCCGGTGCGAGGCGGAGGGTGAGTCCCGGGAACCCGGCGCACGCGAGGTTGTTCGCAGGCGCTGGGTTGCCCGCGCCGCAGACGCGCTTTTGTTTACAAACTCGTTGCGCCAGCGAGGACACGGTCCGTGTTGGATGCCTTTCCTCCTGGAATGGAAGGGCAAACAAACCAATCTTTGGCAACGCTCAGCCTCCCCATGGCATTCCGATACATGACGGTTTTCAATGTAAATGAATTTCTTAAATGCCACAGCAACGACTCTGTTTATTTGTTTTGGTGTAGGAAGGTTAGCAAAAGCACCAGAGCCGTTTATCCGGCTTCTCTTTGATTCTGTCTCAGATTTACCGATTTTTACTCGGCGACACGGCCCGGCCACCCGCCCTCCCTCGGACAGGGCAAAGCGAACACCAGGCCGCGGTCACCACCGTGGCTCGGAGGAAGGCGATTGCAGGATTTATCAACCCCCTCCCCAGGACCTCAGATTTCATCTCTTTCTTTTCCCCCTGCATGTTCAGTTTGTTTTCTCAAGACCTAAGCAATTTTTAATGTACTCTATACTTCCCGCTTAATCCTCATCGTTTATTGTATAATTATAGTTTCAAAGTGATTATGTAATTAAAATCATGTTTCGTTGCAGCAGGACTTCAAAAGGGCGGCAGACCCCCGCTCTGGCATTATTTTCTGGTGATGTAATAATTTCCCTGTGATATTTAAAATAAACACATTAGTTCAAGAATTCTAAACATGTCTCAAAGTATATAGTAGGCTTGATTGGCACGAGGCTGGGTTGTAAAGAAATGGTAAAACCTATCACTAGTTTAATATATTTCTATGCTCCCATGCAGGGTAAATTATAGGATAATGGGGCGCAGGCGATGGTAAGCTCTGTTTATATAATCCATTTCTTCACACGAGTTCCCATGGCTTTCCCTTCCCTTTGCTGTATGTGGTGGTTCTCTGATCCCCTGACCTCAGCCATGTGTTTTCACTTTTTCTTCTGATCTCAATTCCATGACCAGCGGGGAATAAAATACAAATTGAATAGTAACCATTCACAGGCCGCTCTTTTCAAACTGTTGTTAAAACCTCTTTGTCTTGTCTAGCGGTTGATAGATAAATGTGTTGTATTTCGCCTTCCCCCCCTTCCCCTCCCCCCCCCTTGGTCAAGGAAAAAATAACCCTCCTCAGCCCAATTATGCTCTTTAAAAATTAAAACCCACACCTCCTTTCAGACCCTCTCCCGCGCGTCCTGCTTTCCCCGCTCGGCCCCTTGGTTAAGGCGGCATTGGAGACGCTCAGGATTCACCACGTGGAATAAAGAAGCGGCGGGAGCTGAGCGCGGCTGGGGGAAGGCGCGGTGCCCCCGTGTGAGGTCCGGGCCTTTGTCCCGCCGCCTGAAGGTTCATTTAGCATCGAACCTGTATTGCCTCTGATCTCTTAGCGGAGCTCCCAGAATCGGCTCCGAGGACTGGGGGGCCGCCCCTCCTAGAAACCGGAGGTGGGCAGGGGGTGAAGGAGCCCGGCAGAGGGCAGTTACAGTGCTCCGAAAAATAAACCTGCTCTTTCGCCCGCCTGTTTCTTTCCAGGGTCAAAACCTGCTGCGGGCGTGGTGGACAAGTGACCGCGCTGTAGAACAGCTTTTCTCCCAAACGGGAAACAATGGCTCCCGGTTTCTGGGCCTTGCCTGTCCGGGATCTCTCTCCCTTCTGCCTCCTCCGCTTCTTTTCGGGAACGTGAAGGCTAAAGACAAAAGTTGCAGAAACGTCTAGCCCGCAGCCTGCCCTGGTCTTTCTTCCATCGGAGCTGCTTTGGGGTCAGCGGCACCGCAGCGCCTTTGTTACTCCGCCGCCAGCGCCCGGGGGCGAGGGGGGCTGGATAGAGATCGTCTGTGGCCGTGGGACCCACTACTCCCGCGCCTCCGAACCGCCAAGCGCTCCCGCTCAGGGCTGCTCTAAAGCGAGCTAAGGCGGCCCTGCCCGGGAGGGAAGAGCGCCACGGCAGGGTGGCTCGGCGCGCAGGGCTCTGCGGCTGGGGCTTGGCTGGCGGAGCGCGGTGGGCCCCGCTGGGCGCCTAGCGGCGGAGGGGGAAGCTCGGAGCCGCCCGCGCCGCCGGGCTGCTCGCGGCGCCCGGGTAGGGTTTCCCGGGCGGCGCAAACCGACCCGAAATCCACGAGGCCGCTTGACAGCGCTTTTCGGCGTCGGCCCGCGTACCTGTAAGCTGAGCCCCGCTCACATGCTTCACATTAAACCTCCGTGCCCGGTGCCTTTTCTCTTTTTTTCCTCCGAAAGGGTTCTTATAAACTTCCCTTCGTTTATTTAGCCTGGTTTTCATTGCTCCAGTTTTGCATGGGTTGCCTTTGTTTAGTTTATTAACCCACGGGGTTACTTTAACTAAACATTTGGACTGAATACTTCGGGGTTGAATTTCAACGTTTTCTAACGAAATTACCGAGTTTTTTGAAGCTGCACAGAGAGCGCTGTGTTGAGTTTATTAGTCAATTTAACAGACTATACGGGAGGAGAAAAAAATGAATTTAGGACAGCCCGGGTTCGTACCCACTGGACGGAAGCAGCTCGCGAACCCTCGGGGTTGAGGCTTCAATAGCGCGAACAGTGCCCGGGGACGGTCTGGACGCGCTTCCCGCTCCAGTAAAGCGTGCGCCCCGGGGCTAAACCGTGCTCCGCGGGGCCCCGAGACCTTCTCCGCCCGCGGCCCCAGCTCCCCGAGGAGCGCGCCCCAGCTGGCCGCGCCGCTCCCTATTCTGTCCGGAACCACCCGCACGCGAGGAACTGGGGACAAGAGAGGGGGCGGGGCCCTGACGCTGAGCTGCGCGTCGCTCGAGATGCGTTCTCACCCGCCTGATGAGTTTTAGTTCGTGGCAGCGGCGGCTGAGCTCTGCGGACCCCCTGGTGAAGGTCAAGGGAAAAGGGTTGTGATGGAATCTGCCAGAAATACTGGAGACTACTGGGCAACCGTCCCAAGTGGGCGCGGAGCAGGATGGCAGCCCTATTCCCGGGTCTGGGTGCACCCCCGGAGGCCACCTGAGGACTTTGGGAGTTTGGTTCCAAGCTCTGGAAGACTTGGGGGAGCCAGGGGAGCTGGACACATGGCCAGCGTCCTATTCTCTAGTAAAGAGGCTGTTTGGGGACAGAACCTTTCCATCCACCATCCGCTTGGCCTAAGTGAGCAGGGATGCTGAAGAGGGAGGTCCTGAGGCTGCTTTCCAGGTCTGTCCAAAGTGGGGCAAGGGCAGGGACCTCTCCCTGCCAGCATTTTTTCCTCCCCAGCTACCTCTGCCACTTCTCATGCTCTCATCTTCTGCCACATTTTGGTACAGCAATGCCCAGCTAAGAAGTGGCTTGGTTGAAATGCACTTGACCCCTAGGCTTCTGAGATGAAATCGAGACCTTTACTTCTCTGGGGGATGTAATGAGGTGGAAGCCCAAATGCAGAAACATCATCATCAACAACAACCTTCATCTAGTCTTGGGGAGATAGGACGAAGGGTGGGAAGGGATGAAACACTGAGATTCCTTAATCTCAGCCTGCTTCAGCAGGCTAGTGGAAAAACAAACAAAGAGACAAACAAACAACACCCCCCCCCAAAATCCCATGAAAGCCAGGGTTTCTTTTACTACAGCACAGCCACCAGGCCCTGGGTCCCAACATTTTCAAATTGAATCATGGTAGACAGTACTCGAGGAAGTTCAAAATTCAAAAGATTCCAAAGGGTATAAGAGGCAAAGTCTCTCACCGCTTTGGACCTCCCAGTTGGCCTCCCTGGAGGCAACCACTTGTTAGTGGATTCTCATGACATATCCTGGAGAAAACTACAAGTTTGAAAAGGCCTACCCACTTCTTTCCTTGCTCTGCTTCCCCTCTTTGACTCTCCCTGGGCACTTCTGATGTTCAAAGTCTCTAAGAAGGCCACCCACCTGGGAAGGTGTTACTTGCCACTTCCCGTTTCCCTGCCCCCCCCCAACACATCTGCCTTGAGTTGTACTAGCCTGTCATACTCCTGATTTTCTTCTCTCTCCTGCACACAAAGGAGAAGCCCAAGTCATCTCTCCCTGCTGTTCTCCAAGTCGTGGCTTTACCTCTTCTGCAGCATGATTTTGGCCTTTTCATTCCATTCCTCTGCCACTCTTCCAGGACAGTCCCTTGTTCCTCCTAATTTGGACCCAGGGGACAGCTTGCCAGCCAGCCTCCTGTTCTTCCACACCTTTTCTCCAGCCCAGCCTATACTCACGACCACATCAGTCATCTAAGGCTGACCTCAATGTCCCTAATCTGATGAAATGCCTCCATAGCTTCCCACTGCCACTGCATCACCAGGCTGCAGACTGCTTTGAGAACAGGAATCCATCAGATCCATTGCACTTAGTCATGTCCTCAGCTTGGCTGGCTCAGACCCCATCTCTCCGCTCAGACCTTTCCCAAGAACATTTTTTTTTAAAGATTTTATTTATTTTATTTGACACAGAGAGAGAGATTACAAGTAGGCAGAGAGGCAGGCAGAGAGAGAGGAGAGAGGAGGAAGCAGGCTCCCTGCTGAGCAGAGAGCCCGATGTGGGCCTCGATCCCAGGACCCTGGGATCATGACCTGAGCCGAAGGCAGCGGCTTTAACCCACTGAGCCACCCAGGCGCCCTTTCCTGAGAACATTTGTCTCCCGGTTTCTCAGCAGCCAGATCTCTCCAGCTCTCCTGTCCCCAGACCTTTTTTCAAACCTTCTAATACTGGGTAAACCCTTGTCCCACCTCCACTGATCAAAATCCTTCAAGGCCTTGCTCAAAAACTGCTCACTCTCCAGTCACGTGCAACCATTCCCTCCCCTGACTCTCAAAGTAATTTGTTTTGATACGACTTACATAGATGTGTTACTTTTTAAAAGATTTTTATTTATGAGCGAGAGACAGAGCACAGGGAGGAGCAGAGGGAGAGTGACAAGCAGGCTCCGTGCTGAGCTGAGCCTGAGCCTGACTCAGGGCTCTATCCCATGACCCTGATATCCTGACCTGAGCTGAAAGCAAGAGTCAGATGCATATCTAACTGAGCCCCCCAGATGCCTTTCTTTATGTAGATGTGTTTAATAGTCATTTGGATGTTTGTCCTATTTCCTCTTCTAGATTATAGATGGTTAATTCCCAGCACATACAAAGCAATGATTTTTTTTTAGTTAATAATAGCCCCCTCACTATTCCTTCTCTTTCTTCCCACCTCAGCAAAAAGAAGATAGGAAGGAAACTGCAATGAACGTTAAAATACCTTTCTCTTTCTTAAATACCAGCTAATATTAGTTGTTAGATTATCTTATTAAAGTATCAGTGAGGTATGACTTATTTACAGAGTTAATCTCTCTAGAATACATATGTATTTTAAGAGAGCGTATTTACTTGCTATTCCAGTGAATCTCTGCATTAGTCAGGAAGGTCGAGTGGGCCACACTAGGCCATTGTTTGTCAGAGAAGAACAGTGGATGATAACTTTGGGCTGTAGATGGTGAGGATGGTCTCCCATGAGAATGTATAAATACTGTAACTGAACTTCTGGGTTAAGATGGCTAGCTAGATTAAATTTCACAGATGTTCCTCCTCGTGCTTTCTGCTCTTCAGGGGTAGGAAAGCTGATTCCTGGAAGCAGAAGGGGACTCTCTCCCAAGTCTCCTGTGTCTTTTGGTCATTTGACCTCAGATCCCCATTAGCACAGCTCTAGTCTGGTCTGAGCCAGTGGGGTGCCAGGGAGAGGGGGAAAAAGTTTGAGTCTCCCCTTCTCTCCTCTCCAAAGGCTCCATCGGGAACCCTGAAATAGAAAGCAATAGAAGGAAAACTGTGCTGGTTATGCCCATGCCTCCCTAAGCCCCAGCATCTTGCCCCTCGGCCAGATTGCTCTCCTTAATCTCCTTTCAGAGCTGCCACTTGTCTGAGAAGTTTTAATGCCTGACAGTCCTGCTTTGCACAGAGATCTATGACGTATGCCCTTCCGCCACCCCTACCCCCTCCACGGTAGGAGGCATGGCAAAGGGTAATTCATTATTCTAGAAGGATTTGCTGCCCACCCCTTAATATGCCAACCAAACAGGTGTTGGGACTACTGTGGTGAACAAGATAGACAAAGGCCCTGCTCTTGTGGGGCTTACCTTCCTATTGGAGGGACTACAGCAAATGGATTTGGGGCTTAACCCCATGGTATCCAGGCTCAGCTGATGGAGAGAACACTGAGCTGGGAGTCAGCCTTGGGTTCCTCGAGTCCATCTGTGCTCTTCTTGTCCCTGGAATGATTAGCTCAACCTCACGGATCAGTTTCTCACATCTTGACTTGGAAGGCTTTGTGAAATTGACCAAATCAATAGACATTCAAATCCTCTAGACGCAAAGTATTCATAAGATCGGATCTGGAAGTTTAATTGTGATTATAAAAGGAAATCTGATCGGTTCTGTGTAATAGCAAAAACAGACACACACTCCTCTCTCCCACTCCCCACCCCCACAAAAAAAAACAAACACCCTGGAAAGAATCTGAAGTTAAAATAAAAAGCAGCTGGCAATAGGCCCATCGTGTGTGATGATAATTAGACAAACGTTTTCCAAGTATGGGATGATCCTGTGAAGACAATGGTGAGGAGGAGGGGAAAAGCTCAAGAAAGGGAATTTAGTAAAGCAGAGCTTTCTGCCCGCCTGCAAAGAGTTTAAGTGGCACAGGGTGTCACACAATCTCTAATTTGGTATCTTTTATTTTGTTTTCATGCATCCTGGGAAACATGTCTTCAGCTGAGAGAGTGAAGAAAAACTTGAGGCTTTGATTTACAAAAATTAAAGCCATGACTAGGCTTTGGATCAAGGTTGTGTCCCGGGCCTGGAAAGCCTCATCCTTCATTGTCTCAAACCTTTCCTGCCCGGAGGAAAAAGAGCGAAGAGTCTTAAACTAAAGCAGCTCTTCTGCCATCTGGGGCTCTGACTCGGTTGACCCTCTCCCAAATTATTGTAATCCCAAGTCTGGAATGGATCTAGATCTGGTGTGGGTGATGGCAGCTGCCTTCTGCTTCTGGGCGGCTTAGGATCTTCTGTGCGGGCCTGGGAGGAGGCCCGGGGCTTCCCTGGAGAGCACACAGGTACCATCAGCAGCCTGTCCCACTCTGTTCGAGCTTTGGGCCTCTCTTTCCCTATCCCCATCTCCCAACCAAATCTTGCTCTTCAGAAGTTGTATGAGACATTTCTACCTTAGTGTGAATATTAAGGTACTATGTGAACTCACCTTGGGTTATTTACGTTTCAAGCTTGGGCTTTGATTGTAGAAAAAAGTAATTTATGTCCATTAAAAGAATTTCAAGTATGTGAATGTGTGGAGGAGGCTTTTGGTGGGAAAGGAAGTTGAGGATGAAATAAGAAACTCTACTAGGCCAGATTGTCCAGCTTTGGGAAAAAAATGTGGTGGAATCCCTTTGACCTGAGCAAAAGAGAGGTAACAGTGTGGAAAACGTGTGGATTAGAAGCAGAAGAAAGATAAATGTTAGAGAGCTTACTTTCCTTTAAGAAACAGACCCATCGGGCACCTGGGTGGCTCAGTTGGTTAAGCGACTGCCTTCGGCTCAGGTCATGATCCCGGAGTCTGGGGATCGAGTCCCGCATCGGGCTCCCTGCTCCGCGGGGAGTCTGATTCTCCCTCTGACCTCCTCCTCGCTCATGCTCTCTCTCACTCTCTGTCTCTCTCTCTGAAAATAAATAAATAAAATCTTAAAAAAAAAAAAGAAGAAACAGACCCATCTGCTCTGTGCTTCAAAGGGAGGAAGGACAGATCACCTAAAATTTCTGCAGCGTTTACCCTGAACCTTCAGAGTCTCTGGCCTCTCCCTGTTTGTCTGTGCTGATTCTTCCATAGGTTTGTCTTATGCATTGCGTGAAGGTTGGTGGCTGCTCTGTTCGAAACCAGCCTTGGAAATGCTTGCCAACTCAGGCAATTGTGAAGCGTGTTAGATGCACACAGCATACATTATGTCCCTGGTTGGTGGGCTTTGGTATTTACTGGTTTGCTCCTAGGGAAACTAAAAAGCAGGTTTTAATTTTAAAGGAAGATTTTTTAAAAATAACCATTTTCTGACATAAAATCATACATATGCTGTGTACAAATGCAAACAAACACAGAAAAGTAAAAAGAAGTAAAACAAACCAACCAACTCAAAATCTGACCCGAAGGAAGCATTGTTAGCATTTAGGAGGATCATCTCCTGAAGTAACTTTCTGTGCACATAAGTACTTATAGCTTGATATCTACAACATAATGCAAGTCAAATAGGCCACGTGAGCTCTTCCACCCTATACAGGGTCTGCACATCTTTTTGTTTTCTATGTCAATACATGTAGATCAGTATCACTTTTCTTTTTCTTTTTTCTTTTTGATGTTTAACATAAACACAGAAAAGTGCACAAATCTTATGTCTGCAGTGCCACAAATTTTCACAAAGGGAACATGCCCAAACCAATAGCCAGATCAAGAAACAGAACATCTTCAACTTCTCTTGCCCCCTCCTATTCACCACTCCTTTCCAAGAGAACCACTGTCCTGATGGCCTGGGATTAGCTATGCCTCCTTTGAACTTCATGTAAACTGTATCATTCAGTGTGATTCTTTCTTTCAGCTTTACTTCAACATTATATTTGTGAGATTCATCCACATCATGGTGTTTATTGTTTACCCACCCCCCCGCCGAGGTTATATTCTAGCGAGTGCCTGTAAGCACACTTTGCTTACCCAGTCTACTTTTTTATTTTTTATTTTTTATTTATTTTTATTTTTTAATTGACATGTAATGTATTATTTGTTTCAGGGATACAGGTCTGTGAATCATCAGGCTTATACATTTCACAGCACTCACCATAGCACAAACCCACCCCAGTGTCCATAACCCAGCCACCCTATCCCTACCCTCTCACCCCCCAGTAACCCTCAGTTGTTTTGTGAGATTAAGAGTCTCTTATAGTTTGTCTCCCGCCAGATCCCATCTTGTTTCATTTTTCCCTCCCTACCCCCCATGACCCCCCACCCTGCCCCTCAAGTTCCTCATATCACAGAGATCGTATGATAATTGTCTTTCTCTGATTGACTTATTTTGCTCAGCATAATACCCTCTAGTTCCATCCACGTCATTGCAAACGGCAAGATTTCATTCCTTTTGATGGCTGCATTGTATTCCATTGTGTGTGTGTGTGTGTGTGTGTGTGTGTGTGTGTATACACACACACCACATCTTCTGTTGATAGACATCTGGATTCTTTCCATAGCTTGGCTATTGTGGACATTGCTGCTATAAACATTCGGGTGCATGTGCCCTTGCGGATCACTGCATTTGTATCTTTAGGGTAAATACCTAGTAGTGTGATTGCTGGGTCATAGGGTAGCTCTATTTTCAACTTTTTGAGGAACCTCCATACTGTTTTCCAGAGCTGCTGCACCAGCTTGTACTCCCACCAACAGTATAGGAGGGTTCCCCTTTCTCCACATCCTCGCCAACATCTGTCATTTCCTGACTTGTGAATTTTCCAGTCTATTTTTTAGAAAAGATTTTATTTATTTATTTGAGAGAGAGAGAGGGAAGGGGGAGGGAAACAAGGGGAGGGAGGGAGGGAGGGAAAGAGATAAGCAGACTCTGCACTGAACCTGGAGCCTGGAGCCCTGAGCCCTGAGCCCTAGCCTGACACGGGAGGCTCAGTCGCATGACCGTGAGATCATGACCCAAGCAGAAACCAAGAGTCGGCCGCTTACCTGATTGAGCCACCCAGGCGCCCCCACCCATCTACTTTTGATAGACATTTGAGTAGTTTCCGGTCTGGGACCATTATGAATGGGGCTGCTGTGAACGTTCTTCTGCATGTTCTGGGGTGGATATATATACACATTCCTGTTGGCTCTACACAGAGAAGTGGGATTGCTGGGTTGTAGGGTAAATATATGTTCAACTTTAATAGATATTGCTGATGTGTTATTATATTTAATGGTGAGGCCACATGGGATTCCATTGTATTCATGCATCACATTTACTTATGTATGTAACCAGATTCATATTGGTGGCCATCTACTCTGTTTACAAGTCTTTCTATTACAAACAATAAAGGGACTGAATCAGCAGGAGGCTGGGACGTAAACTGCTCTCTCCCTGCTTAAATTAGGGCTCAGACCTGTCCAAGTTTGTGTAGCTTAGATGATTTTTCACCTGTCATGACATTGTTCATGCAAGAAAGAATAATTAGCCTTTGTCATTTCTCAGTGCAGTGGTTTTCATGATTATGAAGAAGAAAACCAAGTCAGGAGTCCACCTCCAGAATTAGAAACATCACTCCAGTCTCTAATTCTGTTCATCTGTGGAGACATGAGTGTAATGTCATCTCCCATTTGTACTCTTTACTCCAAGGTGCTGACAGTGACCTCCCAGCTCGAATCTTCAATATTACCTGTGCAAAACTTTGGTAAGGTGATCATTGAGCTTCATGATGCAAATTCCTATCAATTATATGCAATTTAAAATTTTTAATTTTTTATACTAGCCAATTCATTCACATGCTTCAAGAATCAAAACAACACAGAAAAGTATGCATTGCAAAGTCTTGTTCCCATCCTGTGCCTGGCTACCTTGTTCCCCACTTCACCTGCCTCGGTATGCAACCAGTTTTATTAACTTATTCTGTATCTCTCCAGTGTTCATGCAAATCTAAGTATATTCTTCTTTATTTCATCCTTTTTATGCAAAAGGTAGCATGTGACTTGTACTGCTCTGCACCTGTCCTTTTGATTTAACTCTATATTCTGGAGCCCCCTCCATATCAGAGCACAAGGGGCAACAAGGATCGGCTGATGTGTTAGGGAAGACATCAGACAGCTGCTACAGGCCAGAGAACTTAAAGACATGCACTCACTACTTTTTAGTTTTTTCCTTCCTTAATGTTTTCCAGCTTTCATATGCGCACAGTTTTACTGGAAGCTGTAACCTTATCGGAACCTTTTCTCAAAGAAAGGAAAAAGGATCACTTTAGCTATTTCTTTTTACTTTGATCTAGAAAAATGCTTTTGGGGTGCATTTTCTTACACTGGCTTGAGCCGATCATCTAAAGTTGGTCATAACAGAGAGTTCGTGTCTGCTTTTGGCTTCTTGAGTTACACTCCAGACTCACATCTTCCCACTGCCCCACCTCTCTGAGCTCAAGCACAATTCTCCACTGTGAGCTGGATGTTGCCACCTGACATTTCCACCTGAGCGCCTTGTCTGTGCCTGACACACATCCAGGCTCTGTGGATGCAGTGTGGTTGAGGAGATGAGGTTGTTTCTGATGTCCTGGAACTTACACTATAGTTGGGGAGATATAGAGCATAAACAAATAAGCAAACAAGAAAACTTCAGGTAATACTGAGCGCCGTTATGAAAACAAATCGTAGAGAAGGGACAAGAGACTGGCCACTTCAGATGTGACATCAGGTTAGGAGGGTCTTTCTGAAGAGGTGATGTCGAAACTAAGCCAGTCATGGGTGGATCAGGGAGAATAATATTTCAGGAAGAATAGTCTTTCATTTGAATTGGTGAAATGAGGGTGATGTGGGTTAGAAAAAAATGAAGTAGGTATGGCGGGAGCAAAATGAGCTTGTAGGGAAGTAAAATTCATCATCTTTCCTTCCAACTTGACTTGACCCTTACATTTCTCTGACCCTCTTAATGATGACACGAGTCTCCCAGAAGTCCTGTCAGGAACCCTTGCAGCCTCACACCCAGCTAATCACAAAACCTCTACACCAGTCCTTCCCTATTTCCACTGCCACCACCGTATGCCAGCCTCTACTGCCTCATACTCCTGTAAGGCTACACTGAATTTTACAAAGAAATAAACCATCAAAGTCATTGGAGAGAATGACTGTTTGACAGTAATTAAGCCCAAAGGTTTTGGTTTTGTTTTCACTGCTCTTACTGTGATAAGGTGATAACTTAGGTTATCACCTAGGCAAAAACAAAACAAAACAAACAAACAAAACAATAAAAAGCTAATCTCAAATAATCACTTCGGGACTTTGTGTGTTTTGTTTGGTGGCAGGTTGTTTTAATGGAACGAGGATCGAAAGAGAAGAACAGATGGGGAGTAGGAAGCCCCCAGCCCTCCCATGGTAAAAGGAGCACATTTGGCATCAAGTTGGGAACCTAGATTTGCACCCCCTTTCTCTTTCTAGGGGGTTCTCTGTGAGTATTCTGCAACAAGTGAATTTAAGTCAAGCAAATTAGAGTGGTTTTTTACATGATTTTTCTCATGTTATTAGCAATTCTTTATACTCGGTGGGCACTTGATGGAGGTTTGCTGATTAGATTTCACTTGTTCATTCAGTAAATATTTTACTGAGCACCTACTGTGTGCGAGGCAGGCACTGCTCCAAAGGTTGGCGATACACCAGTACCTGAGACAGACAAAAGTCCCTGTTCTCGGGAGTTTCCTTTATAGTGGAGCTTACATTTTTTAGAACAGTTGGGGGTAGTTTTAGTTCACTGCCTTCATGTGGGGATGATCCTAGGGAAGTATTTCCTTTACTTCAATTCTCTTATCTGTCAAAAAGTTTGATTAAGGCCTTGGGAGATCACTGATCTAGCTCCAGACTCAGACCTTATCAGCCAATGTCCTTGTTACTCTCTTTGAGCATTGTTTTTCTCATCTGAAAAATAGACATAATAATGCCTCATTAAAGGTATTGTATTAGATAAATTGCACACATATAGTACTGGCTGGTATACACCGAGTGCTTAATAAATGGCCACCCTTATTATTATTATGTGCTCTGTGGACATAATAAATATGTATAAAATATGGTTTCTGCCCCACTGGGGTTCAATATCTACTCAGGAAGCCAGACTAAAATGCAAGAAATAATCACTAGCAGGACCTGAGAGGATATAATTAAGTGGTTCAGTAAATTGTAGGGTGTTGACTATAAATGCCATAGGAATTCACAGGAGGAAAAGATGGATTTGGGCTGGTGGAGGGTTGGATTGGTGCCTGGCTTTGCAGGAGAGGTATAATGGAGGATTCACAAGGTCCTGAGGCCCCACGCCTGAGGACAAGGCAGGAGAGGCCAAGAAGTTGGCTAGATGGGATGGTAGAGTCCAGTCATAAAGGGCGTGGAAAGGCAGGCAATGGAATTTAGACTGGGTATGTAAAGAGAGAATGCAACCAGCCTTAGAAATCCCACTCAGGTCAATTTAGGTCAGGGGAGGAGAGGAGAATGAATACTCTCCATCTGAGTCCTCACCCTGAGGAGGGAAGGCTGGTTGGAGGTGGGGGTGACGGGAGGCTCTTAATCAGGGCTGGTGCGGAGAGATGTAGGACTCGCTTGACAATTCCCCACCATACCAGTCAGGGATTAAGTTGTGACAAGCACTTCAAAATAAGCAGTTTATTGTTGTTGTTGGTTTAAGTAGGCCCCTCGCCCAGCATGGAGCCCAATGAGGGGCTTGAACTCATGACCCTGAGATCAAGACCTAAGTTGAAATCAAGAGTCAGACACTTAACCAACTGAGCCACCCAGGCACCCCAGCAGTTCAGTTTCTAATGTTAATTTCAGGGTATAATGTAACCTACAAGTTTTAGCCCAGGAGGATGGCACATGCTATTTGGTTTGCCAGTTAGGGACAGGATATTATAACAGTTTTTGGCTGGAGCATCCAGAGAACAAATACAGCCTTTTGTGCTCTTTCCCACTTCTCTGCTACCTTTTCTTTCTTTTTTTTTTTAAGATTTTATTTATTTATTTGACAGAGAGAGAGAGCACAAGTAGGCAGAGAGGCAGGCAGAGGGAGAGGGAGAAGCAGGCTCTCCGCCAAGCAGGGAGCCTGATTCGGGACTCGATTCCAGGACCCTGGGATCATGACCTGAGCAGAAGGCAGCGGCTTAACTGACTGAGCCACCCAGGTGCCCACTCCACTACCTTTCTCAGGGAGCTGATGGTGGTGGTGGGGCTCAGGATGGTGACACTGCTTCTGTACTTTAAGGCCAAGTTCATGGTTTGGCCAGAGGATTCTTTGCTCCCTGCTTTCTACTCCCTCCTTTGTGTAGGAATAACCATCACAAACAGTGTTCACAAGACATACAATCAGGTATGCCTAATTGTCAAAAAGATCCTTTAAACTTAGCCTTCTTTAAGTCAAGAGGGCTCAAAGCATTTCATACACACTAACTCGGTAGTCTTCTTCTAAGCCTGGGAGGGGGCAGGTCACAAAATGAGGTTAGACAATCTGAGAGGGTTGGTTTTATCATAAGGGTTGGGAACTGGAGTGGAAAAGCATCAATATATAATAATCCAACTAAGGTATCCAGGTTGGGAAATCGTGTTCCTACTTTTCAGATTAAAAAATGAAAGCAGAGAGCAATCAGATAATCTGGATTTAAATCAGATAATCAGAAAATCCAGCCAAGGGAAAGGCCAGGCAGAGAAGCAGATCCCTGAAATCCTCCAACACATCCCACTACCAGGCTACAGTCTGAGTAGTCATAGGTAGGATGATGAAATCAGTCTAGTCAAGTGGTGGTAAATACATAGGACATAAAATTTACCATCCTAACCATTTTTAGTTGCACAGCTTGGCACATTGTGTACATTCACTTTGTACAAGCAATCTCCAAAATTCTTTTGACCTGGCAAAATGGAAACTCTGTACCCGATTAAACCAAGCTCCCTATTGCCCCCTCCCTGCAGCCACTGGCAACCAGAATTCTACTTTTTGTTTCTGTGAATTTGATTACTCTAGATATCTCATCCAAGTGTACTCAAATAGTATTAATCTTTTTGTGTCTGGCTTATTTCACTTTGCAGAATGTCCTCAATTCACATGGTTGAAGACTCAAACTCTATAAAAGAGCAAACGATGAGAGTCTCATTCCTGTCCCCCAGCCACCTAGCTCCCCTCCTTATAAGCCACTAAGGTCATTCCTTCCTTCAAGGTCTTTCGGCGTTGTTTACACATACACGTGCAAATGGTAGCATGCTAAACACGCCGTTCTGCAACTTACTTTTTTGACTTGACAACATTTCTTGAAGATATTTACGTACATGGAAAGAATACACACACATGCATACGACAGCACATGCACGTGGTATTGTTGTAAACCTGAATAGCTGAATGAGAGAGGGGGACTGGGACCCTGGCAGTCCCTTCTGGTTGTGCACACAGTGGGAGCTTCTTAGATATTCCTTGGGCATCTGATTAGTCCTCCTAACCACTCTGCTGGCTATTATGCTGCCTAGTCTGTCATCAAAATTCAAGAGAGGCAAAGGAACTTGGTCCAGATGACAGAGCTACTCGAGAGGAGGGGTCTGGTTTTAAAGTTGGTGTCATGCCGCAGCAACTTCTTGCTAGATCGGTCTCCAGAAGCAAGGGAAACAAAGGCAAAAATGGACTATTAGGACTTTATCAAGATAAAAAGGTTTTGCACAGCAAAGGAAGCAGTCGACAAAACTAAAAGACAACCGACAGAAGGGAGAAGATATTTGCAAATGACATATCAGATTAAAGGCTAGTATCCAAAATCTATAAAGAATTTATCAAACTCAACACCCAAAGAAAAAATAATCTGATCAAGCAACAGACAAAAGACATGAACAGACATTTCTCCAAAGAAGACATCCAAATGCCCAACAGACACATGAAAAAGTGCTCACCATCACTTGGCATCAGGGAAATACAAATCAAAACCACAGTGAGATACCACCTCACACCAGTCAGAATGGCTAAAATGAACAAGTCAGGAAACAACAGATGTTGGCGAAGGTGCAGAGAAAGGGGAACCTCCTACACTGTTGGTGGGAATGCAAACTGGTGCAGCCACTCTGGGAAATAGTGTGGAGGTTCCTCAAAAAGTTGAAAATAGAGCTACCTTATGACCCAGCAATTGCACTACTGGGTGTTTACGCTACAAGCGTAGTGATCCGAAGGGGCACCTACACCCCAGTGTTTATAACAACAATGTCCACAGTAGCCAAACTATGGAAGGAGCCTAGATGTCCATCGACAGATGAATGGATAAAGAAGAGGTGGGACACACACACACACACACACACACACACACACACAAAATGGAATACTACTCAGCCATCAAAAAATGAAATCTTGCCATTTGCAACAATGGAACTAGAAGGTGTTATGCAAAGCAAAATAAGTCAATCAGAGAAATACAATTATATGATCTTGCTGACATGTGGAATTTAAGAGACAAAACACAGGATCATAGGAGAAGGGAGGGAAAAAACAAGATGAAATCAGAGAGGGAGATGAATGATAAGAGACTCTTAAGCATAGGAAACAAACTGAGGGTTGTGGGGGAGTAGGTGGTGGAAGGATGGTGTAACTGGGTGATGGACATTAAGGAGGGCACGTGATGTAATGAGCCCTGGGTGTTATATGACACTGATAAATCACTGGCCTCTGTCTCTAAAACCAATAATACATTATATGTTAATTAAATTTAAATAATAATACATTTAAAAAGAAATAAATAATACAGGTAAAGTTGGTGCCATGCCTTCCTGTTGCAGTCTTCGCTAATGCTGTGTCTCTTGCCCGGAGTGTCCCCATCTGGTGTGTAGCAGGCCCTGTGGAGGCTGCTTGTTGCTCAGGCCAATGGCAGGCATTCTTCAGGCTCAGGCAGATTCTGGGGAGATTTGGAGCAGCTGGAGGAAGAGACAGACAAAAGGACAGTCCCACCTAGTATTCACAGACAGTGCTGAGGGTCCAAAATAAACTTCAAGTGCTTCCTTCTGTCTGGATTGCCATCCTCAGCATCCCCATCACAGCCCCCTGGCCAGCTTTGAAGAGTCCTGACCTCTCTCTCCACCCCTGGACTGATCCCTTCTCCTCCATCCCTCCTCCCTCCATGGCAGCCGCCCTTCCAGATTGACTTAGCTGTTTCTTTGTCTGCCAACAGAGGAGAGGAACTTCTTGGGGGTGATATTTGACATTGTTTGATGCTCACCTTTGTCACCCCAGCTCATCACTCAGAAGAGACCTGAACTGAAATCTCTCACATGACCCAACAGCATGTAGACAAGCACAGGAACCAAAGACAAAGCCCAAACATCAGGTCAGGAGGTGAGCAGCAGGTGGGGGGAGGGGGGAGTGCAAGAGTCCCAGCGGACTTGGGAAGAGAGGCCTGGGGTCCTCCTGAGGGGTGGTGGCCCTGTATTCATGGGTGGTCAGGGTAGGTTAGAGGAAAAGGGTCAGTGTAGACCATGCCTCAAGGTGGTGACTCAGACCCCACCTTTCCTTAGAAGTCCCTCCTGCCTGCTTCAACCCCACAGACCCCTGGTTTTTCTCCAACCAACGTAATCTCCCTGTATGTCCTCACAGATGACCTTGCACTTCTGGGAGATGACTTTTGAATTGGATCTTGTCTTCCAAGTAATAGTAATCTACCCTCACATAGCACAGACTATGTGTCCAACACTGTTTTAAGCCTGGAGATACATTCAAGTATTTAATCTTCACAGTAACCCTATATAAAAGGTGCTATTTTTATATCCTTTCTATGAAGAGGAATCGAGGCACAACATGGTTAAGGAGGTTGTTCAAAGTCACACAGCAGTGGGCCCAGATTCAAGCCCAGGCACTTTGGCTTCAGAGTCTAGGCTCTTAACCATTCTGAGTGGGATGGAAGCCCCTTAGAGGCCACAGCCCCATCTACTCGCCGGCACCCAGGGGCCCTAGCACAGCTGTCGGAATCCCGCATCGCCCACACAACAGTGGGCAGTAGGACGGCTGCGTCAGAACCGCCTTCTGCATTAGGACCCCTTATGGGTTTCATGGCCCAGGCCACTTTTGGGTGCAGACTGCAACTGTCCTCTCACCGTCTTCCCCTTTCTGCCACGCTCGCCCGGTTACTCTCTCGCAGCGAGGGAAGAGCAGCGGGCTCTTTCTCCTGGGACTGTTGGCGCTTCAGTTTGCTCTCCAGGAAAGATGTGCTCGGAGCTGTGCAAGTCCATGTCATCTGCCACCTGGAAGTGGACGCCACACTGAGGGTGACCTAGCAGGTAGGCTTTCCCAGGGCCCCAGTTATGAAGGGGGGGGGTGCGGGAACTGGGACGTACTATTTGCATAGCCTTAGACAGGGGTGGGGGGGTAGAGGAGTGGCGGGTGGTCAGGGAAGCAGGAATTTAGCTTCACAAACAGGTGGGGATTTACACAGTGAATGACTGCCCTCATTCACTTAGGGTTTCTGAGGAAGGAGGGTAAGTGAGAGAGAAGCAAACAAGAGATGGACCTCCTAGGGCAACTTGAATTAAGCCTTGGGTAACAGAAACTCTGACCAGTTCCTTCTCCCAAGGCGTAGTACAGCAGAGTTTTTTCTTGTGCGCTGGGCATTTGGGCTTTGATTTGTATCAAGTACAGAGTTTTAGTGCTGGGAGTGGTGTTGTTGTTTTTAAGATTTTATTTATTTGAGATTGAGAGAGAGCACAAAGGGAGAGGGAGAGGGAGAAGCCGACTCCCCACTGAGCAGAGAGCCCAATGTGGGGCTCGATCCCAGGATCATGAGACCAGGACTGGAGCTGAAGGAGGATGCTTAACTGACTGAGCCACCCAGGTGTGACTCTCACGTGGAAGCAGGTCATGGCATTCTACTGTCATGAAGGCGGAAACCAGCCCTAAACACTACACAGAGGACACCAAGTTTCTCACTTAGCCACCTAATGCTGGGGCTGGCCCAGTCACTCCTGCACACCCTAGTCCCTCAGAATTGAGTTAGGGTGATTTATGCCACGTTAGAAGTAAAGAGGCTGCTTTTAGTTATCACTCTGTTCGCCTCCTGTGGGGTGGCCAGCTGGTGGAACGTCCGTGTGGGCTCCTCAGGTTTTCACACTGATTTGCAAAGGCTCCCACTGACCCAAATGTCATAGCTGGTCTGGAATTTGAAGTTGAAATTCCTTGATTCGGGTCAACTCTCTTGTGCAAACCAAACCTGATGACAGTCTCCACAGAATGAGTAAGTATGAGCTCTGATTCTAAAACGACATGACAGATCTTCAAACAAAGAAATTAGAACTCGCATAGCTGTAGTGGTCACCTGTGAGGTCGACGCTGACGGTTGTCTTGCTCACAACGGTTTCAGACTCTTTCTCTGCCAACTCCAGAATGTACGGTGCATTCTTTTTGCAACCCTGAGAAGTAGCAAAGGCTTTTTTTTTTTTTGAAGGTGGGTTTAAATGTTGGAAAAAGTCAAAAATAATGCAGAGCCAAGTCTGGTGAATCAGGCCAGTAATCAAGGTGGATGATACCATTTGATACTTGAAGCCAAAAGGCATAATTATGAAGTCATGTGTCTAACATCCCTCCTGGACTAGCCCTGAAGACCTCCGAAAAGAAGAGGATGGGCTGTTTTCAGCAGTCACAGCTTCCCACATTACTGATACCAACTTCGGGAGGCCACTGTTTACTTGGCCAAATAGGTTGTGAATTACTTATATATATATTTTAATCAGTCTTCTTAGTTGAAATCATATGCATTTATATAAAAACACCTCCTCTTAAATAACCATGTGATTTTTGTTGGCATATAAGCTTATTACCTAGCACTGTTTTTCCTGTATTTATCATAAGCCATTAATTTATTTCAATAGCCCCTACCATTGCTCCTGAGTTTTTCTTGGCAGCAGCCCAGTTCCTGAATGTACTGCTGAGCATGGAGCAAGTAGTTTATCATAACAAGGGGCTGGGATTATTGTTGAGAAAAGCAGAGGGAGGTCACATCTGCACCTCCGCTCAGGCCAACAGAGGTGCAGACGAGAAGATGGAATTTGCTTTGGGCTTCTTTTCTGTCTAGTGCAGGCTTTCCGGGGCCGTCACCCTGTGCTGCTCTGTTCACGGTGGTTTCCTGAGTCCTCGCCTGGGCCTCCCATTAGGCTGGGCACTTCAGAAGGTTTAACAAGGAGGGGAACCGGGCTGTCACCCTGGAGGGAAGGGGAAGAAAAGGCAAGCGCTATGAAGGAGGTGCAGAAGATGCCGCAGGGTTATCTGAAGGGAGGGATCCCACAGGGGAGACCGGAGAAGAGGCCCCGAACGAGGTGACTTGTGAGACCCAGCCGGCAGGGGCGGAATCTGCGGCCCCCCTGCCCTTCCTCGGAGAGGGAGAGCCCAGTCCCCGCCAAGCCCTGACAGCTGGGCCAGGTCTGCATCTGGGATTACAGCATTAGGTGAGAAGTTAATCACAAACATGAATCAGCCTCGTTGCTTCCTTCTTGGCTTGGCTCCTGAGCTCTGCTGGGGGGGGGGTGGGCAGGGCCCCTGGCTGCATGTACAGGAAGTCCTACTGGGGGGAAACAGGAAGCCCGCCGGTTCTCACCAGGGCCCAGCCGTTACCTGTGTCTGAGATTCCGGGGGGATTGACGACGCTCTCGGGGGCGAGAATCCCCTTGGCGTGGCTGCCAGGAAGGACTGATTCATGGCCCCGCTGACTTACTTGGTTCCACCCAAGCTCACCGGGCACTCTTACATTTCAGGGGACCCCCCCAACCCCCACCCCAGCTCCGCCCAGACGAGGTCAGACACCCTTTTTTAGCTAAGGTGGTAGTTCTCTCTCTTTTCCTTCAGCCCTGGTGGTCAGTTTAGATAGAAAACCCACTTTTTGTCCAAACCAGCAGGACCGGGTTAAGCCAGTGTTTCTGCCAAAAGCGCCTCCCTCCCCAACCCACTTTAGGAATGTCCCACACCCTCAGCTGCCCCGCGTTCCCTCGCATTCTTACTGCTTCAGCTCTAGAGGGCCCACTTACAGCCTGAGATTGGCAGGGCGTCTGTCACTAGGAAAACTGGTGACAGCGTCAGTGTCCTTTGTCTGGAACCCCCTGGCGCTCTGTTTACAGATTTGATAAATGCCTCTGGTTGTTGTCTCCATGCCGACCCTACAGGGAAGTCATCGAGTGAACGCTGTGCTTGGCTCAGAGTCATGCCATCATGAAATATTTTCCTTCCTTCTGAATTCCGTTTGCAAAACCCTCCGTTGCCAGCAGGTCTTTACAAAGAAAAGGCCTCCGTGTCGTCAGAGGGAAGTTCTCACCAGAATCTTAGTAAATCTCAGTAGGTAGCTGGGACTGCGAAGTATTTCATTTCTTTGTTTCTTTCATTTTTCAAACGGCATTAAAATTACTGCATACATGTAATTAATCAGAAAGCTTTAGTGACTTTGACTTCATAGGTCATTACACAAGCCTACAAACGTTTAAGAAATTCTGTTTAGCTCTTGAGTTTGAATGTCCCATCTATTTATGTAGCAAAAGGAGTCTGATTCTTTTTTTTCTTCCACCCCAAGCAAGTTTCATCTGGGAAACTAGGCACTAGGGAGTGCTAGAACCAACAGGGTTTCCTACTATCAAAACCTAAAGCAAGTCAGTCTCACCACTAGCATCAAAACAAAAGTGTATTTTGGCAGTTTGATCCAGAAAGGAGAACTTGCAAAGGGGGTGGGATGGTCCAGAATATAGTGAGACGGGTTGATGGAGACGGATTGGGAGAGGACTGAGAAGGAATGGGAGGAGCATGAGGGAAAGGCATGAAAAGCATTTGAGGAGCTGTTCTCCCTTCCTAGTGAATTGAGTGCCCTCAGGAAAGGGTCAAGATAACGTGTGCGACCAGACACCAGTGTGTCCTTTGAGCCTGGACAAACATACACCAGAGGTTATACACACACCATACCCTCAAAGTCAAAGTCACTTGTTATCAACAAAGCCCACACTCACATCTGGGCAAAGGCAGAGAGATCGCACACAGACACCCGCGCACACCCTCACCTGAGACATGAATAAACAAGCATGCTGTCCAAAGCTGTCGCCTCCATCTCTAACAGACCACAGGGGTCTCCCCTCAGGCTTCTCCCAGTGTCTTTCAAAGCGAATTGATCTCTGTTTTGACTTTCAACCCATGAACGCGTTAGCAGACCAGCCCAGGCTGGTTTGCCAGGCTGTGGGGTCGGCATCCTTAGGTGGGAGAAGGGGCTTGGTGGCCAGGAGAGCTGGTGCAGCGGGTGTGGAGATGGGGTGAGGGCTTGGGGGATCGGCACCCACACTTATGAAAGTCTCTGTGCCTCATGAGCACAAGGCCAACCTCAGGACCCCAATTCAGGAAGGTCCCCCTGGAAGCTGGCCCCCTTGTGCTGTAGCTGCCTTGGCCTCAGCACTGGGCAAGCTGGCTGGGGCACACTTGGTAATGACGTTGGATGGGGAGGTTGGACGGTTACGGGAGTTTCCAGCTTTCAGATGAGACTTGAGAAGAGGCCCCTGGGAAATTGAGGTCATGCTGGATTCTTAAAAAACCCTGTGGCTTGGCCAACTTCTAACCCAAATTCTTCTTATTCCTGCCCACCTGAGAGCCCGAAGAAGGGCCCTTGGAATGAAGCCCATCTCAGGTGCAGTGGTTTCGCATTGTTCAACAGCTGAGGCATTCCAGCCGAGATGTAACTGTCTTTCCAGGTAAATGAATGAGATTTTTTGGGGAAATGTTTCAGAGTTCCCTCATACTGATTCAAGGGAAACAATTAGTCTTTTAATTCTGAAGGATGGTTTTTAAAAATAGTAATGGACATTTCTATTCAGAAAATAGAAGTAACTTTTTGAATTTTTCAGCCAGTTTTCCAAATACTTCCCACTTATTCACCTGGTCTTTAGACGCAAAGTACACACTTAAGTGCCCTCATTTACAGCAAACTAGATACACAGACGCCCCCCCCCCACTCCCCCCTTGAAGGACTGGTGGTGCAGGGAGCCAACGTGTCTTGAAGATTCACGTTCAAGGAAATATCCGAGTAGACTAAATGGTGTGCTGTTCATAGCCTGCCAGCAGCTTTTACCACCGATTTACCCATCCAGGAACTGCTCAGTAGTGGGAAAGGAACAATATTCCACACGTAGGGAATCAGAGGCCTTTCCAGAGAAGCCAAAATGCTTATCCACCAAGGTAGCGATCTGGTGCCAGTAACTGAAAGGAGACCTCAGTCCTGACAAAAATGTTGTAGAATGTTCGGTACAAAAGTGATCCGCTAATGGGCCTACAACCCCCAGAAGACCCAGAACTTTTTCAGATGCACAAAATGCAACCTGAACGGCACAGAGCTCCATCCTCATCCAAAATTTATAACCCAATCAATCCGTTCCATATGTTTCTGCAATTGGAAGGGACGTTTTGTGTGTTTCAGTGTAGAAAAAGAGAACTCGAGGATGCAGGGAAGAGGATTACCAATGGAGAAAGATTCATGAAGAGGCAGGAAGCTAGAATCAAGACCAAGAGCAAGGACTGGTCATAAACAGGGGGAAGGCGGCTTCTTTGACTGTCCCACAAGGGGAGCTGGAAAGCAAAGGCCAGCTGCCTGGGGGTTGGTAGATTGGTCAGGAGCAGAGGACTTGGAGGCTGTACACATCACATCCACTTCTGCATGCAGGCAAGAGTTCTAGATTCCCCTGAGTACTTTTGCAGGCACAGAACTGGGACTTCACAAGGGGGAAAGAACAATGGTGAGCCGTCAGGGCTCTGAAAGGAGCAAGGTTATAGGACAAATTCCTTACATTTTATATTGAGGGGTTTTTGTTTTCTAAACTTTTGACTTTGGAGTGTTTAGAGTTAATCAGAGAAGCTGGAAACCATTCTGGGTATGTCATCTCATAGACTGCCCAGAGAAGCCAGGTTGGGTAGATTCTGGGGCAAGAGACCCCAGTCCAGGCAAGTCTCTAGGGGCTGTGAGGAGCAATCAGCCTGGGCCTGGGTGTAATGCCTCGTGCTCAGTCAGGAAAGATGCCAGGGGGAGCTGCTGCCTAACACATACTGTGTTCTACCCGGAAACGTCCCTTAAATGTGAATATGCAAATGATGCCCTTCCTCTATCAGTTTCAAAATGAAATCATATATACCCAGTTTGTTTCAAACGAGAGCTCCTTGCACTTGGGGTTTATTTTTACAGTGCTTCTCACAGACCAGGTCCAGAGCAGTCACATAATAAAAACTCACCGAACAGATAGATTAACAACCGCCTGAAATAGTTAAGTCCTTGTAGAGTAAAAATGGGGAAATAATTTGGAAATAATTTGGAAAGTTCATTGAGTTAACCCTTAGGGATTAAAGGGTTAATTTCACATTTGAATTAAGGACTTTAAACCCTTAACTCCATCACACACGCCCTGTTAATATCTTGCTTACATAGCCCTTCAGATAGTTTTTTTCTATGCATATATGCTTTCTTCCTCCCATTTTACAGGAATGGAATCAAACAGCACATCTTACCCTGTGAGCTGCTGTTTTTCTCTTAGCAGTACATGGTAGACATCCATTTCCGATGTCAGTATTTTAGTTTGCAATACTAGATAGTGATGGTGGATGATGTGGGTAGCCATCAGACCACTGCCCAAGTTGAGTATGAGATGCTAAGAGAAGGGAAACTATGGGAAACTTGCATTTAAGGGGCAGGCAGAAGAAGGAGGACCCACAAAGCACTGGACAGTGGGCCAACAAAAGGAGAAAAAAGCATGGAGAAATCTATCACAGAAGTAAAGAAGGAGGAAATTTCAAGGAAGAGAAATTAGCTGGGGGCCCACATGCTGCTGAGAGATTTCAGAAGTCAAGGGCTGAGAGGCTGAATCTGATTCAGCAAAAGGGAAGTTGCTCACTTGATACTTTGCCACTGCCTCAATTCCCTCATGTTATGAAATGAGGAAAGAGATTCTTGTTCTACCAGCTGGACAAGAGCATTCCTTGTGATGGTGTGAAGTTTGTGCTTTGAAAGAGTATTCGCTAGAATTGCATTTCACTGCATTTAAGAGAAATCAAAATACAAAGTCTCAACCAAATGGATTCTATTTTGCTTAGTTAAGTTTTGAGGCAAGCAATCAAGAGCTGTTACAAATGTTCAAAGTAGGTATCAAGGACCCACAGACCTTTGGCTGCTTATCCACCATTCTTTGTGTGAGGGCTTCATCCTCATGGTTGCAAGGTGGCTGCTCTGCCTCCAGCCATCATTCTAACCAAGAAGAGGACATGCAAATTTCCCATCTTATCTGAGTCTGTCTGTGTTAATCAGAAGTCCCATCCTGTCGACTTTGCTTACAGGTCATTAGCTAAAACAGGGTCACCTGGCTGCTCCCGTGTGCGGAGGAGGCTGGGAATGTGAGTATTTTCACCTGAGCACATTGCCAGCCATTTCTTCTGGCAAGGAAAGAGAGAACGGATACTGGGGAAGCAACCGGCAATATCTTCAGTGGGGTGATTATGTGAGAAAGGTTAGGCTCGAACATAACAGCATGTAGCCTGCTTAGATTTATTACTTTTCTTTGTGAGAGACAAAAATATTAAAGCAATCCATTTGATTCTAATTCTAACGGGAAGTAAAGAATAAATCACTCTCAGCCCGGGGCTAGTTTTCCCTCCTAAAGGGGGGCAGTTAGAGGGATCCATGTCCCCTAAACCTTTGTGTTACAGCCCTTTTGGTTTTACTGACTGGGCCCTCATATTTCTTAAAATTAAATTCCACCTTGCAAAAGTAGTTGGAAAAATCTGAGCACAGCAAGTTGCTAGGAGACACGAGGGGCTTTATTGGGTGAGCTGCCCGGGGCCTGCATGGCTGATTTTTTTCTCTCCTAATGACAGATATGCCCGAAACCTGTTTAATCTCCAAAGCTTGTGGCGGTGGGCAGAGTTTCGGCTCCCGGCGGAGGGAGATGCCCCCTCACAGGCTGCGGCAAGTTCCGCGGGAGGGCGGCTGCCGCTTCTCTAAGGTGTAAAGAGAAGCCAAACTGCTGAAGCAGGGAGGTTTTCCCACCTTCCCTCCCTGCTGGAGCAGCTCGGTTCTCTCCAAGAACCCCCTGCGCTCACCCTGTTCAGGCCTTCTGCCCCCCGGGGGTGGCCGTTCTCCCACCAGCGAGCTGCTCGGAGAAGGAGCCTGGGAGGCGACGTGTAGGTGCCAGGATGGCCCTGCTGGTCGTCCAAGCCCCCGCCACGTTTCGGCCCCGTCTCTCCGCCCCCCACACTGCGGGAATGACACGGTTGTTGGCGGACCAGGGCGCCTGCCAGATGCTCGTGGAAAGGAGCAAGTGCTTTCTGGGACTGGGCCCCACGCAAGGGTAGCCGAGCAGGGCTCCGTGAGCGCGCCAGACGCGGGCGGCCGGGGGCCGGACCGGATTATTTCAGGAGGACCGGGTGTGCCCGCTCCTGGTCAGACAGCAAGAGGCAGAGTCGCGTAGGGGGATCTTCGTTCCCGCGCGGCCCTCGCTGCCAGGCGCCCTCCTGCTGCAGATGAGCGATGGCTCTGGGGAAGTTCCATCCTGTAATTCATTTCAGCAGGATCAACAGATCTCCCGCTCTGGAAGATTCGGCCCAGAGCACCAGGCACTGAGAATCTGCATGGGGTCTCGGATGTCCACGGGAGACAGGGAAGAAAGACCAGGAGTCAAGCGACGTGAGATGCGGCCGGCTCTGACACCGAAAGACCGTCGGACCTGAGTAAGTGACTTCATCTTGGTCTCTCATCTGGGGAGTGATTTGTGTTTTGTAGGGCCCTGAGCGCTGCACAGGTTTTTAGAGTTTTTAGACATTTGATTTAAATTGCATTAAAGGTTTTTTTTCCCAATTATATACATAAAAAAGAGACACAATCGGGTATGACATGTGCCAAATTTTAACCCACTGAAGACTGTCCGTGTGTTCATTATAATGCCATACAAACACCTCTTTGTAGGTATACCTTGGAATAAAGCTGTCTTGCCATTTGTGTAATGGAAGAGTATCCCGGGGTTGCAAGGAAAGTTATCATAAAAAAAACTCTGGGTTATGGACACTGGAGAGGGTATGTGCTATGGTGAGGGCTGTGAATTGTGAAAGACTGGTGAATCACAGACCTGTACCCCTGAAACAAATAATACATTATATGTTAATAAAACAAAACAAAACCCCCCAACTGTTACCATGTGTAACTACTTATCTGAATGAAGGTTTTTCTTCTTCTCAGTATTGTGCCACCAACTAGTCCAGGCATAGACTGGTTGCAGAGGCACACGTGACTGCTTCTAGCCACCTAACTTCATTTTGACGGTTATTATACTTATTGCATAACCTGTAATTTAACTTCTTTTTGACTTCAAAATGTATTCGTCTGAATAAAATACTGCTCTTATTTTCTGTGTAGGCATTCTAATATGGCTAGTTTACTAAACAGTTTGAAAATCATTAGAGCAGGGGTGCCTGGGTGGCGCAGTTGGTCAAGCGTCTGCCTTCGGCTCGGGTCATGATCCCAGGGTCGTGGGATCGAGCCCCATGTCGGCCTCCCTGCTCTCGGTGGGAGCCTGCTTCTCCTCCTCCTCCCCACTTGTGCTCTTTCTCGCTATCTCTGTCACTATCGTGCTCTGTCAAATAAATAAAAAAATCTTTTAAAAAATCATTAGAGCAGAGGCTGCAGAAGGGGCCTATTGCTTTCTGAGTTTTGGTGGCTGAGGGCCCAGCTGTGGGTCAGGCAGTCACCAGGATAGGGTCCCGCAGGACATGGGCAGCCGTGGGTAGAAGAGGTTGGGGACTGCTGGCTAAGGAAACCTTGCATATATCAAGGGCTCATTAACTATTTGCTCACTGGCAGAGCCAAGCCTTGGAAGGGGATGTGGGTCAGTTCTAGATTGCTAGAGATTCGGGAGCCCACAAATGGCCATGGGCAAAGACAAGACTGTGGCCTAGACAGGCAGTGAGCACATCACACTTGTTGCTGAAAAGTGGTTGTGGGGTAGGGGGTGCAGTGGGGGGAAAAAACAAATTTTGGGACTATGAAGAGAAACCTCCCAGTGGCTAAAGCTTGGTCCTTAATCCTTGCTGCTGATTGTAGAAAATTGTCTGTATAGGACTTGAGGCAGACTTGCTGTCTGTTCAGCCAGGAAAACCCAGTTGCCTGCTGCCAGAGTATTTGATTCCCCTACCCTGGGAACCGCAGAAAGCACAAATAATCCCCCGTCATGGCCCCTTCATTCACAGAGCAGGCAGTTGTTCTCATACTGTATAGGAATCATCTGGAGAACTTGTCAGCCTCCAGATTTCTGCCTCCTCCCTCACTCAGAGATTCTAATTTAGTAGGTTTAGCAAGAGGCCTGAGAATTTTCATTTCTCACAAGCTCTCAAGACTAATACCACTGATCGCTGACCAGCACCAAGTAACACTGGTGCTGATGAGACACTACCTCCTCAGCATCACTCAGGGGGCCACAGAAGACAAAAGAGAAGCCTTCTTTCATCATTGTGATCTGCTGGAGGCTTAAAGAGAAATCTTCAGTTGGGACCCACAGAGAATGGAGGAGAGAAATCACAGGGACATGGAGAAATAAGGCAGGGTCCTGGCCTTTGACCTTTATTCCATATAGTTGTCTACCCCAAGAACAAAATGAAGATAAAAAGGTCAGGTCAAGAGCAAACTCTTGCAAAATGAGCATAATAAGTGAGAGAGAAAGCACGAGTGCTCGCAAAGCATTCTCAAGGTTGGAGCTAACAGGCATGGTCATCTGAGCAACGCGATGAGGCACTTTCTTGGAAGTTCTATTGAGAGGAGGAGCGTTCATATGATGTCAAGGGCCAATCTTACCCATTGGTTCCAAAGAGAGCCAGAATTTGTCTATTCACAGACCACGCCCTCCCTCCATTTTCTTTATACTTCCTTATTATTCCTACAGTGAATACCTTTCTTTGGCCAAAGAGTTTTGCCATGATGTCCCCCTGCCCCCATCGCTGGTTTAAAAAGATATGCTATGGGCATAATGGGATCGCATAAGCAGCTACTATCCTTTGATGTAGCAGCCGAGGAGGAGAAGGCTCAGGACAGATCTTTCGCCAACATGGTGGTGAGTGTAGCTCTGTCATTTTCAAATTTGCTGCTAAAGTCCCATCCTCAACTTTTTGAAAGAGACAAACAGATGTCCTACAGTGAAGGGTGCTGTGTGTGGTGGCTACAGTTGGGGAAATCATATGACTCATTTGTATAAACTTATGAAAGTATTTTCTTTCCCTCGTAATGTGGCCATAAGCATTAATTAAAGCAACAAAGTCTATGTGTTTGGACCTATAAAATCTTCATAAGCAGCCAAAGCAAGAGGAAAAACTGTTGAGCATTTGGAACTTTAAAAATGCATTTTTGGAATGACCCTGTTGGAATCGAATATATTCTTTTTCTTTAGCAAAGTTGGACTCCAAAAAGGAAAACAAAGACTTAGACGTAAACCAAATTGCTTTTAAGAATTATCCTGTGGCAAGGTTATTTATTTTGCTTGGAGGAACCAACATAGAATGTATTTGCACTGAGTGATCCGTATTTACATAAAGTAGAGCTAGTACTCAATTAAAAAAATAGCACAAAACTCATGTAAAGTCAGTGTTAGGAACCAAGAATACATTTTCTTGTGGAAAAAAATTGTGATACCTAGTGAAAAAATGCTGGGATGGACACACATAAGACTAGACAGCCCGTGAGGAAGCTGAAGAGTGGGCCAAAGGATGCTCACTTGAGTTATGGAGCTTGACCTTATGAACAAGGACTGTGGGGACAGGGGACTAGCAAAGAAAAATGACACTTCCATCTCTGTTGGATGCCTGAGTGTTGGAAATGGGATGTTTTATTTCTTCAAATAAATGCATTTTTATTGAGTGTCCTGTGTGCCACACAGCATGCTGGGTGAAGGGATGTGATGAACAAGACAGAAAGATCCCTGCCCTTGGGAGCAAATATTTTCATGGGCAGCATAGATGATTTAATAATGCATTACAAGTGGGAGCTCCTGAAATCACTGGAGCACCTGACTCAGGCTTGAGGTATGAAGGAAGGCTTTCTAGAAGAAGTGATATCTAACATGAAACCTCAAGAATGAATAATGATCAGCTAAATGAAGGGCTCAGTGGGTCAAGGGGGAAAGGGCATTCTCTAGCCAGAGGAATCTGTGTGGACAGAGTCCCCAGGACATGAGACATCAGGCTGGTGGGGGGAGGGGGAGAATGTGGTGGGTTCCATTTTGGAAATGTTGACTGACAGATCAGTGAGATGTAGGTTGTCCTGTAGACAGTTGGCTAGGAGCGTGCAGTTCAGGAAGGCGGCCTGGGCTGAGAGTCCAGACATGGGAGTCCTCTGCGTGTGGGTACTGAGAGGGGAGCCAGTTGCCCAGGGACAATAGAACCAAAGAAGCCAAGAAAAAGAGCCAAGAGAGCAGAAAAAGGTCACCAGGGTCGAGGGCTTTAGAAAAGTCATATAAGCCAAGAGCAAAAGTTTCTAGTGCATTTCATCATGATGTCAGTAGTGATTTGGGTAAGAGCAGTGTCATCGTGGGGAGGTGTATCACGGGGAAGTGGGCAGAAGAACAGTGAAGAGGAGAGGAAAGAGTAGAAGGTAAGGGCATGGAAGCAAGAAGTGCAAGCAACTCTTGCCAGAAGTCTGAGAGAGGGGGCAAAGCTGGAGTGGGAGGTGGGTTTAAGGAGAGTACTTTTTGTTGGTTTAGATGGCGAAACAGATTAAATGAACCAGTGAAGAAAGAGGCTGAAGATGCTGGAGACAGCAGGAAGGAGCTAGAGTGAAGTCTTTGGGAAGGCAGTGGAGGTGGGATCCAGCAGGCAGAGGACTTAGCCCCAGCTGGAAGGATGTGGAAGATGTGGGTAGTTCAGAGGGCTGGGTAGGGCAGGCATTGTGGAACTGGTGAAGGAAAGCAAAAGGGAAAGAGAGGCTGGTTTTGAGGTTTGAGGAGAGGGGAGGGCTGCTCCTCAAATCCCTTTGCATGTCTCTTTCCTCAGCCCTCCAGGGTCTGAGTGCCTACCTGCTGCCTTTATCATCAAGCTGTGTCCTTTCCTCAGCCCTCCAGGGTCTGAGTGCCTACCTGCTGCCTTTATCATCAAGCTGTGTCCTTCCATCCTTACCTGCCACTTAGCTCCCTTTACAGATCATCAACATTTCAGCTTCTCAATCTAGCTTATGAGGTGTCAGAGGGAAGCAATCTGAACAAATTTATGCTCAAGTCAAAGTGACAGATGGCTCATAACCCTATATGAACCATTTGCATTTCCGTGGAAAGGATCTTATTCACCTAAATAAACCTCCTATTCAAGGGTTTTTGTGTAGAGGAACAAATACAGTGAATGGTTTTAGGCAGTGGGCCAGGATAACTATCTGGAGTCTGCCTCCAAGGGTACCTTTTATCCACAAAGCAATCCAAAGGACAAAAGCCAAGGAAACAGAAAAGCCTGCGGAGGAGACTTTGTGTAGACAGCTTCCGGATGTGAACGGAACAAGATGCCCGGAGCACGTTTCTGTGTGCTGTCCCAGCTCAACCTCTGCCAGGACCTGGAATGTCCTGGAGTCTAGAGATTGTGGCTCCAGAAACAACCAGTCCAATGAAAGCCAGCGAGCATGGTGAGCCTGGCTTCCACAGAGCACACCAGCTTCCACTGTGTTAGGCGGCACACAAAAGATACAAAGCAAGGCACCGGTGACAGTTAGAATTGACCTTGCAGACGGTGCCCAGCGATGACCGTGGTAGTAATTTGCAATAGGTCAGCGCAAAAGTGCCCTTTATTTCATCATTTGTTACTGCAGCCTGGGGCATTGGAACTATTCAGACGTGTTGGGCCTGAGAAGTCTTTACACCTATCTGTGAGCTGTATACAAAACGGGGGAGGGGTGCCCCCTATTCTTTGGGCCCCAGGGGTGTACTAGCACACATAAAAACTCCACTTTTAATGACCCTGAAGTCTATCAGCTTATGTACTCAGATGTGGAGTTAAAGATCTTTGCAGTTTGAATCAGAAACCAATTTTTAAAAAATTGTATTGATTGTGCGTGTGTGGGTGTGTGTGTGTATTAAAGGAAAACATGCTCATTGTGGGGAGCTTGGAAAACAAAAAGAGGCCCAAAGACAAAATGAAAGTTATCTATGATTCCAGGTCCCAGGGATCATCATGGGAGTCTCTTTTGATCTGTTTCATTTTAGCCTTTTACATCTGTCTGTCCATCTTTCTGGGTCTCTGTGTCTCTCTCTGGCACCCTCTCTCTCTTTCATTAGGGATCATATCTCTACGTGATGGTGTATCCTGCCTTTCACTTAACTAAATCAGGAAATGTAAAAGCAGTAACAGAACCTCTTTATTTCCACATTTTCTCCTTGATTTCTGTCTGCCTCTTTCCCTGCCCCTTTGCCAGTTGTCTTTATTTTGGAGTATTTCCATTTTTTTATCAAAGTTCGATTCAAAATATAAAACAGTTTATGCTTTCTGAGTTTTATTTCCTCCCTACACTTGTTAAAATAGACCAGTAAAAAGAACAGTTTTCCAGATTATGATAGATCCCCCTCCAACTATATAACTGGTTCAATTTAGAGTCTTAGGATAATGATCTGCCACCATATGTGGGTTATAACTTGAGGTTTGCATAAAAATGTGTCTTGGATTAAGTGACTTTGCCGCAGTACCGGCTCACTGGCTTGCTTCGAGGAAGTTAAATAGGCCTGACTTTTGTCTGCTCCAGCCAGTGGAGCTTTCTGATGAAGGCAAATAAAACAATCGGTTAGGGCCACGGCTTCAGGTGTGGGCTCCTACAGCAGAGGTGTGCTCCGTGTTCAAGAAGCTTTTCTACAAGAGAGGCATAATGACTTGGAAAGCAATGATCTTATTTAAGCCTGACACTCGTCTGGGGAGCTGAGGTCAGCCACAAAGTCATTGGGAAAAAAAGGAGTAGTCTGCCATAGAAAGCAGTTTCTTGGGGGGTAGGGAGGTCAGTCTGAACAACTTTGCTTTTGAATCGAGTGACCTCCCAAGACCATGAGCCCGTGTTGATTAAACACAGAGCAAACCTCGGGGACAGGACCGCCCCTTTCCCTTCCAGTCACTCCCATTTCTAAACAAAAACAAAAACAGGAATGCTTTCGGCTGAGTTTTCCAAAGCCAGTGCCCTCCCCCCAAAACAGTAACTGTCTGTTACTGCTTCTGCTTGGATTATTTTCATTTGGGTTGTGTTTTTCTGACCGAAGGCCAGGCCCTTGTCTTTGTGTATTTGTAAAGTGCCATGTGTACTTACCAGTCTTCAGAAATTGCAGGCAAAACCGGGAATGCAAGAGACACTGAAAACTCAAACCTTGTAGCTTTTCTGAACTGAGAGTTTGCCCAAGAGCTGCAATGGAGTATTTTTATAAGGCTATCTTGAAACATGCTAATTTCAAGAACCTAAGCGAAGTCTACATCCGCTGAGTATAAAACTGTTGGCAGGTGCTCGTGTGGTCTGTTCTGATGCCGTGTTAAGGAGCTGTCGTTCTCCGGTCGCTATAGAAGGGAGCATGTCCTTTCTGGCGAGTGAGCCTCACGACGATTTCAAGACAACGATGGTTGAGTTTAGACTTCAGGCTGCCCTCTCGCCTCTTTGGTGCCAGCCTCCTAGAGATCCAGAAGTTCCTTGGGCATGATGCTTCTCATCTCATGACAGGCATCTGGCTCTACTCAACTTGCAGAATTTAAGAGCCGCAGGAAAGAGAGCCCGTCATTGGAGAGACACAGAACTGTGAATGTTTGGCCTCAGTTGAGAGGTGCTGTGAGGCCAGGCAGCACAGCGGAAACAACATGGAGGCCAACTGGTCAAAGCAGTTTTCATCCCTCCTTCCCTTCTCTGCCTTTTCTTTCTTTCTTCTTTCCTTCCTTCCTTCCCCCTCCCCTTGATGGGATGGGGTATGAAATAAGGGATCTGAAAAAATAAAATAAAAAATAAAATATGAGATCTGTAAAATCTTTCTTAGAAATTTATTTCCTCGTTCTTTAGAAATAGTTGTATTAGATAGCCTCTGTTATTTAATAATGTCCTTGTGAACTGAAAGATGTAAGTGCTATATAAAATCAGCCAATTATGCTGAACGAGCCTGGCTGCTTTTATTGTGTTTGTCATTAGCCTGAAAAGAAAGGCCTTTAAAATTGATATTTTAGAAAGTATTTGAGCGCATATTTTTGCTATTGTGTTTATTCAATAAAGTTTAGTTAGTAAAAAAAAAAAAACAAAAAAAAGAACTTTCCTTCCCTTCCTTCTTTTTTCTCTCTTTCTCTTCTTCCCTCTCATCTGAATTTTGTAATAAATTGTCTCCTCCTTACTGACCATAGACATGGCTTCGAAAAGGCGGATATAACATGACAATAACTTTTTAATGTCATGAACTCTCTTGCTCAACCCAGTGTGGGAAGTAATTCATGTATGAAATGGAGGTTGGGCAGCAGAACAGACCTGGAAGGAATTTGAGCCTAAGTGTCCCCTCTTCCAGAGCACAGTGATGACCTCAGAGTCCACAGGGAATCAGACAAGCCTCACAAGCCTCTTTGCTAGCTGGCAGCTTTGGGGCAGCTTATGCCACGACAATGCTCAACCAGGCCCGGGTAAGGCACCAGGAAACGTTTACTTGGAAGAAGTATATTGACTTTAATGACCAGGCAGGGACAGAGGTCACTGCCACAGAGCTCTAAAACGAAATCATCCCACATGGAACACGGCTGTCTTTCTCTTTTAAAAAAGCCCTGGAAAATCATAGGCAGAGCCAGAATATAAACTTTAAATTTTTATTCTTCATTTTAGGCAGAATTAACTGAAATGTTTAACAACATACAATCCTCACACAAAATCAGGTTCGGAAACTTAACAGTTAAGCTTTCGTCACAGATTTTGTTCCAAATGTGCACTGTCAAGGAAAAGTGGTTAAAATACACGTTTTTCAAACAATTGTTACTACTATAAGAGGATTTTTTTATGAGAACATTGTTTAATAGAGTCACATTTCATTTCTAAAAATAGACAAATGACAAAATGATTCACAGATGTTGATTTATGGGGAAAATAGTGAACTGTATAAACTGCAATGTATATGAAGGAAGGGTAGAGGCTCTCATTAAAAGCCATTCCATGAAAAGCACCTCCTCCTGTCAGACTCGGCAGGAAATTCCAGGTACTGGCTGGACCCCCAGCATGTGGCTGTAGCTGGCACATGGCCCCACACACAAGGACAGCAACTGATGACACGGATGTTCCGCATAACGTTCTCTGACCGGAGGGAGCCCAGGTGAGGGCAGATTTTCTGCGATGACAAGTCAGAATCACATGCAATGCTCTTCAAGTGCAGATCACCGGGCCTCACGCTGAGAAACTCAGCTTCAGTTTGGAGCCCCCAAATCTGCATCTGGAGCCTATGTTCCAGGTCCTTCTGCTGCAGGAGGAGCACAAACCACACTTTGGAAAACACTCCCCTGAGAGATCCCAGGGAAGTCTTTTCCCCAGTGTCAGAATTGTGCCCGCAGTTGCCAATTGGGGTTCATCTGGTGCTTCCAGTGGTTTTTATTAATACCTGAGGGAGTCTTTAATACGCACACTTTGGGGAGCCACAAAAGGAGTCATTAGAAATGGTCAAACCCACGTGATGGGTTGAGTCTGTAAACTGTTTACTATACAGTTAACTTAAGCGTGATTATATAGATCAGATGGTTCCGGAAATACATCTCATTCCTGCTGTGTTATATTGTCCTGCTGTCAACAGACTCGCTGCCCCTCCTCATTCAGCTCCACCCTCATGGCTGTCCCTGGGAGATGAACTTCCTGCCCCATCGTGGGCAGCTTTTTGCCCTGGGGACTTGTTTCAGCCAGTGACCTGTGGGTGGAATTCTGGTGCCCTTGGAGCAGAAGCTTTAAAAGCCTCCGTGTGGTTTTGCCCTCTGTCTTCCCTCTGCCCGGCGAGCAGCACCTCCCACACAGGAACTGCCCCTCCAGGCTGTACCTGAGCGGGAAAGACAGGCAGGGGAGCCATAGCAGGACCTGCACTGAACCTATAGGTTCCAGAAGTGAGAAATCCCCCAGGGCTGCCTTTAGCCCTGGAGATCAAGGGGTGTTTGCGACTGCTGCCTAACTCGGCAAAACCAGCCACTAATTGGTAATGCGGCTGCTGGTTAGTACCGGTGAAATACTAAGCTGGCTGCGGCGAAGGGAAAGGTCTTGGTCCCAAGTCGGTCCAGAATTTTCTCTCATCATCGAAATTCTTTGTGTTCCACACCAGCGTGTTTCCTTTGAATGGCATATTTCGTATTAGCTTCAGAAAATTGTAAATCGTCTTGTAAATGCTCAAAGTGCAGGATAGAAATACCAAAACTTCATCAGCGCTCTCTCTCTAAGTTAATTCCTAATTGCAAAGAACCCGGGAAGTTTGGAAGTTTCCTCCACTTCCAGACAACTTGGCCAAGTGGCCTGCCACCACTTACTGATGAGCAGGACCACAGTCTGTCTATATGTGGGGCCCTGCAGCTTCCTGTGCAACTCTCTGCGCTGCACATGCTGGGTTGGTCTTAATGTCTCCGGGGAGCTATGGCAATGAGAGATGGTATTTACTTGCCTTTACTTTGTGGTGAGAGAAAAAAATTTTCCACTTGAGACCAGGCTTTTAGAGCTCCACAAGGCTTCACAAGATTTCCTGTATAACATTATCAAATATCTCTGTAGAAACGGGGGTTTTGTTGTGTAACCATTTCATGTCTCCACTGTGGTGAGCCAGTGTCCTTAGTTGTCAGAACACACCTGTGAGTTCGGGAGGCTGGGAGAAAAAGGGGGTGCTCTGTGGCTAGCTCACCCAGCTCGTCCCAGATGTCACGACCCATCTTTGCTCCTGGGCCTCCGGTAGTGAGGAACCTACCTTTCTGCTAATCACATGTAGATTTTGTCACATCAACTTCCCAATTTTCTCTGCTGTGTTGGGCTAACACCCTGGGGCTAGTTTAAGCCAAGACAAAGGAATTTATTCAAAGATTGTTGGTTGGTAGTTTGAGCTTAGAAAGGTCTGGTAGCAGGAATTAGATAAATTCTCACTCTCCAGATCTCTCTCCAAGTGTCTGTGGTCTCCACATTCCCCTGCTCCTCAGCTCCGACGATGGGGCTCGAGCTCCAGGTCCCCATGTTCTAGTTCTAGCCTCCAGCGCAAGAGGGACTTTTCTGTTTAGTCTCACTTCCCACGATTACCTATTCGGTACATACCTATGGAACACTCGCTATGTTCCAGTCACTGCTCTCGGTGCTCGGGGTATGTGAGGGGGTGAAGAAGGTGCCTGTGGGGTGGCGGGTGAGAGCCGGAATCATGTTCCCTACATAGGGTCGTCAGGGCCCCAGCTCTATAGATCTCACAGAGGCGTCAGTAAGAAGAGTCATCGTCAGTCGGGCAGACACCCCAGAAGGTGACACGCCTACAGCCAAAGATGCCAAATGGGAAAACTCCACCTTTGGAGTTCACGCACGTGGCATGATCTCATAGGACGTTTGTCATTCATGTTTCAGCAGTGCATTGCGAGCTCTATGCTATCACTCCTTGCTAGTTCTCTTTACTCAGAGCCAGGCTGATGATTCATGCTCTGAAGTTCATTTCACAGAGAAACAAAAAAGCAAAAACAAGCAAACAAAACAAGTGGGGGCAATAAAAGAAAGGAGTTCGATGAAGTCAGCGTTGCTTGGGCGCCACTCCTAAGAATTCTTTGGAAACCAGTGGATTCCTGAAACATGGTCCAATGACCACCAGAGTTCACTTCTGGAATGAATTAATAGTTTTCTCACAGCATCTCTCCAAGCTGTCTCAAAGCTACACTCTTTTTGTGACACGTTCTCTTCAGCTTTGTTTCCAAGGAGAAGTAGAAATAGATGGCGCCGTGGGCCACTGTTGGAAACCTTACTTCTGCTCCTTCTGGCCATGCAGTACGTCTCCCGTCAGAAGTTTATAAAGCTATGGTGCAAAGGAATATTTTGTAACTGAAAATATGTATTTGGTTTTGACATTGGTAGAGTGAAAACAACCAGACCCAGGACCCGAGAAGAGCTGCTCCAGCCCTACTGTGGAGACAGGGCAGCCAAGAGGCAAAGTAGAACCAGGAGTGAGAATAGAAATGAGGTATTGACCTTACACAGCCACAGAAGTTGCCAAGAAAATCCTGGAGACTCGTTTCACTGGAACATGCAGTGACTTCATCACATAAAGGGCAGTTCCATTTAGAGAAAGAAGAAAACAGTTCCAAGTGCTAAATTAGTCCAGTAAAGAGTAAGGACAGCTGACCCCCATCCCTATAGACAAACATTAACCCAGCAACACCCCAAATGCACACGAGCCTCAGATGGCACTTCACAGAGCATAAGATGAATGATCTCTAGGGAAGGGAGGGGGAAATTCAGGCAAAGAAGATCACCCAAGAAAGACAAGGATACAAGAAGTAATGCAGGTTGTTTGAGGAGGGGCTGTGTGTTGTTTCTGGCCCACACTGTAAGGTAGGGTGTAGGAGGGATGAGGCTGTGGAGGCAGACAGTGTTGCTTTAAGAAACTTGACTTCAGGGGCGCCTGGATGGCTCAGTGGGTTAAAGCCTCTGCCTTCGGCTCAGGTCATGATCTCAGGGTCCCAGGATTGAACCCCATGTTGGGCTCCCTGCTCGGCGGGGAGCCTGCTTCCTCCTCTCTGCCCGCCTCTCTGCCTACTTGTGATCTCTCTCTCTCTGTCAAATAAATAAAATAAAATCTTTTTTAAAAAAAAAAAAGAAAAAAGAAACTTGACTTTATTCTGTAGGTATGAGAAATCAATGAATGGCCTGATTTGGGTTTGGCTGTTGTTGGAAGACAATCCCCCCCTGAGTTTCTCACTTTTTTTGGCATGTATTACAAATGAGGTACTAACTGCCCTTTTGTTCTAGATTATTCTTTGAAGGATGTTTGTTCCAAGGATCCTAGGTTCCAAAGTATCTTTGGAAGATGGAGAGAATGACTCTCTTTGGAGCAAAGGGCAGGCAGCTTTGCTTATAGCCTGCTATAAATATTTAGCTTCCTGAAGCTTGGGGTTTCTCATCTGAGGCAGAATCCCACTGTGGGTGTAGCATCTGCCTGGGTCAGTCCGTGTTGTCCCAGTGGTTCTCAAGGAAGCAAGGGGAACTATGGGTTCAAGCCGCTTGCTATGCTGGGAGTTATTAAGTCCTTTGTCTCTGACCCAGCAATCTTGTCAGCATCCATGAAATTGCTAGAATCCAAGCTAACTTGTCGGCTCACAAGTAGGGTAAATTCTAGAACCTTCATGGTTCTTGACAGCTGTATGTTGGTCCAATAGTCTGGAGGCTGTGGCAGCAATCCAGGTGAGAGATAAATTCCTTAACTAGGGCTGTGAAAGTAAGTATGGAGAGGAGCCATTAGATCCCAGAAGTATTTAGAAAGTAAAACTGCTAGGACTTGTGATGGTTTGGATTGAAAGAGTTGGTGAAGGAGAATGGTCAAGGATGATGTCAGCTTCTAGCCCATGTGCTTGAGTCACTGCTGTGGCTTCTGACTAAGAGAGTGTTAGGGAAGGAGTCTGGCTTCTACTCCCAAAGTAGAATGAAGAGTTCAGTTTTACACAGGTTGCCTTTGAGGTGCTCGTGAGACCTTTAAAAGGGGATGGCCAGAAGACATCTTCATGGTGTGTGTCTGAAACTCGGGGAAATACCAGGTCTGTACAAGATGCGGGAGGCCTCAGCATGGCAGTGGTGTGGTAGCTGGCCTCTGAGATAGCTCTAAAGATGCCTGCCTCCTAGTATTTTCTCGTGTGTAGTTCATTCTTCATCGAATCAGAACTGGTCTGTTTCATCAGTAGAACACAGCAGAAGCGATGGGGTATGACTGCCAAGCTTAGGTCGTAGACAACACTGTGCTTTATGCCTTGGTCACCCTCTGGATCAATTGCAAAAGGGGAAACAGGCTACCACATTGTGAGGACCGCAGAGGGAGATCCATGTGAATGAGCTACTTCGGAAACAGATCCTCTGGCCCCAGGGGAGACTTCAGAAAATGGCAGCTCTGTCTGACACCTCGAATGCAGCCCTCGTGAGAGATCTGGAGCCTGAACCACACAGTTGAGCCAGTCTCAGATTCCTGACTCTTACAAAGCAACTATGTGAGATGATAAACGTTTGCTGTTTGAAGCTGCTAAATTTGGGGGCGATTTGTGACATAGCGATAGAGGATTAATACAAGTGGGGACTGAAGTTGTGACCTCGTTCAGTCCTCTTCACTCTCAGCAGGTGATCCCCATGCCTGGCTTCATAGAGGAAACGATGCCAACAGGTGGAAACTCTCTCCTTCTCTGCCTGCATCACTCCCACCTCTAAACATGTTAGTTCTGCACTATGCTTACCTTCCCTCTGGTCTTAAAGAAGACCCACCTGTCTGGCTTGGCAGCAAAATAAAAGCTTTCCACTCTATTCTGTCTGTTCACTTCCCAAGGCTTCCATCACAAAGTATCATAGACCTTGGTGGCTTGAAGCAATAGACATGTATTCTTCAATAGTTCTGGAGGCTAGAAGTCTACCATCAAGTGTCATCAGGGTCATCCTCTCTCTGAAGGATCGAGAGAAGGAGATGTCCCAGCCCTTTTTCTCAGCTGCAGTGTTTGCCAGCAATCCTTGATGCACCAGCCCTGTTTCTGTTCCTCTGCTCCATCTGCACCCGGGCCCCCTTCTCTCTATACCCGCCTCTGCTCTTCTTGGAAGGACACCAATCATATTGGATGAAGGGCTCACCTGACTCCAGTAGGATTTCATCTTAGTTGGTGTCTTGTTTATATTGGCCACAACCCTGCTTCCAAATAAGGTCACATTCTGAGTTTCTGGGGGCTAAGACTGGTTCAGGCTCTTATCATCTGTTGTCAGACCAAAGCCATGGTCTCCTTACTTGTCTCCTACCCCCTGCTTGCCCCCACTCAATCTTCCCCACTGCTGCCAGAATCTTCTCACAACACATCTGACCGCGTTGCTCTTATGCTTCAACCCCTCACTAGCTCTTCTTTGCCTTCAGGATACAATTCAAAATTTTTCCACAGCCCTCAAGGGCTGTCACTAGATCCTGGCCCACCTCTGTCCTCGTCCTCCTCATCCTTGGATGCCCAGCTCATACTCATCTACTAATCTCTTGTCCCTCCTACTGCTTAGCCTAATCTCCAGCCACACGCTGAGTTTCTTCATGCTAGGAGTGGTGGGGGAGGGTCGCCTCTGCCTCCTTCTCTCCTTCTTTCAAAACTTGGTGGGGTGGCCTTGAAAATGCACCTCTCAGATGTCCCATGACAAAATCAAACTCTCTTTGTTTGCAGATAACATAATTGTCTATGTGGAAAACCCCCAAAGAATGGGATAAAAACAAAAACAAACAAACCTTCCCAAAGCACAAGCACAGGTGAATATGTGAAGCCTATCTCTGATTCTTCCTTGTCCACTATCAGGCAGTGTCCTCTAGCCCTTCCATATACGTGTATGGACCTATGTTCTAGCACTTTCCACACTGTGAGGTCATGACTGGCTGACTCGTTAGCAGCCCCCTGGTCTGCCAGGTCCTGCACACACGAGCGAGTATGGCCTCTCTGTCCAGATACTCAGCACCTTTCCCAACGTGTACAAACTCTGAATTGTTGGCTCAGTGTTGTGTGCGTATAAACAGAGAGTGGGTTACTCTTCCAAAAAGCCTCCTGGTGAAAATCTCATTTCACCTGCCATTTTCCAACAAAAGCTCTTTTTGCTAAAGGAAAGGAGAAATGCATATGACAGTCTCAAGAGTGTCACTTCTCTTCCGAGAACCGTTATTTTACTTCACAATTCAGAAGCGTCAAAATCTATGCTCAAACCAACCATGCTAGGACAGTGCTTTTCTATCTGATATGTCTAATGATCTTAGAAACGGCCAGCATTGGGACACAGCAAAAGCAGTCCTAAGAGGAAAGTATATAGCAATACAAGCCTTTCTCAAGAAACAAGAAAGGTCTCAAGTACACAACCTAACTCTACACCTACAAAAGCTAGAGAAAGAA
>LNAC01000299.1:272787-284526 GCA_002007465.1 Ailurus styani
CCGCTCTCTCTCTCTGCCTGCCTCTCTGCCTCCTTGTGATCTCTCTCCCTCTGTGAAATAAATAAATAAAATCTTTAAAAAAAAAAAAGAACATTCAACTTAACTCTCCTTTTTTACATTTCCCCATCTGGATTTTGTTCAAGTATTGGGTGCTGTGGCACATTGGAGCTAGTGTAGGTAGCTAGCTAGCTACCTTCTAACTAGAATGCCCAGTGAAAGCCCAGCTCTGTGTGGTCTTCAGCAAGTGAAGTAATCTCTCTGAGCCTCAGTCTCTTTGTCCAGACAAGGGGAGTGGCAATATCTTCATCAAAGGTTTTTAGGATGACTGACTGAATGAATCCATCGAAAGTGCTTAGAATAGTATTTGGTGCATGGTACAGCTTCTGGGAAAATTGGCTCCTATTTTTCCATTGCTGCCATCCATGCCCTTACTTGAGCTGAAAACGTTTTGCCCAAGTGAATAACCTGCTTTGAGCTCTTGGCTCAGCTTCAGCTTGGCTTTGCTCAAACTAACTCTTTTGTTGCTAACACTTGGTTGTCCTGACTTGTTCCCTGTTCAATCAGTATATAGGCTCTGGGCATTCTCTTTTAGACATCTTTGAACCTGCAAACTGCCAACTTCCTTTCTATTTTAGTTTGAAATCACTATTCGGCATGAACTGGTGAGAACTGTCACACAAACATGTCTCCGTTTACTCATGAGCTCAAATATTTAGATTCTAAAGGAAGTGTGACTTTTCCTTGCTGTCTCTCTTTGTAGCCACCTTGGAGGAGTGGGAGGATGAAGAAACTTACAGAAGAAAGGAATCCCAAAGAAACAACTTTAGGAACTGAGATGGGCCAGAAATTCAATATATTTAGGGCTCCCTTGTGAAAACACAAAAACAAAAATAAAAATGCCTCCCACTGCTTCAACATCTCTATTCCTCTGATGCCCCCCACCATTCTCTTTAAAAACAAATGGAAAAAGCCAAGTGTTGATGACAGTCACTGGGGGGTTAGAGTATGTTCCAGTAAAGAAGAGGCAAGCTCTTTCACAAAAGATGAGCTCTGTCTTGACTGACAAGCCCTTAAAAACAAAAACCACAAGTTAACTTGTGTCCGTGTGTGTGTGTGTGTGTGTGTGTGTGTGTACTCACAGATAGGTGGGAGGGGGCTCTGCAAGAGTCTGGATTTGATTTGCAGGATTATAAATTATCTCAAATGTTTTGAGAAAAGTTTTGAGGATTTGGTAGGTATTTGAGAATGAAAAGTTTTATTTGAGACACATTTAAGGATTAAGTGTTGGTTATTTGGGAAACATTTAGGGCGGACTCTGTCCCTAGCTACTTTCATAAGTCTTCTTTGTTTCTAGGAAAGTTTAAAGTCCTTTAGAAGAGAAATTAGCTCCTGAGATTCAGGAGTGGAGAGTGTGGTCTTAACTGTAAAGAAACAGACAAGTGAAAAAAAATCTCAAATGCTCCTTGAAATTCTTGAACTAGTTGACCGTATCAACTACTCTGAAATTTGACTTCTATGTATTGTACACATATTTTAAAACATCATACTAACTTTTGGACTACTTGGGATAATTTTCTTCTTTTAAAATTTTTAAATTTAAAAATGTGACTGGTATTTCATTTTAGACTTAACTTCTTTGCTTACTAAGAGGCTATACATCTTTGTGTGTATTTCCTGTCCTGTGAATTGTTTACACGTGTTGTTTTTCACGTATTTTGGAGTTGGTTTTTTTTTAAGATTTTATTTATTTATTTGACACACACACAGAGATTACAAGTAGGCAGAGAGGCAGGCAGAGAGACAGGGAGAGGAGGAAGCAGGCTCCCCACTGAGCAGGGAGCCCGATGTGGGCCTCGATCCCAGGACGCTGAGATCATGACCTGAGCCGAAAGCAGAGGCTTTAACCCACTGAGCCACCCAGGTGCCCACGTATTTTGGAGTTTTAAGGGTTTTTTTTTTCCTTAGCAATTCATAAATGCTCCTTATTATGGAATATTTCAGACTTAAGGAAAATAAGATATATGCTTAGAGCTCCTTTATAAACTTCTCAGATCCCACTTCCCAGCCCTTCTTGGAGAGTTAACCACTTACAGTTGCTGTATAGCTTTCATTTCCACATTTTAATATTTCGAGTCTTTGGTCATCACACACACACACACACACACACACACACACTGTTGCTATTGTAAGTTTCGATATTTTATATGAGTGATAATATACTAAACTTAGCATTCTGCAAATGGCTCTTTTTATTTATTTGTTTATTTGTTTGTTTAAAAATTTTATTTATTTATTTGACAGAAAAGAGACAGCAAGAACGGGAACACCAGCAGGGGGAGTGGGAGAGGGAGAAGCAGGCTTTCCCGCAGAGCAGGGAGCCCGATGCTGGGCTTGATCCCAAGACCCTGGGATCATGACCTGAGCCAAAGGCAGACACTTAACAACTGGGCCACCTAGGCACCCCAAATGGCTCCTTTTAAACTCAGTGTTACAGTGCTAGATTTATCCATTTTTTGATGAACAGTGAGATACAGTTTATTCATTTTAATGGCCAAATTGACTTCTGCTATATGAATATACCACAAACTATGTTTTTCATCTGAGGAAACCATTACATGATTATATATATTAACCCTGTTTCTGGTTTTGTGTGTGTATGTGGGTGGGGGTGTGCATGCACGCGTGCATGCACGCACGCACACACGTACACACTATCAGTGAATATCACCATGGCTCCTTATTTAATTATTTTTATTTATGCAGAAGTGTAAACTTTCTTATAGAGTTAAATATGTCGATTTATTTTTCTCTCTAATTTCTTCCATTGCTTTAAAGCATACATGTTTACTCTTTCAAAAACCTAACAAATATTCATCTTTTCTTGTATTTTTTCTGTGATTTTTCTTTTTCGTTCGATTTTCTGATTATGCTTAAAACTAGGGGGAAATGTTTGGTGGGAATGCATACATAAATTCCTCCCAATATAATAATCTGTTATCCGCTAGGGTTTATTAAATTTTGCAGTTCTTTGATTATTACTTTTTTTTATCCCATATTACATTTTTATTTACAATAAATTTTATTTTGGGACATTCTATTTTATTGGTATCTCTATTTAGTGTCACTTAGTATTTGGATCTTATTATTACTGCTTTAAAATATATTTTCAGAGCTGATAGCCCCATTAGCTCCTCTTTCTCAAAATATTCTTTGATATTCCTACCCATTTATATTTCTAATCGATTCTATTAAAATTTCAGTTTCCAAAAAAAAGTTTTGTTTTTTTTTTCACTGGGATTGGGTTAAAACTAACCATTAATTTTGGAACAAGTGAAATTTCCTCTGTTTTACTCTTTACTCCAAGGAAGTTTCCAGTTAGTTCCTTTGTCTTTTCTTCTTAGATAGTCATCTACCAAAAATGACATTTTGACTGAAGAAATATTTATTCATTTTGTTTTTAATCGTCTTTTATAAGCCAAAACTTCCAAAATGATATTAATGTTGCTGAGGACAACTCTGTTCTGGATTTTCATATGAACATGTCTGATACATCTTTGCATGAGTTTGGATACTGACCTAAGAATGTATCCTTCTCTTCTGTTGTCCTTTAATGTTTCTTATATGAGCCACTTTTAAATGATCATATTCTTTATTAGTGACTCTTATTAACATACATTTATGTCACTATATTTAATATAGTTCTCTAAACTATAATGTCCTTGAATTTTTGGATAAATATATTTTATGTATTCTTTTTGTATTCAACATATAATGTTCAATTCTGTTTCCCAAATTTTTGCATTTTCAAAATATCTAGAGTTTTTGTCTGTTTCTATTTATTGGGTTTGGGATCAGTATTGTGTTTGGTTCATCAAATAATCTGGGTAGACTTGCATGCATGTGGAGGGATATCCACCAGTGTGACAGTGTGGCTTCCTTCTGCTAGAGTGATTTATTTTATTGGTGACTCTGGGGTAGAGCAGGAACCTGCCTCCTGCCTTCCTCTTGGGCGCCAGCCTGCCCACAGAGAACATGCTTTCTCATCTACAACTCTTGGCCACAGATTTTATGGGGCAAGTTCCACATGGAGAGCATGTGGTAATCCAATGCTACCTGTGGAAAGGATGTGGGTGATTCTAATTCTAGGGTTTAGTTCTGAAAGATCTAAGCCACATCCTTGCTAATAAATGCTGTAATTTTAATTTCCATGTGTTTAGTTTCCTTTCCTATCTCTCAATTCTGACTTTTAGTGGGAAAGGAGTGTTATAGATCAGGGCTATTCAAACCCTAATAGTCCAACATATGTTTAAAAGAAATTCTAAAATGAGAATAAAATGAATGGAAGAAAAACAAGATTCAAAAGATAATGGATGGTGATGGTTGCACAATTCTGTGAATATACTAAAACCATTGAGGTGTACATTTTAAATGTGTGAATTTATGGTATGCAAATTATATTTCATTAAAGGTGGTTTTTAAAAATATAACAGCTGAAAAATTTTCACAAGCAATGGAAGTCACTGTTTCAGAAATTACAGTATAAATCAATATGAAGGCATCCCCAGCTATGTCATAATGAAAGAGAAACCCTTAAGATGTAGAAAAGATATTAAAAGCTACCAGAAAGAAAGAGGGATGATCTAAAGAAAGAATGGCAATTAGTTTAGTGGACTTCTCAACAGAAGACAGAAGACAATAAAATAATGCCTGTTAGGTGCTGACAAGTAGAATTCTATACCTGGCTAAACTATTGGGTCAAAAGTCAAGGTGAAATAAAGACCTTCTTATCTGCTCTTACCTTTCCATCTCATTCACTGTAGCACTCTGAATTCAGCAAACCCTTTGACCTAACAGGACTTCCATTCTATTCATTCGGGTACCCCTTTCCCTACCTCTCATACCTTGCTTTCTTCTCTCTCTCCACCTTACCCAGCTGAAATTCCTCTATGCCATTGTCCCTTTCTTCTTAATCCTACTTACTTGGCAAAACCATGATCCTAGCTCAACTTTCTTTTTTTGTTTTGTTTTTTTAAGATTTTATTTATATATTTGACAGAGACACGGTGAGAGAGGGAACACAAGCAGGGGGAGTGGGAGTGGGAGAGGGAGAAGCAGGCCCCCCACGGAGCAGGAAGCCTGACATGGGGCTCTATCCCAGGATCCTGGGATCATGACTTGAGCTGAAGGCAGACACTTAATGACTGAGCCACCCAGGTGCCCCTCTAGGTCCCTTTCCCCCTCCTCTGAGCCTATAGAAGGGAGACAAAACCACTCTGACTGGCCCATTTTAAATTCAACACCACAAACCTCAAGTGAATCCTTGATGTTCCCTAGTAGACAGTAGTTCCCTAGTAGACTATATTTCTTATCTCTTATTGTCATACTTGACCACTTTATACCCTTTCCTTTGTTCTCAAATTCCTAACACCTCTTTCCACATCCTCACTCACTGATAATCTTGCTTTCTACTTCACTGAGAAAACTGAAGCAATCAGGGGAGAATTTCCAGATTCCTAACACTGCCTTTGCCCTCCTCGCAGTCTGAGTCCACATAGTCTCTCCTCTTACCTGTTACTATTCACAACCTAGCCTTGTTTCCATCCAGAGTTAATCTCTCCACTTCAGAACTAGGCTAGTTCTTGCTTACCTAAGGCTAGTAAAGGACATCGCTCCAGCAACCACTCTCTCTCACTACTGGATCATTTCATTAGCATATAAACATGTGGTTGTACCTTCTATTCTTGAAAGAAACCATTTTGACCTCACTTCCCCCATCAGCTTTACCTAGTTTCTCTGCTCATCTTTATGGCAAAATTCCTCAAAATCGTTGTCTACATTCACTTCGGTTCCTTTCCTTCCATTCTCTTTGAAATGCAGATTTTCATCAGGTTTTCATCTGTATCACTCCACTGAAAATGACCACTTTGAATCCTCCAAATTACTAATTTCAGCATATTTGTATTCCATCTCTCTGCAGCATTTAAACACAGTTGATCACTCCCTCCTGCTTGATACCCTTCCTTCGCTTGGCTTCTGGGGTACTTGCCTCTCTGTTACCTCCTACATCTCTCTTCATTCCTCAGTCTCAGCTGATTCTTCCCATTCCTCTTGACTTCTCAGCATTGGAGCATCACTAGTGCTCAGCTCTTCATCCCCTCCTCTTCTCTATCTATACTTATTTCTTCATTGTTCTCACTAAGTCACATGGCTTTACATGCAATCAACTTTCAACAGTTGACAAATTTCTATTTCCAGACCATATGTCTCCCCTGTGCCCTAGACTCACATATTCAACTGCCTAATGGACATCTCCACTTGGATATCCAATGAAAACCTCAAACTTAACATGTCAAAAACTGAAATTCTGACTTTCTCCCACCAACCTGTTCCACTCTGGTCTTCCCCATCTCAGTTGTAAGCAGTGTCATCTTTTGGTAGCTCAACCCTGTAGTCTGAAGCTCTTTTTTCCGAAGTTCCACATCAAAGTCCGTCAGGAAATTCCATTGGCTGTACCTCAAAATAGATCTAACATCTGACCCGTTATCACTTCTTGGACTGCTACCACCCTGCTCTGAGTTTCTGTCTGTCACTTGGACTCCTATAATAGCCTCCTGCCTGGTCATCCTGCATCATCCTTACCCTTCTGCAGTCCAGAAATTCTTTAAAGAGTAGGTCAGGCCATGTGTTTCCTCCATTCAAACCTCCACAGGCCCACACCCTCCCCCATATCTCACTTTCCAGCATACTATCTCCTCTCTTTCCTTCTTATGTTTTTTTTTTAATTGTCTCTCCACTACAATGTGACCTCCACGAAGGCAGGGATTTTTGCCATTTTTCATCTGTTTTGTTTAGTGTTAAGAGTGCCTGAAACATAGGAAGCACTCAATAGAGATATACTTTTCTAAGTTTTGTTTTTTATGAATAACCTCTACACCCAGTATGGGGCTGAAACTCACAACCCTGAGATCAAGAATCACATGGTCTACCAATTGAGCCAGCCAGGCGCCCCCACTCAATAAATAATTGTGGATTCAAATGGAATGTGTTTAGTATAACCAGTACCAAAACTAGACAACAGAGTGAGAAGGGGAAGTATGTGTGAGTCTCAGCAGAATCAAAAATTTAAATAAAATTTTAACAATGAAGTAGATTAAGATGACAAAAACCATGTGTACCTTAGCTAGACAATATAAGCAAGAAAGAAAGAAAGAAAGAAAGAAAGAAAGAAAGAAAGAAAGAAAGAAAGAGAAAGAAAAGAAAGAAAAACAGACAAAGCTAGCTACAGATTAGCCAGCGACTAGAGACACAGGGCCAAAGATCCTATGGCAGTATAATCAAAAAGTCATAACTGAATTTTGCATCCTACAGGGCCCATAGCTCATTAACTATGAAAGAAGCAGAAAAACAAATCAAGGGACCAGTTTATCCTCCAGGAAGCCAGCAGACCAAATGGGTGCCAACTTGGCACCAAGTTTTTTTATAACTTGGGCAGACTCAGGGGCAGGATTCTGCACGGGGTCTTAGCAAAGCTAGAGTGGGAAGGAAAAGTAAACAGGAAGGGGAGGCAAGGGTGGGGAGCTATTAGCCGGGAGGCCTGATGCAATGCAGAATTCTAGTGAACTTTAGATACTAGCAGCAGCTGGTACGCCACGGGGTCCAATCCAGTGTGGGGTGTGGGTAGAGTCAGGCAGTCAGCTCTCCCAGTAACCAGCTTATTGCCAGCAGGGCCCCAGCCATGGGCCAAGGTATAAAGAACAGGATCCTGTTCTTAGGGTTCTTGGCAGGAACCAGGCAGGGTGTCAGACCAACCAAATGGGTGGAAGGCAAGGCTCCAGTCCAGGCGTTTGGGGGGGGCGGTGGATGACAAGGGGATGAGGATGGCGATGGCCAAGAAGTCTAGCTGTGGAAAGTGACCAATAGAGTGTGGTATATAGAACATATTGGAGGTGGGGAGGAGAGGACAGAGGACACAGCTTTACATATCTGGCGCTTGTTTTTTAATATCTTATATTTTTCAAGGGGAGATGTCTATCTAGGTCCTATAGGACTTTCACAGTCCCTACCTAAGTTTTGCATTCCCCACTGCACCCTAGCTGGGCCCCTCAGAATACCCAATAAGCCTTTGTAGTTTATAATTGGGCCCCGTTCTCTGAATAAAGAGACTTTCCACAGTGCAGAATTTACATCCACACAGTGCTCCCAGCACTTGCTTTCTTCCTTTGGGCAGCCCCAGATCGCCCCCAGGGCAGGACCGTGAGATTCACGGGACATCTGAACTCTGCCCAAACACTGTTTAACCCCACGGGCTACCCCTCTGACTGCGTTGACCTTTGGGGTGGGGGGAGGCAAGAAAACCACCCTTCCTTTACTCCTCGTTATCCCACCCTGTCACCTCCGTTTTCTACAAAACACATGTACGTTTGAAAGAAAAAAAAGTCTTTCATCTGGGATGTGTTTTCTTTACCAGAGCAAGTGTGGGGGAGGGAGAGGGCGGGGAAGGGGGTACCAACGTGCCCAGCAGCGGGAGCACCTACAAAAACAATCCTCGCATGGTGAGGCACGGAGGGAAAATCTTGCTAAGGACAGTGTCTTGCAACCCCGGGAAGGCTGGGCCGCTCACCACGGGCAGTCCAGGGCGGCGTAGGAGGGCGGAGGGATGAAGGGAAAAGAGACGGAGGGGGGAAGGGCAGGGGGAGGGGGCGGGGGCGATCCGGAGCAATTCAATGGCGCTTTGATTTAACAACTCCAAGCCCTTTGAAAACATTTTGCCAAGAAAAGCTTGCCATCAACACGTATAATCTCTTATCAGAGGCCCCTGAAAGCCCGGGCCCTGGGGTTAATTCCCCCATCGCAATGAGTTTGAATCAGCTCTAAACCCGCAGTGACATGAAAGCGCCCGAGCTTCGGGCCGCACAGAACCCACTGCGATCCGCCGACCGGGGAGGATTACGGGGCCCGTTCCGCGGCGAGCTCGCCGGCGGGACGGGCAGGCTCAAAAGAAAAAGAATAATTAGGGATAATTGCTTGTGTCCAAACACAAGCATTAAGGCCCCCTGTTCCCCTTTGGGACTTTGTGAGCCAGAATGAAAGGGACACCCCCTGTTTTGACAGCTGGACCAGCGGCCTGGATCCGTGACCGAGCGGGGAAGCGCTCCCGGCTGCTGGGAACGCGGCCGAGCCGGGGCGCGGGTGGGCAGGCGACCGGCCGGGCGGAGTCCACGCGCGGGGCCCCGCTGTCGCCCTCCGCCCGCCCGGCGCTCGAGGGGGGAGAAAGCGGGTTGTCTCCCCCGCAACCGCAGCACCCGCGCCCTCGGAAGCCTGCTGTCGCCCAGACGCCCGCGGCGGACTCGCGGTGGCCGAAGCCCGCGCCCAGCGCCCAGCGCCCCGCCGCGGGTTGGCAGAACCTGGGGCCCGAGGCATCGAGGCAGCCGCACCCCGGGTCCTTACTCTACGGAGTTGGCACGCCGAGCCCACGTGGTCTCTCGAGACCCACCAGCGCTCACAAACGGGACTATCCCATCCCACCTCGCTCGGCCTGGGGCGGCATGAGCCACATTTGGAGACACCCGAGTCCCGGGGTGGTCCTTGCCGCGACCGGCTGCGCCCTTAAAGCTGGGGCCCGTGTTTAGGAGGCCTACCCTTTGTGGCTTGGAAGTAACGGAATGGAACGCAGCGAGGGAAACGGGCTGAATGCACGCCCGTTGCATCAGGGCCCACAGTCCTGATGTTGGGGTTTGGGGCCAGGGCTTTCTGGAGAGGAGACTGCATAGGCCTCGGCCAACAACTTCCAGGGCCCGAACTTTCTAGAAGCGTGGCCAGTTTCTCCTGCGAAGTCCAGTAAACCTCAGTACTGGAGAAGGCCAAGCCGGGTCTGGAGGGATCCTTGAAGGAGTGGGGTGGGTATTGGGGGGCAAAAGGCGGTTCCTGCCAGCACGATCCCAACTCCTCTAAGGCGAGGGCAGAGAGGAAGGTGGAGAAAGGAGAGAACCTGACGGAAATATGGTCCGTCTAGACCACCCGGATCACCTGGACCACCCAGGCCGAAGTTTCGAACTGCGTGGCCAACTGGCTAGAAAGTCCGGGAGCCGGGTGTGGATCTTCCAGAAACCCTGTCTTACGGAGTACCGCGAACTGGGGTCTCTCGGGGCAGCTGGAAGCCCTGCCGCAGCCGGAGTCCACACCCACGCCGCCCCCAGTTGCTCGGCTTGTGCTCCCGCTTCCAAATACGGATCATATGCGGGACTGGGGGAAGAGTGGGGAAGCTGCGCGGCGGACAAGCGGGCATGAGTGATTAATTAAAGGGAAACCACATCCGACAAGAAAAGGGTTTTCTGAAAGAAGCGGAGTCTGAGCGGAGCTCCCGACCCTGCAGCTGTGGCCCAGACGGATCCACCAGCTGCCAGGCCCTCCCCACGCAGCAGAGGACACGCGCTGGGGCCTGCTGGTCTACAGGAGAAGACTTGGCTTGTGAAAACTGTGTGCTTTAAATAAAGCTCAAGGTTAAATGTTTCCCCAGTTAGGCCTGTAACTGAGGGAAGTAGCTGGGGTGATACCTGGGCTTCCCACTGGATCGCTGTGACCACCTGGGCTCTCCACAGGGGCGTTAGACATAGCAGCCACCTCACTGGGATCAACTAAACTCACTCGTGGTTCTGAGTCTATACAGCAGAAACCTGATTTAGCAAGCCAAGCACAGCCGGCTTTGACTCTAGACATGACTGCGATGGAGACAAAGATTTCAGATAAGAAAGTTTCTGTCGCAAGTAACGCGCACGCTTGCTCACATTTTTCTCTTTCCTTCCAACCCTACGATTTTGGAAAAATCCTGTGAGAGCAACGTTGCTAACAGAGAAAGAATGCTATTTGCTGAATGTCTATTTTCATTTTTTATTAAAATGCTCTCAGCCTTTTGAGGATTAAATACAAAATACAGCTTAAAACTAGGTAGATTTCTAAATTTTTGTGATTATAAGTTTCGGATAATTTCCTTGGCCAGAGAATAGCTGCGAAGATTCTAAACGAGGAAAGGTATTGTGTTTCTTTGCTATATGAGGATGACCTCTCCCACCTCCCCCCCCCCCAGAAAGTCAGGAAATTTAAAAGCCTGGATTGCAAAGTACTGAGCCCTTTCCTTGCATAGAAATGGTGAAGCTCTCTGAAGTTGCAGACTGCCACCCCCCCTTTTTTTTGCACGCGAGGCCTCAGGTTTAGAGGCAATCAGTGCTTTATTTATTTGTTCTAGAAGTCGGTGTGTGTGATATTCTGATGACAGCAAGGGGAGACCTTCCGGCTCCTTTCTGGTCATTCCGAAATCCTTTCTCTTCTCTCTCCGGCTGCTTAATCAGGCTGCCCTGAAGAGAAGCCTTTGGATGGGGGGTAGTGTTTTGTTTTTGAGATTTAATACTGCATTTACTTCATCGCACCACACTGGTTTCAACGACATACAAAAGCCCTGGTATTTAATCTTCAGTTTCAGAACCTTGGCCAAAAGATGAGATTATTCTACGAAGAAACTATAAATGGTGCTTAGGAAAATAAGAACTTCCGTCGAATCTACGCTTCCTCGGAACTGTAACAGTTTTGCTTAAGCGGCGGTGTGGGCGCGTTCCCCCGGTGGGCCCAGAATACGCGAGACCAGCCGAGAAAGGAGGTGTGAAAATGACGTAATACGTCTGCATTTCTGCGCCGCGGGACTCCGCTCGGCGTCTCGGAGTTAGGGGTGGGCTGCGCCTTCAGGGC